>JAGDYQ010000154.1:1020281-1047781 GCA_021962125.1 Bulinus truncatus | reverse complement strand
CCGGATGATTAAATATGACTCAAGTTTTCTTTTAACTCTAAGGATTGACGGGGTGGGGGGGGGTCAGAGTGTGTGTCCAGTGCTCCTTTGTCTAGTTTTTTTTTTTCCGGATATGTACTGAGGGAAAGCAGGATCTTAGAAAGGGAGGGACGGCATTTACCGGTACTTCATACAAACAAAAAAGGGGGGGGGGCCGCATTTTCCCTACTTCAGTATTTTTAATTTTTTTTTGGCGTGGTAGATGTTGAGCCATTGTTATAATCCGCTCCGGGAAAGGCTAACCGTCATTTCACTACCGAAGGGACGGGATGGTGGGGGAAGCGCGGCCAATAGCTGGTAATGTAACTGTAATGTGTACGACTGTACGTGTGTGTGTGTGTGTGTGTGTGTGTGTGTGTGTTTAGGCAATATCTTTTGCCTCTGACCTTTTAAAATGAAACCTCAATACTAATTAAGCAAGGTATTGGGGTGGGGGGGGTGGCGGAAGGGGAGTTAACACCACAAGCCTGGGTCGTTATGACTCAGCTCAATAGGCGCGGACTAGGACACGTCGGGTTTTTTTCTTTTTGCTTTTCGATTGCTCACAACTTGCCCGATGATGACATCACGGGGAGTGAACCGTAAGGGCGCGCATCAGTTGTGAAAGTTGAGTAAATTGTTTACTTGGGGAAATGTAAAGGAAATATGGTGCTTTTTTTTTTTGGTTCCTTCCTGCTTACCTTTACCTGTTCACGGGGTGTTACAATATCAATCGGATGGACACCATGTAAACCTCTCATCATGTAAACCTATCACACTATAAACCTCTCACATTGTAAACTTCTCACATTGTAAAGCTCTCTCCTTTTTAACCACTCAACGTGTAAACCTCTCACCATGTAAACCTCTCACCATGTAAACCACTCACTATGTAAACCTCTCACAATGTAAACCTCTCACCATGTAAACCTCTCACCATGTAAACCTCTCACCATGTAAACCTCTCACCATGTAAACCACTCACAATGTAAACCTCTCACATTGTAAACCTCTCACCAATAGATAGATTTTATTAGATACATAAGTTGATTGATCTATTGGTTGATTGATTGATCTATTGATTGATTGATTGATGCTGGAATCAGGGTCATCTTAATGAACTGGCTACTCGGTGCCACGCATGTGGAGTGGTTGTCCCTTGTTAATCGATTATTTGTCTTTCATTCCTTGGATACACAACCCTACCCAGGCTGATTAAGTTTATTTTGCCCATTGAGACGTGGTGGTCGTACGGCGTGGGGGGCACTCAGCCCTCGTCATAGCGGGCCCCGGGTTCGAACCGCGAATCAAATCTTTTGTTTTAAGTCCATAACTTATACAATTTAATTCTGCTTACTCAGCCATTTATGAAATGTGTTATTTCAGTCAGCAACGATATCTAGTAGGCAGTTCAGTGTATCGAATCTATGATTTATCTCCATCAGCCTGTATATACTAGTAGCCAATAATGCGGTATCGAATCTAGGATTTATCTCCATCAATCTGTATATGCTAGTAGCCAATAATGCGGTATCGAATCTAGGATTTATCTCCATCAGCCTGTATATGCTAGTAGCCAGTAATGCGTATCGAATCTGGTATTTATCTCCATCAGCCTGTATATACTAGTAGCCAATAATGCGATATCGAATCTAGGATTTATCTCCATCAATCTGTATATGCTAGTAGCCAATAATGCGGTATCGAATCTAGGATTTATCTCCATCAGCCTGTATATGCTAGTAGCCAATAATGCGATATCAAATCCCGGCTTTAGCTTCGTCAGCACCATTGAGGATGCTAGATTTCTCTGTCTTTGAATGAGCACATTTCATATTTCACGCATGTGTGTGTGTGTGTGTGTGTGTGTGTGTGTTTCTGAGTGTGTGAGATCTCGACCCTTACAGTGAGTATATTTTCTAAGTGCATACAAGCGTCAATCATAAGCCACGGCAGATTGAGAGAGAGAAGAGGGCGAGAGAGAAAGAGAGAAGAAAAAAACCACAGAAGACATGTAACAAAAAACACCTGTTCAACCAAGCCGTCATCTTTAGTGTTTTATTATTCATTGCAAAACACAAAAGCCACAGGTTTTTGTCCCTTTCTCTCTCCCCCCCCCCCCCAACCAACATACTCTGTGTGTTACACTCAGACTGTGTGACCCTCTTGTTGCCACTTGGCCCGCAGGCGTTGAGAATTGAAACAAAAAGTGTTTTTATATGCTGTTCTATTCAGTGTTGCCAGATTTTTGTGGGTTGTCCAGCCAGTCTGGGCGGAGTTTGTCGGACATCGGCGGGAGTTTAAACTCAGTAGCTGGTTGGTGAATGATACAGCAATTTATGTTACGTAAATACATACAAATAAATAGATAAATTTATGCAAAACATCTAAAGATAAGAAAAATTTTGACTTTTATTTTCACTGTAACTAATTTGGCGTGTTTTTTTTTTTCGTTGGCGGATTAACAGAAAAAAATATTGACTTACGGCGATTTTTGTTAATAAACATTTGGTTCTTATTTCACGAAGAGATTCCGCACATTTTTTTTATTTCAAAGCTCTTTGCTTTCAATCACGAGTTTATGAACTGCTCAAGATGTTAGTGACTGAAATGACAAGGTTATTATAAAGTGAGTTAACGCACACGTTCATGAGGTACTCACTGCAATACGATTGGTCTGCATTCTGACAGGATACTGACTGTACATAACTGACAGGATACTGAGTGTTTAGGACTGACAATGTACCTGAACTAGACAAGTGACAAACTGACTAAACATTTGCATATATCCTGGACTTGGGCACTTGAGGACCGTCATGGCCACATTGGCCCAAAGGGTTTACTATAGTGTGCTGATGCCGCTACGACAGTGGTTCACAGACTTTAGAGGTTCGCGACCCACGTAGAGTTGTGTTTATGTTTTTTGCGGCCCGCCTCGTAAAGAGAAATAAATAAAGGTTGAAAATAAATAAATAAAATTAAAATTAAAATAGAAGCTAAGATTAAAATCATTATTTATATTATTGATAAGATGCATGCAATATTTAATCTATCGATCCATCTATATTCTAAACATTCAATCAAACACAAATTACTGGGACTAGTAGAACCCTGTAGCTGATAATGTTCTACAGTTTGATTTTGTTTGTTTTTTATGTGAAAAATATGTTTTTTGTAGCTAAAACGATTACTGACAGACACGGTACAGTGTTGGTGACAGACATGGTACAGTGTTGGTGACAGACACGGTACAGTGTTGGTGACAGACACGGTACAGTGTTGGTGACAGACATGGTGCAGTGTTGGTGACAGACATGGTACAGTGTTGGTGGCAGACACGGTACAGTGTTGGTGACAGACACGATACAGTGTTGGTGACAGACACGGTACAGTGTTGGTGACAGACATGGTGTAGTGTTGGTGACAGACATGGTACAGTGTTGGTGACAGACATGGTGTAGTGTTGGTGACTTATTGATACTCACGGAAGTGATAAATTATGGACGTTATGTCCGCGCTCAGTGTGTGAGTGAGTTTGTGTGAATGAGTGAGTAGATTTGTGTGAATTAGTGGGTAAGTTTGTGTGAATGAGTGAGTGAGTGTATTTGTGTGAATGAGTGAGTGTATTTGTGTGAATGAGTGAGTGTGTTTGTGTGTTTGTGTGAAGAGTGAGTATGTTTGTGAGAATGAGTGAGTGAGTGAGCCTGTGTGAGTGAGTGAGTTAATGAGTGAGTGAGGGATGCCGTGTTCAGGCTCGGTGAATTGATGACGCCAAGCCAGAGTCTGTCTAAAGTCAGTGTTGTTGCTTTGTTTGGGAGATAAACGCCCCCTCCCCCACTCTTTTTTTTTCACTTCCCCGCAAACATTACACTGAAGAATGTTGTTTAACATTCACGGCCCCCTTACATACCCCCACACCACCACCCGCCACAGCAACAACGCCCCATTCCCCCCTCTACACCCTAACTAAAACACAACTCCTCTTTCCCCCCCCCCCCGCCTTATAACCGCAGTAAATCAATTTCACTCCCCCCTGGCTAGCTGGACGTCAGATAACATAGGTGTAAACTAACAGTGGGTGGGTGAGGGTCTGGTGAAGGGAGGCGGGGGTGAGTATGAGACACACAAAAAAAAAAACAAGTTTAAGGCGTGGGGGCACGGGAGGGGGCGTATGCGATGGTCAAAAAGGTGAGATGGTCATTTTCTGTGTTCACAAATGAGGTCTAATTAGTCCTGAATAACGCCAAGTTAATGACTGGGCGTCTTATTGCTTATATTGATAGGTGGGTGTATGAGTGAGTGGGCGGAATATTCCCATACTTTTAATCGTTGTCCCCCACCCCCTATTTTTTTTTTTGACAAACCTAATTAGTAAACAAATGGAAGTTTGCTACACGCTCGAGCCAGCAATGACAGTAGTCAGCACTGGTGTTCCGGGTACTGATTGTTAGCACAGATGCGAGGGCAAGTACACAAGGTGCAAGTACAAGTACGCAAGGTGCAAGTACAAGTACACAAGGTGCAATTACAAGTACGCACACTTTAATAGAGTTGCAAGTAAGACTAGGAGTACAAAGGACCCTCGGTCCAAGTGCGAGTACAAGTACCCACGGAATAAGTACGAGTAAGGGTACTCAAAAACATGCACTCGATTACAGGCACTGTGAAAACACAAACGTAGTTCCCTATTTCCGGTCATCGGTCTCGCTTGTATCCATCTGAAGGGAACAGCGGTAGTACATCTCGCTTGTATCCATCAGAAGGGAACAGCGGTAGTACATCTCGCTTGTATCCATCTGAAGGGAACATCGGTAGTATATCTAGCTTGTATCCATCTGAAGGGAACAGCGGTAGTATATCTAGCTTGTATCCATCTGAAGGGAACAGCGGTAGTACATCTCGCTTGTATCCATCTGAAGGGAACAGCGGTAGTACATCTAGCTTGTATTCATCTGAAGGGAACAGCGGTAGTACATCTCGCTTGTATCCATCTGAAGGGAATAGCGGTAGTACATCTAGCTTGTATCTATCTGAAGGGAACAGCGGTAGTACATCTCGCTTGTATCCATCTGAAGGGAACAGCGGTAGTACATCTAGCTTGTATCCATCTGAAGGGAACAGCGGTAGTACATCTCGCTTGTATCCATCTGAAGGGAACAGCGGTAGTACATCTAGCTTGTATTCATCTGAAGGGAACAGCGGTAGTACATCTCGCTTGTATCCATCTGAAGGGAATAGCGGTAGTACATCTAGCTTGTATCTATCTGAAGGGAACAGCGGTAGTACATCTAGCTTGTATCCATCAGAAGGGAAAGCGGTAATACATCTCGCTTGTATCCATCTGAAGGGAACAGCGGTAGTACATCTAGCGTGTATCCATCTGGAGGGAACAGCGGTAATACATCTCGCTTGTATCCATCTGAAGGGAACAGTGGTAATACATCTCGCTTGTATCCATCTGAAGGGAACAGCGGTAGTACATCTAGCTTGTATCCATCTGAAGGGAACAGCGGTAATACATCTTGCGTTATATTCTTACAAATTCATGCACGACACACCCACGAATTGCACCCAGTCGACTATCCCATGATCCCCCGAGACACAGACAAGGGGAGGCAAAACAAACAACGGCACGTATCAAATACATAGCAATGTGACCTTGACTTACTTACTTTGACCTAATTCCTTGAACTCCTTGCGGTGCAAAGGGCCCTCGTCAGTCGCTCTCCAGCGCACTCAGTGATTGGGGGGGTGGGAGGGAGGCCCTTTTCATTGAACCGACATGATCTCAAGATTTGATAATAATTAAACCAACTTGTGCTATAAAGTGGTTTAAAAAAAAAAAAACAACAATGACAACAACAACAACGTAAAACAATAACAAATCATCACCATGACCTTCACAAACCATCACCATGACCTACACAAACCATCACCATGACCTACACAAACAATCACCATGACCTACACAAACCATCACCATGACCTACACAAACCATCACCATGACCTACACAAACCATCACCATGACCTACACAAACCATCACCATGACCTACACAAGCCATCACCATGACCTACACAAGCCATCACCATAACCTACACAAACCATCACCATGACCTACACAAACCATCACCATGACCTACACAAACCATCACCATGACCTACACATGCCATCACCATGACCTACACAAACAATCACCATGACCTACACAAACCATCACCATGACCTACACAAACCATCACCATAACCTACACAAGCCATCACCATGACCTACACAAACCATCACCATGACCTACACAAACCATCACCATGACCAACACATGCCATCACCATAACCTACACAAACCATCACCATGACCTACACAAGCCATCACCATGACCTACACAAACCATCACCATGACCTACACAAACCATCACCATGACCTACACAAACCATCACCATAACCTACACAAACAAACAAAAAAAATAAACTGCTGCCAACTAATATTAATGATGTATACAACCAGGCTCATCTGTCGCGTCGTTTTCCTCGACTTCATCATCTTTTTTCTTCGTTTCTCTTCTCTTATCGGACATCGCTGGACAGGTCATCTAGAACCAGTCATCCACCTATCTCTCTCTTTCTCCCTCTCCCCCCCCTCTGTCCCCCTCTCTCTCTCTCTTCCCCCCCCCCCTCGATCAAATTCACCAAATCATCTCGTGACGTTTAATTTGGTTATCGATAATAGAGTCAGGGTAGAGTTCAATTTATTTTTTTCCATTCGGGAGTGAGGGGGGGAAGGAGGGTAAGCTATAGGTCATAGACGTCAAATGTAGAACGGTGTCTTTTCTTATATACCCCTCCCCCCACCCACCCACCTACATCTTATTACTCATCCGGTTCTGATTGAATAGATTTAATCGAATGACAATTTCTGTGTTGGCTTTTAGAATAGCAAATGAGTTTTATTTTGGGAAAGCATCTATCGATCTATCTATCTATCTATCTATCTATCTATCTATCTATCTATCTATCTATCTATCTATCTATCTATCTATCTATCTATCTATCTATCTATCTATCTATCTATCTATCTATCTATCTATCTATCTATCTATCTATCTATCTATCTATCTATCTATCTATCTATCTATCTATCTATCTATCTATCTATCTATCTGCCTTCCTTCCTGTCTGTCCGCCTATCTGTCTGCCTGCCTGCTTGTCTGTCTGTCTATCAAAACTCTATATTTTACAAAGAAGTATTTATCTATTCACTCAGGGGATAAAATAATGTTTTGTTTCGCTCTGTGATTTCCACTTGGTCGCTTCCAATGGATCGCACGGCTCAGGTATTAATTGTTCTAATTTTTCTCTTTCAACGGATTGTTTCTTTAAGTTGCAAATGTTGTTTACATTTATATATATATTTAGATATTTCTATCATGTACAATACATACGGGCTATTAAATTTGTTTGGTGTTTATTGTGACGCCGGTCTGTCTGCTGCACAGTACAACAGTACAAACAGCACACATAGTACATCAGTACAAACAGCACAAACAGTACAAACAGCAAAAAAAACAGTACAAACAGCACAAACCGCACACATAGTACATCAGTACAAACAGTACAAACAGCATAAAACAGTACAAACAGTACAAACAGTCAAACAGCACAAACTAAGAGTATTTTTCTCATGCAGCGCAGAATGAATTCACCTTCCTGTGCAAGAAGTTTAGCACCACAGATGAAAAGTTACATACACTTAGACACGCGTGGTCGCGGTGGCAGTATGGTAGAGCGTTCGACTGCTAGCCAAACGGTCCCGTGTTCCAGCCTATACCTACCCCCCCTCCCACGCACCAGACGTGTGTTGGGCAAAGTCCATGCGGCTGGGCATAGGACTAGCCAGACAATCCCACAAACACAGAGATCGAAAGTAAACTTTGAAATACACGATCACTTCCTGAGATGTTTGCGCCCCCCCCCGTGCCAAACGTACCACAGTCGGGGCCCACTCTCTAGAGACACAGATTGGCAGGATGATTTTCATTTCCAAGGAAGCTACGAGACCTATGACGCGCGTCATTCTCCCTGCTCTCGTTGCGTCACTCATTCCTAACTTCTATTCTTTTTTTTTTTTCACTCACTCTTTTGTTGGGATTAACGCAGGGGGCCTCTTTATCATATAGGCACTGTAGTAGGCACTGTAGTAGGAACTGTAGTAGGCACTGCAGTAGGCACTGTAGTAGGCACTGTAGTAGGCACTGTAGTAGGCACTGTAGTAGGAACTGTGCCTAGGGCCTACGGACTTTTCAAGGGCCTGAGAAAGCCAGAATGGCGAATACGTGCCGGTGCATTGTTACGGGTCTCTTCTTTAAATGTTACTTTAAAGTTATTTTATTGCTGGTAGCAGATGTAAGAATTCCAGTCAACACTAATAAACGAAGTCGACTCCAGTTGAAGTAATAACAATAATCGTATTTAATTCTTGAACATGAACTGACATATGATGATGAATTCAGCAGGAGAACAATAACTAACCGTCAACATGCTCCACATATCACGATGCCCAAAGCTAGACTCTTCTTACAGTATGCATCTGCATCCTATGTATGATGCACAGAGCTCGACAAATAAAGCAAAGCACGTGCTCCTCACTGTCGGTTTAGTATACGTCATTTCTACCAAAATGACGTATACACTAGAACCCACAATAACCCACAACACAAGATGGCGGAATGACGCCATAGATACTGCGGTGGGCGGAGCCTACCGAATTGCGTCATCAAACTTTGACTATACTATTTCTCCACATGCATTCTTGAAAAATATTAAAAAAATGAAATCGGGGAGGGCCTACGACTTTGAAAGTGCCTAGGGCCTACGATGACCTTAAAACGGCCCTGGATTAACGCGCCCATCGTGCACCTCAAACTCCACCCTCCTACACCCAGTCCCAATATTTTTTGTACCCTACCAAACACGATCTAGGGCCTACTCCCCCACCACCCCCTCCCCTCCTTAATACAACAAACAAACATTAAACGTCAAAAGAATAAAATAACACGAATTTTTGACGAAAATCACCCACGTTCCTTCTAAGCTGTGCGCATGCGTGTGGGGATTATACAACTCGCTTCTTAGGTCTTGACGCCACTATATTTAACACAGCCCGATAACTTTAGCCGCTTACAGCCTTCGGCGAACTAGGGGGGAACATTGATGGAAAGATTTACAACAAACCAGAAAGAAAAAAAAAATTAAAATATCGCTGTCTATCTTTGATCTCCCCTTGATGTCAGTTTCCAGCTAATGTAGTTGTCTTCCCTTGTTAGCCGTCTCTAATAATGTAGTTGTCTTCCCTTGTTAGCCGTCTCTATCGCATGGATGGATAATAGATTTAAAAAAAATTCAAATAAAGATGAAATGGTCCTAAACAAGGGTGTATTTATAGATACATGGGTATGTGGAGGAATGAATGCTGGGTAATTTGGATCCACCGATCAGAGGGGGGACAATGCAAGAAAACTGCCAAAGCCGATTCTTGCAAATCTTAGTCTCCTAATATTTATTTATATTTTTTTTTAACTACTACTTACCCCTCCCCCCCCCCCACCCAACAATCCACCCACCCAAATCTGTTATTTTAGTCCAGAGCAGTAGTTCTGAAAGTGTCTGTTAAGGCTCATCAGTGGCTCGCGTGCCGATTCGAAATGGTCGGCAAATCTTTTAATTATTACTTAATCGACAATACACAAAATTATCTATCTATCTATCTATCTATCTATCTATCTATCTATCTATCTATCTATCTATCTATCTATCTATCTATCTATCTATTAATATTATAATTTCTGTTTTGACTTTTAGCTTATCCTTCCATCCATGGGATTTAAACTTTGGTGGTCCACCATACCCCCATGGCTTACAATCTTAAGACCAACATGTCCCACACAAATTGTTTACCATCCACGGACTCATGACTCTAGTTTCGATTCACTGGGCATTCTCCATTATTTTCTTCGACCCCCCCAACGCCCCCCCTCCCCCGCTACCCTCCCCCTCCGTGATAACGGAATGAATCTATTTCGCCGGTAGACAGTAAAAATCACACGACATTTAGCGTCGGAGATAACCAAACGTTCAGCATCGGAGATAACCAAACGTTCAGGCGTTACGCAGAAGATAAAATGTCTCTGTACACCTGCGTCAGAACAAAGATAGAGAGAGAGGGAGAGAGAGAGAGAGAGGGAGAGCGAGAGAGAGAGAGGGAGAGAGAGCGGGAGAGAGAGAGAGAGAGAGAGAGAGGGAGAGCGAGAGAGAGAGAGAGAGAGAGAGAGAGAAGAAGAATGTTTAAAACATTACATTACTTCCGTCACAATCTGTTTATTTTGCCTGACGCCGCCTCCACCAAAGGGACGTTAGTCTCAAACTGATGTTTAAGTTATGAAGTCTTTTCTTTCCAGATGGTTTCCATGTCGGTCGGAGGAAGGGTTTGGGGGAAGGTGTGTGTGTGTGTGTGTGTATGTGTGTGTGCCAAGAGTTGAAACTGTACCACAGCAGTTAAACTTTCAAGAGATGTACGACATCCTCCGAGTATTGATCATCATTGACATCTCGCGGTCTTCACGTCTGCTGACATTTGTGCCGATGACATTCTTTCTTTTTTTATTTTAGAAAATTGCCATGCTCTGTATTGCTAATTTTTTGTTGTGCTTCAGCACAAAGATTGAATCAGTTAGGCGTCAACACAAAGATTGAATCAGTTAGACATCAACACAAAGTTTGAATCAGTTAGACATCAACACAAAGATTGAATCAGTTAGACATCAACACAAAGATTGAATCAGTTAGACATCAACACAAAGATTGAATCAGTTAGACATCAACACAAAGATTGAATCAGTTAGGCATCAACACAAAGATTGAATCAGTTAGGCATCAACACAAAGATTGAATCAGTTAGGCATCAACACAAAGATTGAATCAGTTAGACATCAACACAAAGATTGAATCAGTTAGGCATCAACACAAAGATTGAATCAGTTAGGCATCAACACAAAGATTGAATCAGTTGAAACATAAGAGAATTGCTTGATTATCATGTGATCGATTTTCTGTCTGATAACCTTTCAGTGATATATGCTGATGGATCGATTATTTTAAAGGTTTGCTAATCCCACCGTGAGTAAACTATGGCCCCGTGGGTCAGGTCATGCTGTTTCACCCGGCCCACCCGAGGGGGTCTCTCGTCCACACCAATGGCATTCACATTTAGTTTATATTGTTTCATACAGACACTTCACTTATCTGCTCTGGGGCCTACCAGTCTGTGGAATATAAGAACCCGTGGCCCTTGGGCATTGCCGCCGAGAGGGGAGGGCAGAGAGGGGGGGCAAATGCCCAGGGGCCCGGCGAGTTTTTGGGGCGAGTTTTAGGGGCCCGGACTGAGCTGACCAATCAACTTTTGAAAATATTATTATCAGCACTGAGGGGGGGACCCGTGACAACCCTGCCCAGGGGGCCCGAAATTTCTGTCGGTGAGCTGACCAATCAACTTTTTAAAATATTATTATCAGCACGGGGGGGCCCGTGACAACCCTGCCCTGGGGGCCCGAAATTTCTGTCGGTGGGCCTGCCCGTGGATATTAAAGTTCGTTTGTTTATTTTAACACTAGATTTGTGTTAGCTTCGTAAGCCAGAATAAACCGTCCCCTTTACATTCAGTCATTTTGACTGTCCATGAGTCGCAGCTTGCCACACTTGACAATAACAAACATCGACACGCCCTACTGTGACATCGTGATGGGATCAATAGGTCATAGGTCGCGACCCTCGCTGACCTTATTTCTCTGGCGACGTCTGTGATGTCATCAGAGTGACGAGGACTTCCTTTCCGTGACCTCGCGCCAACAACCAAATTTTATAAATAAAAAAAAATAATCAGAGACGGCGGCAGAATATTGTGACAGTCCTCCTCCCCGCCCCCCCCCCCCCCAATCCCCTTAACGCCCAACAGACGGCATACAATAATATGTGACTCTGGTGATCCATGAAGTCAAACCATGAAAAATAATATTTTTTTTTATATTTTTTTATTACAAATATAATATTTTTATAAAAAAATGCTTTCTAAATACTTTTTACTAAAAAATAATTATTTATTTTTTATTTAGCTACAATTTCTCGTAAATAAAAAAACGCTATCAGGTGACCTGGCAAACGCCATTTTGATTTGTTTACGTTTAGTCAGTAATTTCGACTACACTAAAATGGACTCAGATTCCGATTATATTGAAGAAAATGAACTTGATTCTAGTGATGAAGATGAAACTTGGGAACTTATTACATCTTCGGATGACTCTGATGCTGAAAATATTAGTATTAATTCAAGTTTCAACACTCCTAACTCAGATGTGTAAGTATTGAACCAACATGCTTTGAGTTTGTTTGACTATGATCGCAAAGCTGTTTATTTATTTATTCATTTATTTTTTCTTTAGAACTTATTATGTGGGAACGGTTATAAAATAAAGAAAAAATCTAAACATTTATATTCTATTATATAAAGGTTTATATATAAATATTATTTATTTAGTACTCTGCTGCTTGCAGTACTGTTTTATTTTTGTATTATTGCCAATCAGCTGATGCTTGTAAACACAAAACTTTTGTCAAAAGACTAAATTTTATATAATAATTACAAATCTGTATTGATAATTTTTTTATCATGATAAAATAATTAATTGTAGCTCTATAAATAAGCTGATATTTTTTATTTTTTTTTTTTAATTGATGCTTTTCTTTACACATTTATTTTTATCCCACAGATCATATGGTTATGTTACAAATGACACATATCCAGAACCACCAAAGAATTTTCTACCTGAGAGGGATCCAGGCATTCAACTCAGAAGGAGCTAAAACTAGGGAAGACATAAGGAAATTCTGCAGTGCAGTGGCATTTTTAAACTTTATTTTACTTTGGACTTAGTTATTCATATTTGTGACTGTACAAATAGCTATGCCAGACAATATGGACCTACAAAACCTAGTGTTTACCAAGGCTGGTTTTGACCTTACACCAGATGAATTCTATAGATTCTGTGGACTTATTATGTATGCTGGACTTGTTCAAGCACCGAACATTGACCGCTTTTGGTCTACTAAATCTTTATATAATGGACTTTGGGCCAGAGCTTTTATGTCTCGTGATAGATTTAAATCTATAATGAGCTTTCTAAAGGTATCTAATCCTCAAACTGAAGACAAATCCAACAAGTTATGTAAAGTATATTTTTTATTTAACTTTATTAGAATGAAATGTATAAAATTGTTTCAGCCTTACCAACATATATCAATAGATGAAAGAATGATTAGAAACAAAGGTAGATATAGTTTTAGGCAGTACATTAGGGATAAGCCGACTAAGTGGGGAATGAAGTTATGGGTATTAGCTGATTCTCTTTCTGGGTATACTTATGATTTTCATTTATATTTAGATAAACAGGATAATGGGCCTTTTGGGTTGGCATATGGGGTGGTTATGAAATTAATTAAATCTTTGGCTAAACAGGGTTATAGATTATTTGTCGATAATTTTTATACTAGTGTACAGTTGTTTAAAGATCTATGGGATTTAGGGGTAGGAGCATGTGGAACTATTCTTAGGACAAGGAAAGGTTTTCCCCAATCTTTAAAAAATATAAAAGACTTTGAAAAAAAATCTAAAGAGGGGATATGAGATGGGTTAGAGAGGGACAGCTATTGACAGTACAGTGGCGGGACAATAAAACTGTTTTCGGTTATGTCCACTATGCATATTGCAAATGGATTTGGACCAGTTAAACGACGGACTAAAGTAAATGGAAAATTTGAGGAACTTACAGTTGACCAACCAGCCGTAATCCAGGATTATAATAGATATATGGGGGGTGTAGATATGAGTGACCAGTTGATTAATAAATATAATGTTCTACGAAAAACTAATAAATATTGGAAAACAATTTTTTTTCATTTACTAGATATAGCTAGGGTTAACTCTTATATTTTGTTCCAGGATTTAAGAAATAAACACAAAGACATTGTAGAATTTAAAAGAGCAGCTAGATATGGGCAGTTAAATTTCACAGAAGAATTAATTCGGGAATTGGGAAATATTGGTCCGTTTGATGCTGTACCTATTGCATCACGACCACCAGTATTTTTTAAGCATGCCATGAATCCAGAATTTATGGATAAACGTGGAAACTGTAGATTGTGCTACAGTACTGAAAAAGTAGTAAGAAAAACAAGTGTAAAGTGTAGGGTATGTGAGGTTTACTTGTGTTTTCAAAAAGATAGAAATTGTCTCTCTCGTTATCATAAACTTGTATAATAGTTACAGTAATCTTGTAAAATATTTTTAGCAAAGTTATAAAACCATACTGAAATTGAGCTTTGTTGTTATCAATAGACATTAGAATGTTAGTTTTTATAACTTAGATTTATTATCTTTTTGAATTTTTCTTGTTGCAAGGTCAATGTTGATCCAAGCATTTTTTTGGTCCTTTTTCTGTTAAAACACATCATTTTTAGAAATTTTTAAATATCTTTTGTTTCTGAATATAATGTCTTCAAAAATATCCTACACACAGAGAATTGAATGTAGTTTAATAAAATGTAACTTTTATTGAAATGAATCATAATGATTTTTTTTTTTCTTTTTTGTGCTTGTGGATTGTTTGATTTATTTTGTTTTTTTTATTTTTTTCATCTAAACTATTTAAAAATTATAAAAAGCTTGCATAATAATATCACTCTAAAACATACATTGTTAAAAAGCCCTTTCATTTTGCTACAAATTGATATAAATTATAATCACATAACTTTTAAAATAAATAAGTTATTATAATTTAATTGAAAGATATCACAGCGAACTGAAAATGTTCAAAAAACGTTCAGTCTGTTGAGAGTTAACATGCTAGTTTCTCTTTATTGGTCTATTTATCACCCCCCTCACTCTCCGTGTGCATTCTAGGTCAAAGACATTGGCAAACTATGACCCCTCCCCCCCTCCCCCCCGGGCCAGAGTGTAACCCATTCGTCAGTTTGGTACGACCTGCGCATTCAATTTTAAGTGGCCTAAGTTCAGTTTATATAAAAAAACGCCCCCCCCCCGCATTTAGACTGCCCCCCTCTGCTTTTTTGCTCTACTTAGTAACATTTATTTTCTGCCCCCCCCTCCCCTGCTATTGCCTGGCCCCTGCTGTAGAATTTTCACGCTACGGGGCTGGGGGGGGGGGCTAGACAGTCTCCTAGTTAGCCTATCAAATAAATACGGCCCTGTATGGAAGGAAGCGATTCTCGTCATAGTAAATACGTCATAGTAAATACGTTATAGTATATACTTTATAGTGAATACGTCATAATAAATACGTCATAGTAAATACGTCATAATAATTACGTCATAGTGTATACGACATAGTAAAAACGTCATAGTAAAAACGTCATAGTATATACGGCAGAGTAAATACGTAGTAATTACGTCATATTCAATACGTCATAATAATTACGTCATAGTAAATACGTTATTTAAATACGTCATAGTAAATACGTCATAATAAATACGTCATAGTGAGTACGTCATAGTAAATACGTTTCTCCATTGTAACACGTATGCGAAGAATGAAGCTCTAGAAAGAGCTCTTCTCTCCCACCCATGTTTCAGTAACAGTAGTAATTTTATGGCTCAATTGTAGTAATTTTATGGCTCAATTGTAGTAATTTTATGGCTCACGAGACTAGCTTTTATGTACTTGCACCTGATAACAGTCATATGACCTGACTTTTACTGACTTCATAACCCACTTTAAATCCTCTTTGTTGTCTTAGCAACTCCATTTACAAATACAAACAATGTACTTTCATTGTAAAATTATTTTTTTTCGGTTTGTTTGTTAGTTTTTTAACAGTTTATGAACCAATGAACTTCTTGTAACAGTTTATGAACCAATGAACTTCTTGTAACAGTTAAAGAACCAATGGACTTCTTGTAACAGTTAATGAACCAATGAACTTCTTGTAACAGTTAATGAACCAATGAACTTCTTGTAACAGTTAATGAACCAATGAACTTCTTGTAACAGTTAATGAACCAATGAACTTCTTGTAACAGTTAATGAACCAATGAACTTCTTGTAACAGTTAATGAACCAATGAACTTCTTGTAACAGTTAATGAACCAATGAACTTCTTGTAACAGTTAATGAACCAATGAACTTCTTGTAGCAGTTTTTGAACTAATTAAATACTCCTTGTAACAACTTATGAACCAAATGAAATTTCAAAGTTAAACTATTTATTATTTTGGCAACATTTTGTTATATTGTCTGGCTTAAAATGATATGAAATGAAAAGATAGCTGTCTTAGTGGACAGATAAATAAATTGCTTAGCCTTAGACAATCAACAGAATCACAAAAAGAATACATGGACAGATAGAAACAGTAAACAGATGGGTAGATTGTGTGTTTGAGATAGAAACAGTAAACAGATCGGTATATTGTGTGTCTGAGATAGAAACAGTAAACAGATAGGTAGATTGTGTGTTTGAGATAGAAACAGTAAACAGATCGGTAGATTGTGTGTTTGGGATAGAAACAGTAAACAGATAGGTAGATTGTGTGTTTGGGATAGAAACAGTAAACAGATCGGTAGATTGTGTGTCTGGGATAGAAACAGTAAACAGATCGGTAGATTGTGTGTTTGGGATAGAAACAGTAAACAGATCGGTAGATTGCGTGTTTGAGATAGAAACAGTAAACAGATCGGTAGATTGTGTGTTTGGGAGTTTGAAGACCTAGAGGGGGGGGGGTTAAGGCCAATCTCATGGGGGGGGGGGGGGGTAACTAGGCGACAGCCCAGCGACGGGAGGCCCACGGCTCATGCAGAGTGTTCGTCATGCCACCCCACCCCCAGTGACCCCACCCCTTTTGGCGGCTCTTTATTCACCAAGAAACAATGAAGGTGGAGTTGATGGTGGTGGTGGTGGTGAGACGTTGAGGTCAAGACACATCAACATTTACTCACACACCCTATGATTGTAGAGCCACTGTCGTAATATATACATGCGGGGCCTGCAGAAAGGGTTGCAAATGACGATAATGGAGAGGGCGCGGGGTTGACTAAATGAAATTCAATCGCTTGACAAGGGGGGAGGGGTGACAACTGTTTCGCACCTGTCACAGTGTTCACAGGTAAACCCCCCCCACCAGGTAACAAATTCTACCTGGGGTATTACCGTTCGGATGTTTTCAAGTAGATCGGCCAGGTGCAAAATAGAGACATTGCCGGGGTAAGACAAATATTGTTTATGGGGTTTTGAGGGGGACCTCGTATTATGTTTAATACGCCCCTCCTCCCCCCCCCTCCCCACACGTATTCTCACGGCAAGAGGAACTTTCTCTCCGTTCCGACGGAATCTTCATCTGGATTGTTCCTTAGCGTATGAACGCCTGGAGGGGGGGGAGAGGGGGCTGAAAGAAAAGAGTAGGGTGGTGGCGGTGGTCGGGAAGGGTGTGAAGCTAAATGAGATGTGGTATAGAGGGGCGGGGGAGGGGTTGGAATAAAATGACCTCCTCATTATGAGCGCTGAAACCGTAAAATGCAAATGTAGAAATGAGAAAACAATGAGCGCGCGCTGAGTGAATTCGATACCGCGGAGTAATCGAAGATTGAGTATCGTTGATTCATTCCATTACTTAAGAAATGTTCTTTCTCTCGCCTCATACTGCCCCCCTCCCTTCCCCCCAACCTCTTTCCCTTCCTCCATCTCTCTCTCTCCCCCCCCCCCCCCACACCCTTTAGCTCAAACAACTTTGCTAAACATTTAATAATATTTACATAAAGGAATCCTTGAACGTAGTAGCCACAAGATGAAGTTCTTAAAACATTCAGGAGGAGATAACAGATGATATCAACAAAGACACACTGCACCTTTCTTATAGATTTGTTATCATTCGTTTTCTTTTTTCTTTACAAATAAAACAACAAACAAGCTGACAAACTATCAAACAAACAAACAAACAAACAAACAAACAACATTAGCTTTGAAACAATAAATAAATGAAAACAACCAACAAGTTAAAATGAGATTATTCACAGGCAAACACAAAGATAAATCTCCTAGCATCTGTACGGTAACAGAGGCGGGGCTTGGTTGGATCAGAAATGTGGTAATGTGATGGGTAATGCTTGATATACACACTAACACACACACACACACACACACACATACACTGACACACAAAGGCTCACAAACATACACATAAAGAAGCTGCTTTAGCAGTGTGCGACACCTTGAGCGATCTCCATGTCACGGGGCTGTTTACGTGTTTGTTATATATTTATATATACCAGCACCACCATATATATATATGACCATATCATGGGGGCCCTCTAGTCCGATCTACCACACCAGCACCACCGCGACCATCACCTCCACCAGCAACCCCACAACCAGCACCACCACAACCAGCACCAGCACAACCAGCACCAGCACCCCCACAACCAGCACCACCACAACCAGCACCACCACCACCAGCACCCCCACAACCAGCACCACCACAACCAGCACCAGCACAACCAGCACCACCATAACCAGTTCTGCCACCAGCACCAGCACCAGCACCACCACAACCAGCACCACCACAACCAGCACCATCACCCCCACAACCAGCACCACCACCACCAGCACCCCCACAACCAGCACCACCACCACCACCACCACCACCACCACCACAACCAGCACCAGCACCACCACAACCAGCACCAGCACCACCACCAGCACCACCACCACCAGCACCACCACAACCAGCACCACCACCACCAGCACCACCACAACCAGCACCAGCACCCCCACAACCAGCACCAACACCAGCACCACCACAACCAACACCAGCACCAGCACAACCACCAGCACCACCACCACCACAACCAGCACCATCACCACCACCAGCACCCCCACAACCAGCACCACCAGCTCCCCCACAACCAGCTCCCCCACAACCAGCATCACCACAACCAGCACCAGCACCGGCACCACCAGCACCACCACAACCAGCACCACCACCAGCACCACCACCAGCACCAGCACCACCAGCACCCCCACAACCAGCATCACCACAACCAGCACCACCACCATCACCACCACCACCATCACCACCACCAGCACCCCCACAACCAGCACCAGCACCCCAACAACCAGCACCACCACAACCACCACCCGTACCACCACAACCAGCATCAGCACCACCACCACCACCAGCACCACCACAACCAGCACCACCACCACCAGCACCCCCACAACCAGCACCACCACCACCAGCACCCCCACAACCAGCACCCCCACAACCAGCACCACCACAACCGGCACCCCCACAACCAGCACCAGCACCACCACCACCACCACCACAACCAGCACCCCCACAACCAGCACCACCACCACCACCACCACAACCAGCACCCCCACAACCAGCATCAGCACCACCACCACCAGCACCACCACCACCAGCACCCCCACAACCAGCACCACCACAACCAACACCCCCACAACCAGCACCCCCACAACCAGCACCACCACAACCACCACCACCACCACCAGCACCACCACAACCAGCACCCCCACAACCAGCATCACCACAACCAGCACCACCACAATAACAACTGACACATAGTGGCTAGTCCTAGAGACCACTGCACAGACTATTACTTTGTATTATGGGAAATTCTCGTAAAATGTGATCATATAACCACACCTGTACCGGTACACAGATACGTGATCGCTTACTGCGGGGGAAATCAGTGTTTATTGTGGCCTGAGTTTGAAATTGAAATCACCCACCACTGAAGGGAGTAGTCGATGCCGCCCATTGAAGTGATAGTCGATACCACACGCATCTAGTCCCTCCCCCCCCCCCCCAACCCGGCTGGCATCGATACACAGAATGTATAGTTTATTATAAAGCCATCCCCCCCCCCTCCCAAGCTTTGAATCTTTGTTTTCATACCCGGATATATATGTTGAATGCCCGACGAGATTATGGCGAGATCTGACGAGATTACGGCGAGATCTGACGAGATGATGGCGGGATGTCTATGGCATGCATACATATATTTATGTTCATACGGGCTCCTCCCCTTCCCCTCCCCCCCTACACCCCACCCCACAGGTCTTCTTATAATCCAAACACACACACACACACACAAAACGTGGCACACAAGGAAACAACAGATCGCAAGCCGGCAGGTAGTATTAAACTTGTCTGATGCCTCCCTTATGATAGGTTCATTTGTTTACATTTCTGGTCTCTGATGGAGGGGAAGGGGGGGAGGGGAGTGAGGTTAGGGATTGGGTTAAAAAAAAGGGGAGGGGGGTTTGATCACATGATTCAAGTAATAAGTTGGGGCGGTGGTGGGTGGTGGTGGGAGGGGAAGGAGGGAGCATGGGGCGAAACAGTGAAGATAGTCCCCCAGAAAAAAAACAGCTGTCTGCTCTACAGCACCTATTTGAAGTTTGGGAGGGGGGGGAGTAAGAGGATGAGGGGAGGGGTTTGTCCACTAGTACAGGGTGTTTGTATACACAGGTAGAGACATGTGTAATCACGCATACACACACACACACACATACACACAACCTGCATATTTGCAACACTAGACATCAGTGTGTGTTGACATTTCTGTAAGATGAATTTAGACTGCAACATTTGATGTGTTTCTCCATTATCTCGGGGGAAAATTTTTTTTTCGACGCGTTAAAACACCGAGTCCAAGAACGATAACTCAATTAAGATTTGGATGAAAGAGGAGCATTTTAACAGAGTCGCCGGCCTTCGATAATACTTCGTGGACTTCCAAGATAACTCCATTACCTTACCGATACAATGTACCCATTGAAACATTTGACAGGTGCTATGCATTGGTACTCTCGTACTAACCCTACACTTACTTGCATTACTGCAGTCTAAAAAAAAAATGTAAAACTAGAATTCAAATATACAAGGATCAAATGATAGCACAACAGCATCAATTAATTATACCTTTTTTTTAAAAAAAATGTGAATTTAGTTTGAAATCAAAACATGTCAACAAGGTGAGGGAAGGTTTTTGTTGGTCCATCGTTGACTTGTTTCTGGTGTCCATTCAACGACTATCAGATTATGTGGCTGGCCCTGGCACGATTCCCAACGGATTAAAATACAACGTTAGAACATGGCCCTTTTGTGTGTGTGTGTGTGTGTGGCGTAGTAAAAGTGCATTGGGGCAGGGGCTCGTGTCATGGTGTCGAATGTCAAAATACAGGGGCCCCTCAAAGAGGTTAAGCCCCCCCGGGCCTCCAATTCGTAGGTTCGGCACTGACGGGGAGCATATTCAAAGTCAACATTTAGGATCCCCATGCAATATTACATTTGGATGTCTTCGGAAAATACTATCAAGGCGACCGGTTGAAATTCTTGGGCCTCTAATAATTTTAAATCAAATGGGCCCCTTCCGACTTCATTTTTTGTTAATTTGGTTAAAATAATTTCTACGGAAGAGGGGGGGCGCTCGTTGCTATAAGGTCACCAGGTAGCTACCAAGTTCGTCTATCCATAAGAACCACCCCTGTGTCGGAAAACAAGTACAGCAGAACATACAGCAGAACCTACAGCGGAATCTACAGCAGAACATACAGCAGAACCTACAGCGGAATCTACAGCAGAACATACAGCAGAACCTACAGCGGAATCTACAGCAGAACATACAGCAGAACCTACAGCGGAATCTACAGCAGAACATACAGCAGAACCTACAGCGGAATCTACAGCAGAACATACAGCAGAACCTACAGCGGAATCTACAGCAGAACATACAGCAGAACCTACAGCGGAATCTACAGCAGAACATAAAATAGAACCTACAGTGGAACATACACCATAACATACAACAGAACATACAGCGGAACCTAGAGCAGAACATACAACATAACATACAACAGAACATACAACATAACATACAATAGAACATACAGCAGAACATACAGCAGAAGATACAGCAGAACATACAGCAGAACATACAGCAGAACATACAGCGGAACCTAGAGCAGAACAAACAGCAGAAGATACAGCAGAACCCACAGCATAACCTACAGCGGAGAACATTATATCCCAGTCACCACTCCCAATGGGATTTAGACCTGGGACATTCAGATAGACGCGGTGCGCTCTGAAGTTATTCAAGTACAGACCCGCACCCTAGGGACTTGAACTCATGACCTGCACTGCGTCTATGGACTCATAGCCTCATCTGTACCGTCACCTCTTTGCTGGTCAGACTATTTCAGCTGGTCGGACTATTTCAGCTGGTCGGACTATTTCAGCTGGTCGGATTATTTCTGTTGGTCAGATTGTATCTGGTAGTCAAATTGGGTGTTTTATATACGAAAGTCAGGGTTGGTTCTGTGAGCAGCGATAGTTTCTTATCAACTGTGGGGGGGGGGGGGTCTAATGTAGTACCCCCCCCCCCCCCAATATAAGTGTGCCTCAAGGTTATCCTTGCACCTTTCACAACATGTCATGCTGTATAAACAACAATAACACACAATAACACACAATAAAACACAACAACACACACACAACAACAACAGTACATGACAGATAATACAGCGAAACATCTTCATCTAAGAGAACACAACTCTAGTCGGGAAAACCATTCTCCGTCACTCACACAGTTGTGTCCCGCTAATCTCATTGTCTTCCCTTGAAGTGGTCTCCTGCCTTTCCCGAATCCTCTGCCATCACCGAGCTACCCACCATCATATCAAACCCATCATCCGCGCCCCCCCTCCACACCCATCCCTTTATATCCCCACACCCCTTCCCTACCCCCCCACACCCCATTTAACTTTATTCTGTAAAAAAATAAAAATAAATAATAACACAACAGCATACCCCCCCACCCCACCCCAAACCCCTTTTTGTTATTTATATCTTCTGTGTTGTGATTATAAGCAGATAAATTTTGTCAGTTAATCTTCCCTCCATCACACAGGGCGCTACATGAATTACATCCCCTCCCCTTCCCCCTCCCCACCACCACCACCACCACCACCACCCTCCTCCCACATCTCTACTTCGTACTCATTTTTTTCTCCCTACCTCACAACCAGAGGGGGGTGGGGGATGTTTGACTAAAATAGGTAGGTCTTCTCACCCTCCCCCCACTATCGTTCGTTCAGCTTGTGACGGTGTTATGAGAAACTAATTATAAATATATGCTGGGGCACACAGAGACTATATACAAAAAAATGTTAAGTTGAGTTAATCGGCCGATCTGTAGGATTGGTGCTGGGGGAGAGGGGCGTGAGGAACCAGACGATTATCTCCCAAGTCATCTTTGATCTCTTCCGTTATTTTTCTTTACTAGACGTGAACAGCGGGGGGGGGGGAGCATACCCCTCTCCTCCCCCCCCCACCCCCTCTCAAACCCATTCGACTTAGTGGGGGCGAAATTCAGTACCCTGTCTTACTTCTATTTCTTTACTTGTTTTTGTTAGTAATAGTTTAAAAAAAAACCGACCAACTAAACATTCCAGTGGTATCATGATTTGGAAGGGAAAAAAAAAAATCAAATTTATAAACAGTTATGTGGGGTGTGTGGGGGGGGGGTGGAACCATGGGAATAGTTGTAGTAGCCCTGAATGGTTTAGTTATTGTTAGCTTATTATTGTCAAAAATAGGGCAGTTAATAGTGTATTGAATGTTACATTGTTTGTTCTAGCGACTGCTACAGTAAATGGTGTATTGAATGTTACATTGTAAGTTCTAGCGACTGCTGCAGTTAATGGTGTATTGAATGTTACAATGTTAGTTGTAGCGACTGCTACAGTAAATGGTGTATTGAATGTTACATTGTAAGTTCTAGCGACTGCTGCAGTTAATGGTGTATTGAATGTTACATTGTTTGTTCTAGCGACTGCTACAGTAAATGGTGTATTGAATGTTACATTGTAAGTTCTAGCGACTGCTGCAGTTAATGGTGTATTGAATGTTACAATGTTAGTTGTAGCGACTGCTACAGTAAATGGTGTATTGAATGTTACATTGTAAGTTCTAGCGACTGCTACAGTAAATGGTGTATTGAATGTTACATTGTTTGTTCTAGCGACTGCTACAGTAAATGGTGTATTGAATGTTACATTGTAAGTTCTAGCGACTGCTGCAGTTAATGGTGTATTGAATGTTACATTGTTTGTTCTAGCGACTGCTACAGTAAATGGTGTATTGAATGTTACATTGTTTGTTCTAGCGACTGCCGAAGCTAATGATGTATTGAATGGTTCATTGCATGTTGTAGCGACTGCTGCAGATAATAGTGTATTGAGATGGTACAGTAAATATTACACTGAATGTTGCTGCCAGATAATGTTGTATTGAATGATGCAATACATTTCTTTAATACAGTGTCTCTCAAACTCTATGAAGTAACTATTAGAAATTTTGGTGCACCCCACTACAGATGACCTCGTGGCTCACACTTCTAGAACCGCTGTAACAGATTTCTCGATGTTCATGTCAACTTAATAAATGTTGCAGACCAGTCCTCAATCCTAACCACGAAGTTTTCACTTGACCGTTCGAAGTATATTTATTGCTCGTGATCATCTCCAGGTGTGGGTCCAGGGTTCGAATCTTACAGACACAGCTGACCTCAATTCAGACCTGGGTGATAAAGCCTCGGCTCAATTTGAGATGTGTATAGGGGGCCCTGCCGTCAACGTGTCGTTAGTAAACACCGGACATACAGAGGGGGGTGTTAAACTATCACTGGGCGGGCCCTTTTCTGAACTGGACCTCAAAGGAGGGCACCGGGAAACGTTCTTATAGATGAGTAAACTAGGCTGCCGTATAAGACTCCCGCTGGCTGAGAAGCCCTTATCAAATATAATTTTGATTTGGCAGGAGGGGGGTGGGGGCCCAATACGTACCTCTGTTTTATGGGTCTTAAATATCTGGAATTCTCTGACAAGCCCCGCCCCCCCCCCCACCACCATCATCCCTAAAGCATCTAATAATGGCTCTGTGGCTGCAATGGTTCCACTCTGGCTTGAGGGTTGGCCCTTTGTGGGCTCAACGAAAGATTAAGAAATGACATTTCATAAAGACACAGGTGCATACAGAGACTCCATATGCTAAATTTTTTTTCAGCGATATAAACCTTATTTTTTTTTAATAAGATGGAATCTCACATTGTGTAAATAACCACATTTTACCACAAGATGAAACTTAATATCCTTAGCTACCCTCTGTAGCAGGTTGAATGGCATTACTGGCTAAGATAAAATCTTATTGTTCAATGTTACTGCTGTGAGCAAAGGGAAAGAGAAATACAATCATTCTATATAATCTTCCAGGTATATTTAAATTATGTAAAGAGCTATAAAACAAGACATGTGTGTGAAGTTTTATTTTTAGAGTTTTTGTGCGGCACATTGTTTTTTTATGGTCGTTCAGCTCCACATCTGAAGTCACCAAGCCCCACTGACGGCATGGGGTCAACTTGTACTAGGCTGACTTTACAGCCCTTCTGATAGACAGGCTGTCTATACATACACCTAGGGCCCCCTGTACGATAGGGCTAGTCCAGGATTAGTCTCTATTAAATATGGTGCCCAGAGGGTCCCCACCTTCAGGAACATTGTGTAGGGCCCTAAATATTTTTTTTAGTTTTCTGTCTTTTCCAAAAGACCCCATAACTCAGAGGTTTTCAACCTTTTTTATGCTGCGGACCCCACAGACATTCCAAGCCCGGTTGGCGGACCCCCATAGCCCAAGGCGCCCAGAATATGTTTTAAATTCTGCTAAACCATATGCCTAGCCTAAGACGCGCAAAACATGTACAAGTCATTTCTTATATGAAATAGCTATCTATCCAAAAAATGAAACAATTACCGAGTATCTATTCTACTGGTATGTCTGTTACACAGTTTTCTGTTCAGTGGTAAGGCTCTGCCTGTTTTATACAACTGCAAGATTTTATTCATGTTCTTTGTCGCTGTGAATCACGCAGTGGATTGATAGATCATATGTGAGGCGCTACTTGTTTCCCTCGTGCGACTAAACCAGACTTGCGAACAGTCATCGTAGCAGCGCCGTTTGTGCACCTGCCAACACATTGTGTCCAGGCCAGTCCTGATTCTTCAAAAAATGCATCAAGTACATGGAAAAGTTCTTCACCATTTGTGCACCCCGCCAGCGACTTGCAAAACAAAAAGTCTTCAACAACTTTACCTTCCCAACAGTATCGAACGTTAACCAACAATTGGGCTGCATTCGCAATGTCTGTACTTTCGTGAAGCTGAATTGGGAGTCTGATATGCTGAAGGCGGCAGAGAACATTTTCTGACTTGTGGGCAATTCGTCTGCTCACTGTGTTATCAGACAGTGGAATGGCTTTCAGTTTTCGACTGTATTCCTTTCCTAGAAAGACTTCGCACATGTCGACTGCTGCCGTTTTAATTAGCTCTTCTGCAATTGTGTGAGATTTTTTAGGAACGCGCTATTCGCAATGTTACCAACCAAATACGACGCTCGAAGAACTTTCACTTTCACAGTAGTGCAGGCCATCAGTTTCAAATAGAGCTCTTTCTGCCTCTCAAAGTATTCCTTCGCTTTACGGGCAAGATTCGAACTTCACTGTGGTCAAATGGCGCCTCGATTTCCCAGGCTTCATCGCATCGCTCGATAATGTTTGCATCACACGACACAAAGAAGTTGGTCAACATCGGTTACCACTGTGGTGAAGTCGAATGGTATATACTCTGGATAATACTTGAGCCGTTTTATTTTTCGTTCGTCTTTGGCTGCTTGATCTTCAGACTCTTCCAGGTTCTGGTCAGTTTTCCTCTTCACAAATTTATCCATGCTAGGCTTGGACAGTTTAAACAAATATTGATAAACAAATGACCAACAACAGTTTAGTCCCGTTGACTCAGATCTCACATGGAAAAAAATTAGAGGCACAGTTTCAGAGTAGAGACCATTAGAGGAGGTAATTATCTGTAAAAATATTTCATATTTGATGACGAAAACTCATATTTAAAAATTAAATCGACTACCCTGATAAAACAAATATAAATCTTATGAAATATTTTGAACTGCTTATTAACATTTTAAAAAGTATTTGTCACATAAGCAAGTCACATGAAAACAGAACAGCTTAATAGGTTCATGGCTAGAATTTCGCACCGTTTCATCGATTCGTGAGCGAAAAATCCCCTATTATCGCTCTGACCTACATTCATATTAACAATATACGAAAAATCTACTTCGAACCAAAACAATCTGTTGGTGTCATTTTTAATTATCATGCAAAGTGTATACCAGAAATTTGAAATCAAAAACTTTTGTCTTAGATTATTTCTAGGCCAATATAGGCTTATAATAATTGTAACCACAGATTAACCAGACTATTTATC
>JAGDYQ010000154.1:677781-1015281 GCA_021962125.1 Bulinus truncatus | reverse complement strand
AAAAAGCATATACTCATTTCAAATATCATTTCTTAAAAAAAAAATATATCAGCTTGGTTGAATGCAAAGTAATTGTTGAAATGTCTTGAAATTGGTTGATAAAGAGAAATAAATAGATAAATAAATAATGTATGAAGATATTTAATTTCTGGTAAAGTTTAATAAAAGCGTACTTAAAAAGATTCTTTAATTTAATTTTTGTTTTAATTTTAACACCACCCTATGGCAAATTTTAGAAGAATTGTTAGTTGGCAGGTCGAGAGAAAGTAGGTCAAGCACACTGCGCGACGGAACTTGCGACACACCTGAGTCGAGCCAATGTGACAATGTCGGCTGTGGCCCGTGTATAGTGTGGATGCATTTCCTGGATTATTAATAGAGAGCGTGTGTGTGCACTCAGAAACTTCCATTTAATTGTAACAGTTTAATTAAATAAATCAGTGTCCATTGTATGTAATCTGTTACACAGCGGACTCTGATTCATTGGTTTATTCATTCATTCATCGACCAGTTCCTGTTGTCTTCCGTTCATTTACACCTCAGGTATGTAACAATGTTAGCTCTACTGTTATCAGAATACCAGTGATAACCAACTACAAATGCGCCGTTAAAATTATAAATCTACAGTAGCGGTTGATTTTTTAAACAAAATTGGTAAATTACGCTTTAATGATTTATTTATTCTTCTTACATAGTTGAACCAGGTCTAATTATAATTTAGTTTAACCCCATTTGGACATGTTGCTATAATACCTTAAAAACATAATCGTCTAACCCGTTTTCATATCATGTGGTGTATGCGTTGTAACTGTGTTTCTCCCTCGCAGGTAGTTTTCATATCGTATTGTGTTCATGGCAATAAAAGCCAAATGTTATTTTCTATTACATTATTTCATACATTTCTTTTGTTATCCATTCTGCCGGATTTCGTTAAGCGAGCTTCAGCAGGCTTTTACCCACTAGTTTAGTGTAATGGAATGACTATGAAGGCGAACTTATTTTTCAACCTGGTTAAGATTTCAAAATTTTAAACGCACTTAAAAAAAAAAAATGTCTCTTTGTGTCTAGAAATATGGCTGCTATTTGTATAGAACTATGGCTGGCACATGTATTATCTATAGCTGGCATATGCATAAAATTATAGCTGGCATATGCATAAAATTATAGCCGCTATATATGCACAGAACTATATAAGGCATGAGTACAGCCATTCTTATTAATGTACTATTTAGTAACTATTTGACCGCCCAGGACTACCGCTTCTAAGAGGGGCGCCATTTTTGTATCGATTCCTATAAAAAACTGATTCTATCAGGTTCTCAATTGGCATTTTCTTCTGGGGCCCCAATTATCAATGAAAGTCATTGCCCTGTGCCCCCAAAGATCTGAGAACCATTCTGCTACGTGAATGTTATTGATAAGTATTTTTCAACTATTTCTATGGACTGAGCCGTGGGGTGGGGGAGGGGAATTGCAGAGCTCTTGGCAAAAGTACACGTCTTGCCCCCTTTACTATCTAATTTAAAAGGAACTAATACTTCGATGGGGGCCCTTTTTTTCAAATGGGTGGCCCTAGGCGGTCTATCAGTTTGCCTGCCCCCCCCAGAAAGGCCCCCGCCTGTGAATATCAGTGGTTCACATTCCACGGGTCATGTGCACTTGACAGTTTGGTACTCTGAGACTAACAACAAAGTGTCACGGTCTACCAGTGGCCTTGACACTGTGTTGTGTGTGTGTGTGTTTGTGTGGAGGGGGTAGAACGTTTGAACTATAGCACACATGATGTGTTGGCTGCACGCTCTACACACACAACCTATTTCATACAAAGCAAAATCGAATTGTGTGTTATATGCACTAACCATAAAGAACGTGAAATACGAGTTAGTCCAGTTTAGGTGTGGCCATTGACCACACACAGGCAGGGGGGGAGGGAGGGAGGAAGGTACGAATTATTCCCCTCCCCTCAGAGGCGGCCTTAGCAGTCTACGAAGTCACGGGATTTTTGGGTGAGTGACACCAGTAAAACTCAAGAGCATTGAGTACGCTATACATCCTGCCACATCTCTACTACTGCTGGGCTTCCTTCATGCGCGGGGCCTCGGGGCTGATGCCCAAGTTTCCAGTCCACACTGGCCCCCCGCTGTTCCCCCCTCCCTCCTCATAATATTCATTATTTAAAGTGGCCCGGGGATTGTGTGTGGGGGGGGGAGTGTGTAATCCGTCCGCCTTCGAGCCTAATCTGTTTCTATGCCCGGCCAGCCTGATGCTAATGGGGGGGGGGGACCGGCTGTTTACCTGCAGTAGTACCCCCGTAGTGCCGCCGTGGTCAGTGCAGACGTGGATGTGGGTGGAGGATGCAGTCCGACAGCCCTGCGTCTGTTGGGGGTGGGTTGAGGTGTGACCAGGGCCCCTGCGTCTTTTGGAGGTGGGTTGAGGTGTGACTAGGGCCCTGCATCTGTTGGGGGGTGGGGTGGAGACATGAGCAAAGTTCTATGGTACATTGATCAATTCGACTCCTGTAGACTGGCTCACACTAGGCCAGTTAAATTTTGACCAATCGGCTGTTTTTTTTTTAAATTAATTAATTATTTATAACTAAGATGGCAAACCCGAGGGCGTCTCTGGTCGACCTCCATGCGGGGGGGGGGCACTCCATGTATACAGTCTACACATTACGATGGCTGAAGGGCCCCAGAGCACCCTTGCGCTAAGGCCGTCTATGCGTTGCGGACTGCGTTACCATGACAACCGTTTGATATGTATATAGGGATGCTGTAGGTCATCTTTGAACACTTATTTACACCATGCTGGATTGCTGAATGGCAGTGAGGGGGGGGGAGGGGGGGCGTGGCGAACCTGAATTTCCAATAAGACTCTTCGAACCAAAGACTCGCATTGCACGGACCGTCTTCTCTTCCCCACCTCAAGTCGAAGTCTGCCATGATTCGCGCCGTTCATCAAGATCAAGATCTCACGGACTTTGTCCGCCTTACGTCACGTGGGCACACGGTTGGCCCTTTGAATACTTTCTCTTCTGTATTTACCAATCAATCCCATATCTTTATCTCAATGCCGTCCCCCACATTACAGAAACTCACCATCAAAATAATAGTATGTGTGTGTATGTGTGTATCTTTCAATTACTTTGGTCATTTGTGAGGTAAAATTCCGGGCTCGTCTGTAGTCGAAAGATGCATCCACAGAATATATCATAATATGTATTCTGTTTGTCCGTCAACATTTTCTGTTCCCTTCCTAACACTGACACCAGTTCGGTTGCTTTGCTTCATACTTTTTTTTTCCACCCGATGAAATTTCGCTCTACGTATTTATGTCCCCTTATCACTTACAAGAAAATGAGGGGGAAAAAATCCCAGGGTTTGTTTACACCCTAAAGGGGGGGGGGGGGGGTCATTTATGTTGTCAAGGGGAGGTTACCAAACAGATAACGGTGACAGAGTTCTCTCCCTACTTACTTCCATTCCACTGACAGCTCACGGTCTTTTTGCTCAACTTCTCTTATCACCGACCCATATACGACTCTTTATTTTTGTTTTTCGAAAATGATTTCATTTTTTGTTTTGCAATGTCCAGCGTTTCTGCAAACATATTTACATTTATTTGTGTGTGTGTGTGTGTTTCATGTTGATGCTGGACATTCAGAGCAAAACATATATTTATTTTTTTGTTTGTTGATTCGCAAAAAAAAAAAATAATAACAAATGTCTTTTATAATTTTGGACACCGCTGCAGTTTTTAAAAAAAAATCTGGCCATGTATGTAACTATAGAGCCAAAGAGAGATGGCTTGCATCTGGATGTGGCCAGGTTGTCAACAAATGTTACAGATTAGATTTGAAATTATTTTAGTTTATGTTGTCGGGTTCATCCCCAGTGAGTTCCCTTCTCATAAGAAAAAAGAAAAATACCCCTCCCCCCACTCGCCCCTTACCATAGTGGGGTCAGAGCCGGGGGAGAGAGAGGGGGGGTGGGCTGCTGTAGGGTCAGCACATTGTTCAGCCGGCGTGTGGGTTGTGGGGGTGGGGGAGAACTACATATAGGTGTGTGCCAGAGATGAGCGGACAGCGGACGCAGATCCGCAGACTTCTCCGAATCCGCGGACTGACAACGGACGCTTCGTATGGTTAAGTTGCGTTCTCGCGGACTGACGCGGATCTTCTTTAGCGTTACCATAAAAAATTTCAAGTCATTTAAACAGCTAAATTTCAGCAATGCGGAAGCGCGGACTGACTGCGGACCAAATGATGTAAGATTCTGCGGACGCGGACGCGGATCATTGATAGAAATCCGCGGACGGACGCGGACGCTAAATTTCAAGATCCGCACACCTCTGGTGTGTGCACATGAACTAACCCGTATGTCACGCAGAGGCGTAGCGGGGGGGGCGGCAAGGCAACTTGCGCCCGGGGCATTTTACCTTTTTAATACCTTTTTAGCGCCCCCCCCCATTCGAAAACCATATAATATTATATGTAAAATATACCGTTTGGCGCCCCATAAACCTCGGCGCCCGGGGACATATGTACCCCCCGCCGCCGCCCCCCTAGCTACGCTTCTGATGTCACGTGACTAAAAGTTGGTTAATCTTCAAAGTAAATGGGGAAAATGTATCCATGTACCTACCAACCTACCTGCCTGCTAGCATACCTGCCTAATCTAATCTGTCGATGTAATATGTCTAAGTAATCTATCGATCTAATCTATCTATATTATGATACAATATTAGATGTTTCTTGGCAGGCCAGTCGCGAAAGTCAAACAGTTTTTTTTTATGGTGAGACGCTAAACCCCAAACTGTTGTCATGTGTCAAGAGAAAAAAGAAGCGTTACGTAATAAATGAACTACATCCCCCACCCCTAACCCCGATTGCTTACATCGATCAGTAAGATAATAATCATTTGCGAAGTAAAGATTTGTCTATTGCCAAGATTGAAATGTTTTATTTTGTTTTATCGGATCGTACGGAACAGTTCTTTTAAGCATGATGTCCCTTGCAAGATAATTAAAAAGTTGGATCGCTTTCATCCACTACTACTTCCTGTCAGAAATGTGTAAGAAATGTAATGTCATGCTTACTGATGTTTCGTGTTTAAATAGATATTTTTTGATTTAATATATGTATCTATGCACGTAGACCAGAGGTGTGCGGAACTTGAAATTTAGCGTCCGCGTCCGTCCGCGGATTTCTATCAATGATCCGCGTCCGCGACCGCAGAATCATACAACATTGGTCCGCAGTCAGTCCGCGCGTCCGCATTGCTGAAATTTAGCTGTTTAAATGACTTGAAATTTTTTATGGTAACGCTGAAGAAGATCCGCAACTTTAACCATACGAAGCGTCCGCTGTCAGTCCGCGGATTCGGAAAAGTCTGCGGATCTGCGTCCGCAAGCGGACGCGTCCGCTGTCCGCTCATCTCTGACGTAGACATCATTAGATATATGTTGGCTTGAAGGTAGATAGATATCATTAGATATTTGATGGCTCTGTGCACATAGACATCATTAGATATATGGTGGTTCTATGCACATAGACATTATTAGATCAGGCACGCCGAGAGGGGGGTCATTGCCAGGGGGCCCGCATCTGTAAGGGGGCCCGGCCGCCCCGACCATGTCAATTTTTTCACGTCTTATTGTTTATTAAGGGGCCCGCAATGATGTCCTGCCCTGGGGCCCGTGATGGCTCTCGGCGACACTGCATTAGATATATGGTGGTTCTATGCATATGGACATCATTAGATATTTGGTGGCTTGAATGCATGTATCGCTTTTTTTCCCCAATAGCCCAAGAACCGAGGTAAAAAAAAACAAACAGCTAGGTCGCGTGACACGGATGCACGCGCGCTGATTATATGGACTTAGTGTCACGCGCTCTGTAAGAATTAGCGGGGGAATCCGCGAAACGTTTATACTCTTTGTGTTGGTTATTCACGGCTGACTTCGCGTCAGTATCATCTGGTTATCACGGGAGCTGTGCTGTGAAGTTTTTCCCCAGTTTAGTTGGGTTTGTTTGAGTACAAACTTGTGTCTGCACTGGAGGTTTGTTTGAGTACAAACTTGTGTCTGCACTGGGGGTTTGATCCAGTTATTATAGGAGTTGTTTGCTTTCTTGTTGGTGTGGAAGACGTGTTCTGAATACTCTCCCCTTGCGTCGGTGACGTTTATACAGGGGAGTGTCCGACCTTCTAGCCTTAATGAGAGGTGAATGGGGGAACTGTGAATTAAAATCAGTAAAAAAAAAGTGACGTAGTTGGCTACTAATTGGGTGGAGGGGGGAACCCAAATTAAAAATATTTTTATTTGCGGCCATAATCTCCCCCCGCACCAGAATCAGGCGGTGAGACATTAGAAAGTTGTCACAGTAACCGTTGATCTATTGAAGTGGCTCTCAAACTTGTGCACTTTGCGACCCATGAAGAAAATTGCATCTAGTTGGCAATACACAGCATTGAAGATAACATCTAGTTGGCTTTGAGAGTATACACATCATTGGAGATAGCATCTAGTTGGCTTTGAGATTATTCACAGTGTAACTTTAAAACTCAAATTTTAACCCATTGCTGGATTGTTATTAATATTTTTTGTTGTTGTTGTTATTTACAAGTAACCGACTTTCTCCAATTTCTTCACAGGTGAACTCTCCCCCTCTGACCCATGACCCAGAAAGGCAAAATGCCCAGTCAAGCTGACCAACACCACCGCCAATGGCCATCACATACATCATCTCGGACAGGATGGGTCTCCTAGGTAACATGAAGTTCCGGCACCGCCTGGTGGCTGTGGCCGTCTTCGTGCTGACCTCGCTGGGCATCTACATGAACCTGCCCTCGGAGGTCACTCAGATGGAGCTGCAGAGCCAGCACAAGAGGATGCTGATGGGGCGGAGCTTCGGAGCTCCACTCAAGGTCAGAGGGCCTTGCTGCCAGAGTCCTTTTTCCTTTTGCTGTGCTTGAATGGGCCATTGCATTTGCATGTGTCAGTGTCGGTTTGTTTTGTTTCGTAATTCTTGGCTCCTTCTTTTGTCGCTATCCAACCTTGAACTTTATTTGCTGACCTAATTAATATAAGGATTTTTTTTGTTGTTGAATATCCCAGTTTGAAAATTCTATTTATGGACTGGTTGGTCTTTTCTGTGGTGATAAGTCTTTTACCCTCAAAGGAGAGTTAAAAATGCTGGGCTTAAATCTAGTTACTCTGTGCAGTGGTGTAGCGAGCTCAACTCGCACCCGGGGCGCTATACCTTTTTAGCCCCCCCCACCCTTCCCATTCAAAAACCACATAATATTATATATGTAAAATATACCATTTTGGCGCCCCTTTGTGAGTAGCTCCTGGGGCATGATGACCCCCCACCCCACTACGCCTCTGACTCTATGTCACATTGACCCATCAGATCTGGTTGGTGTATCACCTAGCAGTCACCTAGCAGTCACCTAGTAGCTGTCTGTCTTCATCAGTGATGCATTGTCTGTCCAGTCTTTTTATGCCCTCAAATTTGTTCAGCTTTATATGTCATCTTTATTTAGCTATGCTAGGTCATCCTATTTAGCTCTGGTTCTTTAGCTCTGTTTGGTTACCTTTCTTTAGCTCTGTTTGGTTGCCTTTCTTTAGCTCTGTTTGGTTACCTTTCTTTAGCTCTGTTTGGTTGCCTTTCTTTAGCTCTGTTTGGTTACCTTTCTTTAGCTCTGTTTGGTTACCTTTCTTTAGCTCTGTTTGGTTACCTTTCTTTAGCTCTGTTTGGTTACCTTTCTTTAGCTCTGTTTGGTTACCTTTCTTTAGCTCTGTTTGGTTACCTTCATTTAGTTAAGCCTCACCATTTCGTTCAGCTTTATTTGTTTGTTCAGCTTTCCCGTTTATTTGTCCGGTTGTTTGATTAGATTTATCAATTATTATTAATTTAAGTCAAAGCTAGCTGCTTATCAGTTAATATTAGTCACATAAGAATCTTCATCCCTTAAATCTAAAATGTTCTGATTAGTTAAAATTTTGTACCAACATTTGTTCTATTAGATGTCCATTGTTAATGACCCAGACACGTGCCAGCTGACCGCCGGCGACCACCATGCCAACATATCAACCATTGATGTTTTCTATAATGCCCAGTTCAACCTGAAGTCAGACGGAGAGTGGGAGCTGCCCCAGCCATCAGTGGACTACAGTAAGTCGCTCGCCTGTGTTATAAAATATTTTGACCGCGAGGACTCTTTCAGCAGAAATGTATATATATTTTTTTCCCCAAGCTGTTTTATGTTTCCCGTTTCAACAGGGCAAACAGGCGTTGACTACTATCAATAGGATTTATTTCAGTTTTAAATTCAAGACTAAACTGTGCTGGCTTTAAAGAAAATGTAAATCCTTATTTTTTAGTGTTTGTTGAATGACAATTCTCTCTGAAAGCATCAAATGTTAACTCATCCGTCTTATGACAGTTTAAAATAGTTTAGCAGTACAAAAAAAAATGTTTTTTTTTTCTCATCATCCAGCCAAGGTGAGTAACCCTCGTCGACTGAACGTTGTGCTGGTGCCCCACTCTCACAATGACCCCGGCTGGCTGAAGACGGTCAACGAATACTTCTCCGACCAGACCAGGCACATCCTAAACAACATTGTGAACAAGTTGACGGAGTATCCAAAGATGACCTTCATTTGGACAGAGACGGTCTACTTTTCAATGTGGTGGAATGAACTGGACGATGCAGTCAAGGTGAGTGACTAATTAAAAAAAAAAAAAATTTTACTGTTATTTCCAGTTAGATGTTGACTGTGCTCCATTTGACTTGTTAACAGGTCTCTGTCAAAATCTATTAGACTTGTTTTCTCTGTCAGAAAAAGGTTACACATATAGAAATGAAAAAAAAAAAATACAATTAAATACATTAATTAAACATGAATTCTTTTTATGCATTTAAGTAACTTTATTAAAATGAGTTTGGAATGTTTTAATTGGAGTCGCATTGCTTATTTATTTGCAGGTCCACATACGAAGACTTATCCGGCGAGGTCAGCTAGAAATCACGCTGGGAGGTTGGGTCATGCCAGACGAGGCCAGCACTCACTATGTGTCCGTCATCGACCAGCTAATTGAGGGACACCAATGGCTCTGGGAAAACCTCGGTGTCCGACCTGAAAACAGCTGGTCCATTGACCCTTTCGGCTACTCTGGCACCATGCCCTATCTTTGGCAAAGTGCCGGCATGTCCAACATGGTAATCCAGCGGGTTCACCAGGCCATTAAGTCTGCCCTCATCCAAGAGAAAGCTCTCGAGTTCAACTGGAGGCAGATGTGGGATGCTAAAGGCAGCACGGACATCTTCTGCCACATCATGCCCTACATGCTGTACAGCATCAAGTACACCTGTGGCCCGAGCACGTTCGCTTGCGTACACTTTGATTTCCGGCACATTCCAGGGGATTTCTCGGAGAGCCGAGCCAGGGAGATCACCAATGAAACACTTCACGAAAGCGCAGAGATGCTGTACGGACAGTATCGCTCCAAATCCTTCAACTACCGATACAATACCATTCTCGTACCCATCGGGGATGACTTTCGCTACGACAAAGAACAGGAATGGGATCAACAGTATGAAAATTATGAAAAACTCATCCAGTACATGAATTCCAGATCCGACTGGAACATTAATGTCCAGTGGGGGACACTGCAGGACTATTTCCAGCTGACCAAGCAGGACCATGCCAACAGAAAGCTGTCAGGAGATGCAGAGGAATTCCCCGTGCTGACTGGTGATTTCTTCCCTTACTCTGACAGAGACTCTGAGTACTGGACTGGCTACTACTCGACTCGACCATTCGACAAATACTTCAGCCGTGATGTCCAGTCCACTCTTCAGGCTGCGGACATGCTCAACACCTTGAACTATTTGTTCTACAAGAAGTGGGAGCTGAAATCCGACCCAAAGTTCTTCCAGCATTCATCTTTCTTGCAGACAGCCAGGAGGGCCCTTGGGTTGTTCATGCATCACGACGCCATCACCGGCACCTCCAAAGAGTTTGTTGTCGAGGACTATGAGCAGTATCTCCTCAGGGCCTACAATAGCTCCCAAGAGGTCATCAAGCTGACCATCCAGGCTCTGCTGTCTAAAGGTAAAGTGGAGACGCCTGTGGTTTTCAAACCAGAGACTGTGAGAACCGCTTACAACACGCTCCCACAGAAGCAGGTTATCACCGTCCATGACTACGGCACAACCGTTGTGTTTTTCAACCCGTTGGCCCGGACAAGGCAGCAGATTGTCCACCTCCTGGTCAACAGCCAACACATGGACGTTCTCTCTTATTCCCATGAGACTATTCCCAGTCAGATTAGCCCCATGTGGAACAGAGAAGAGGATGCCGTGGTCTTGGACAATGTCTTCGAGCTGACATTCCTGGTCGATATTCCCCCTCTCAGTATTCAGCCGTATGTACTTTATAAGAAGAATCGCCAGACCGTGTCTTCCTACACCTCCACTATCACGGTGGTCAATACTCCGCAGCTGGCAGTGTCTGGGTCTCTGAACTTTAAACAAAAAAGGCCGGAGCCGCAGAGGACAAAGCCTATTATAGTGGACAACAAGGTCATTCAGCTGACCTTTGACCCTAAAACCGGATCGCTGTCAAAGGTGATGGACATGGCCAGCGGAAACATTACCGATCTCAATATAAACTTTCTGTTCTACAAGTCTCAAGGAAGCGGGGCGTACCTTTTCTATCCCAACGGTCAAGCCACTCCGTTATTCCCTAACATTCCAGTGATTCGGGTGTCCGAAGGTCCGCTGATGACCTACGTCGAAGTGAGTCTGGCCCCCTACATCACTCACAGGGTCACTATTTACCATCACCCCTCCCACCTCACTTCGGCCATCTTCGTGGAGAACATTTTGTCAATGTCCACTTTGAAGAACAAAGAGGTCATCATGAGGCTCAACACTGACATCAGAAACAACGACCTCTCCTTCTTCACCGATCAGAATGGGTTCCAGTTCATCCGGAGGCGGACCAACACAAATCAGCGGACTCAGGCCAACTATTACCCAATGACCTCAGCGGTCATGCTGGAGGATGATGCCACCAGGTTGACTCTCTTGTCGGCCCAGCCCCATGGCACAGCCTCACTGGACACGGGTCAGCTGGAGGTGATGCTGGACAGGCATCTCCTGTACGATGACAACCGCGGGATGGGAGAAGGCGTAAATGACAACAAGCCCACTGTGAGCAAATTTGTCATCTCGGTGGAGCGCAGGCTTTCTCCGAAATGGTCATCCTCCCACTATTCCAGCCTGTCTCTTCCTTCTCTGTCACTTAACGACTTGCTCCAGCAGCCGCTGTTGGTGTATTACACCACCATAGACTCTGATGTGTTCTTCCACAGCATCACCCCGCTGTCAGCTCCACTTCCTTGCGACCTGAGCTTGGTCAGCCTCCGCAGCCTGGTGACCGGCAACTTACAGTACAATGGGACGAGCTTCATTCTCCACCGGCGAGCGTACGACTGTGATTTTCCCCACCTTCTCATTCAGTGTCAGCCGTCGGATGCAACGCTGTCATTCGATGCGCTCTTTGAACAGTTCAGTTATTCCAGTATTCATGAGACCACACTGACACACACGGTGGTGAAACGGACGGTAAAGCCGAAAGAAAAACTAAGAATATCTCCAATGGAGTTAACAGCATTTCACCTACAGTTTTAAATTAATTCTTTTTTTTTTTTTTGTTTTCTGTGAAGAGTGTTTCTATTATTTCTAACATTCCCAGACTTAGCATGTGTGACGCACGTATTGCAGCCAGGATTACAGAGAGGGGAAAAAAAAAATGTGTGGACAGTTTTTGGAGGCAGAAAAAAAAACAGAGTTGATTAATTTGTCTCAAAGTTGGACGAAAAAAAATTGAATGATGCGCTTTCTACATGTCGAGTTGATATCTTTGCGTCGTTGAGAATTCTTTTTTTGTATGTTTTTATAATAATACGATGTATTACTCATTGTCATGAAGCGTTTGTGTATCTTTCTGCATTTACTTCCACTTAAAAAAAAATCTGAGCTTAGTTAATGCATCAACAAAATGATTTTTAACTTGGAACCCCTTGTAAGTTTCATTGTAAATATTTCACTTTTGGTAACAGCCTGATTTTTATGTGTGGTGATTCTTTTGGGTGATTTTTTTTATTTTTTAATTTAATTGTTTTTTAAAAAATTATTGTTTGCTGTCTTTAGAGGAAAAGTTATATAAATATTCCTTACTTCCATGGCATAAGAACTGTTTGATGTGACAATAATGTTTGAAATGTGGCAAGGAAAAAAATGGGAAAGATTTTTTCAAAATGTACTGATCTAGTGTAGATTTTTAATTAATATTTATATTTATATTTTAGCTTCAATGTTGCTTACATTTGATACACCATAGAAAAAAGAAAAATCTTTAAATTTTAAATATTTAAAAAAAATATTTCAGAATGAAAAAAAGTAAAAAATGGTGGCTGAATTGAACATATTTTAGACCCGCACATTTGTTTGGAATTTGTGTATGAGAGCATGCTGATGTAGGGACAATTTCAATCCCAAACCACTGGTTGTGTGTAGTTTGAGAAAAATAATTTTATTCACTTACTTTTATAAATTGTAAAATTTCCTCAGACCCCCCACCCCTCCTCCCCTTCAAACCTCACAGCAATTCTGGCTGCCGTCATTTTCATTTTATTGCTGTGATCCATGATTTAAAGGATTATTTTTCCCTACCTGCATTGTATTATTTAAAAAAAAAATTACCAAGAACAATCTCTGTATAAATATGAAGGGGTTTCAGCCATACTAGCCTAGTACATACAGTTGGTTAGGCTGGGCAAGCTTTCAATGGCTCTTGCATAAGAGTACATGTAGCATTCAATGAAGCTTCATGTAGTTAGTATGGCTTAAAAGGTTTCATATGATATACTCCATGATTCCATGAAGAATGCGATTTGTTTCTTTTTAAATACCAGATGTTTTTCCTAAATTTATAATGAACATAAGTTTAGCCTAGACTATTGCTCTCTTTGTGCCATGGTCAAAAATCATTTACAAAAATAAATAAGGGAGGGAACAACAAGATTGAAGGAAAGTGAACTACATGTAGTAGTTACGTCCCATTCACTTTATATCAACGCATTGGCTACGGCACCAGCGAAAACCATTATATTAGCGTATGAAAGTCACTGACCTATAATCATCAAAAATTGCAATTTTAAAAAAAATATTTTTAAAAATATTTAAATATAGGGTTAGGATTAGGGTTAGGGTGTGGAGCAATATCTATGGCTGGTACTTGGACAAAAATAATACGAGTTCTGACTTGCTGGTGCCGTAGCCAGTGCGTTATATCAAATCATGATCTATTTCCCCTTAGCTCTTGCTAATAAAGTTAGAGTGACAATTTTTTTACTTATGCCAGAAGTAATACTGTGATTAGTGTTGAAATTTTAAACAAATAAAGTATTTGGTCTTAGATGCTTAAATATTAGCTTATATAAAGATCAATTTTTTAAAATTTATTCAGAACAGGTTATTTAAAGTAAATTGTTATGGTCAATGAAACGTATTTGAATTTTTGTTAGGAAAAAAAATATATCTTCAATGCTGATTCCTGTAAAGAATCTCTGTCAACAGTATACACATTTTTTTTTTGACCTGATGACTGTATGATGTGTGTGTGTGTGTCATTAATGACTCCGTGCCAATTTGATTTTTTTTCCAAAATGTCAATGATGCCCATGTTATGTTCCTGTCATTACTGTACGTTGATTAAACAATGACGACAAATCTAAGAACTAGATTGACTATTTATAATTGAGCACTTTATTTATGTTTTGTCTCCGTTCCCCCCCCCCACCCCCCATCCATGATGAGATGATGTGCCACTAACTTTTTTTTTGAGATTGTGTTAAATTACTTCACCCTAACTCAGCAATGGAAAGTTTAACCTAGCAACACATTTTAATCAAAAAGCAACACTTACATCAAAATGTCTTTACTGCTACTTTATTTTTTTTTTATTAGTGATTTGACTTGATTGATTGATTGATTAAGTTATTGATTATGTTAAAGAAACTTTAGCTGATATAGCAATGCATTATCTAAAAATAATTTTGAATGCAGTCGCATGTAATATTTGACAAAGAATTTTTTTTCAAAGTGATTAAATTTATTTGTATGAATATAATTCACATCATATTGTTGTTTTTATTCTCCTATAAAATAATACTAAGTTGATACAGTCCTACACAGAGGATTAACTGACAAGTACGAAGGCAGCCCGAACCATCTTTGACTCATGTATACTCAAGAGAGCTGAGCCAGGGGTCTGAAAGTAAGGCCTGGATTAACCAGCATCAGGCCCTGAACTAAAAATGTGTCATTTAGTTCGCAAAATTATGCCCCCTTTTATTTTTAGGCCCCCACAGTGACTTAAATCTGGCACAGATGCTAATGATCATCGGAACTGTTGCAAACAGGCTTGTTGATTGTGCCAATTTGATAAAATGTAATGTCGAGCTTATTTGAATTCCAATAACAAATAAAAATGGCTTGTGTGGATTAGTCTTGTCTTAATTCTGAATAAACATTTTAATCATGCATTGATTTTGATTTTTTATTTTGATTGATCGTACAGCAGCTCAGGGCTAGACAGAAAAACGTATTTGATATTTCCAGAAAAATGATTAACAATAAAATTTAGGATTCATATTTTAATGAAATAAAATATATATATATATCAATATATATGATGACCACAACATCCACAGAAATCTGTGAGACATGAGCTTGAATAGACAAGATGGACAATTAATTTAAATAACACACAGGTTGTGTGTGTGTGTGTGGACACCACACAAATTATTTACAATACTGACATATACAACAACACAGCATTGAAACAATAATTTTTTTATATCACATTCATCATATTATGGGTAGAGTAGAAAAAAAATTTTTTTTTTTTACTTGAACATCAGTTCCAGTGGCAGGTCGACCAGTGATAAGGATGTGGTGTGTCATATCTTCACTGCCCACTTCACGTGATAAGTCATGGATTAAGTCCAGCATAGAAAAAAAAAAAAAATTTGTGTCCCACAGCTGACACCAAATGTAACAGTGTTTAAAAATAAATCATCTTGAATCAATATTCTTAAGACCACAGCAACTTTAAAAAAAAACAAAACGTTATTTTAAACAAAAAAAAACAACAGGTTTTGTTACAACGTTTATGTCACATGGTTTCACTCAACCAGCCGTGACATAGTTTGAACGAAAACATCAAATAAATCTGAAGATAATAATTATGTGGCTGGACAATGCAAACTTGTTCTTACAATACTGAAAAAGCAATTTAAAAAAAAAAAAAATGGGCAGAAATGACTTTCTTCATGTAGAGTGCTGGCTGGTGGCTTTGTATTAACAGGATGGAGAATTTGTTGTGGAAAAAAAAAACACAAGAGTAAAATGTGAAATCCAAAACAACTAAAAAGTCTGACACACAGTGGATTAAAAAAAAATGGTAGTACAAATTAAACAGATATTAGGTGCTGGAACAAAGCGGTTTCTTCAAGTTACACGTCTGCTGAAGAAAAAAAAAAATCTCTCAGAATTTTTCTTCTTGTACTAAAATTTTTTAGTCCACTCCACAAAGCCTAGATAAAAACTATCAACCATTGCAAAGGAAACGGAAACATTTTTTTTTTTTAATCAAAAGCTGGTAATACACAGTAATGTTAAAAAAACAAACAAAACATATCACAAATTTTACAGACTTAACAGCTTTCAGTGTGATAATGAAAATGAGAGGATCACGATGAGGATAAGCTTTAAAGAAACACTTTTTTTTATTTTTAATTGAAATATATCGTACACATCTTAATGACCTATAACAGCAAGACGGGCAATGGCAATCTGGTCTTTCATGAATAAATATTCGGAAATGAGCAATAAAAAAAAAAAAATTACGAAAAGTCAGATGCAGTTTAAGAAACAATTATGAAAAATTTTCCCCCACAATGTACAATTACAGAAAAGATAAAAGCAAAATTTATTACACAACAATCAATATTAAATTATGAGAAAACAGCATGGGATGTATAAATGACAAGCGGGAACAGAATTCGCCACATATTCAAATAACTAGGAAAAAAAAAAATTTGCAGCACAGTGACAATGTGGATGAATTTGTCGATGAACCACGACATAAAATTCTTGATACACTTGAACAGGAAATGGACGAGGTTCATGTCAATTTCTTACAAACTTTTAACGCAGGTTGGTTGAAACACGTCTCAATTATTGCTCTTCCATTATAAACAACACCACAATATTATGAGACAAGAGGCTTTTTAAAATGAACGCAATGAAACACAAATAGAAAGTAAGGAGAAAAATTAGCCTTGAGGCTATTAGAAAATCTATTTAAAAAACAGCAAAAAGAACCAACAACAATACGATAGCGAGGCTTAAAATTAACCAAGAGTGATTGCTCTTCAATTTTATCCATTAATATCATGAATGTATTTTTCAGAAGAGTCAAATGACAGGTTGAGCTCGTGAACAGACAGAGGACAAAATTGATGTTTTATTTTCGCAGCTAAAAGTATAAATAATATAAAAGGCAAGCAATAACAATACTTTATGTGTGGACCGACCGGCTGAGCGTGTTCTTTTGAAAATACAGACTTGAAATGAAAGATGGAGCATGGGGGGTGGTGGGGGGGGGTGGGTGTCGGCCAAACCACAAGTTCAAACAGACCTCTGTGAGAGAAGGAAGTGAAAATACAGCCAAGAGATGTGCCACTAAAAAAAAAAAAGAAAATTAGTTCTAAAAGCTGAAATACAGCAGAACAAAACATTTTTGACTCTGATAAAGCGGAGCGGGGGTTTAAAACTTTGGCGGTAGTAGGGAGGATATTAGTGGGGAACACCAAGCCATTCTACTTGCAAGAAATGAATAACTCATCATCCTTCATGTCATCGTGACTCACGCAGAAATGAGTGAAACATCAAAATATAAAACAGTGAGCACCATCTCCAGCACAGGAACACGCCCCCCTCCCCTCCCAAAAGCATCCAAATTGTTTTCGCCAGGCAGAGCTAGCTACATATGTATGCCCTTGAATATCCCAATTTTTGTTAAAAAGAAAAAAAAAGCAATATTGACAACAGACAGCATCAATGTAACAATATCTAATTCAGAATGCCTACCGCATATCTAATTCAGACCTAAAGCACAAAATGCATCAAATGCCGGGTGGGAGAGATCTCAAAAAAAAAAACAAAACGTAAATGTGTGTGAATATAATGTGTGTCAGTCGGCGGAGTTACAATACTGAATAATTAGGTGGCTTACTCATACATTTGTGTCACATTCTCTCCCCTTTCTTTGTTCCCTTGAAAAAAAATAAATGTATCTATAAATACTCTCCAACCCATTTAAAAAATTATTTTTTTTTAAGCCTTCAGTAAAGACAGCCTCACAATTTACTTAGGCCAGAAGCTGGTCATACTTACAGGAGGGAAGGCTGAGTGCACTTGCTGCAACAGCTTTATGATATGAACATTTCAATCCTGAAGTCTACGCATGATATAACGTGGGGGGGGGGGGGTGTCTGTGAAACTGACAGTAATTTTATTTATTTTTTTTTGGCCAGGTCCTGAGTTTTTAAAAATGTTTCCCTTTCAACACTTATTCACATCTTTAATGAGTTCCACATGCTACGTTGTTGTTTTTTTTTTTAACTACATCAGCCATACACACCAGGGACTTGCCGGGGGGCTCACTATAGTCCCTGACGAGCTGCTATGCTGCTCTAAACAGAGGCACGGCAGTGCGACACACAACTTATTAAATTTGATAAAATAATTGTATTTAAGCGATGTACATTCAGATTTCCACTAATAATTCTGCATTAAGTAACTTACTTGTGTGGCGCCCATTAATTATGGCAAATTTTTTTTACCAACCCATCAGCCCATGACTGCTCCTGGTGTCCTTGACAGCCCAGCACATACTCGATAACAAACATAAATACCCGGTGAGTAAAAATAACTTTTATAAATTTGTTCTTATAATGGGCACTAAACATTTCCCCAGCAACAAGGGAGACAAAAAACACTGTGATTACATGACCCAGTATATAGGTATAACATTTCCCAAAGAAAGAGTTACTTCCCCGCAATGCTATAAATAGCAGATATATACATTTCAACACATTCTTAATTCTTCAAATGCGCATACGTCTGAATATTTCACCTAGATATATTATGCTCATCTGTAAAAATATACAAAAGCGAAAAATTTAATTTATTTGAAAGAGATAATCTGCAGTTGACAAGAACTAGATGGAAATACAGCACAGGCAACAATAAGCAATCATTTGGAATATTAAAAAAAAAACGACGTAACAAGTAAATAAATTTCCTCCTTGTAGGACTGATTAAATGACGGGTGCGTCATCTGAATAAAAAGTTGAGATATTTCTTAAATCAAATTTGAAAAAAAGCAAAAAAAAAAAAACAACATAAAACTGGAATCAGGTTAAGCCTAAACAGCCTTGCGAGAGAATGATAAAAAATGGTGCGTTTGCTTACTGATCAAGGTGAAGTCAACAACCCCCCCCCCCCCCCCCCCCATGATAAATGATTCTAAAAACAAAACAAAACAACTTCTGACCAATGAATCGAATTCTAAGGAAAAAAAAAAAATCAAACAACCTAAATATCTTTGATTGCGCAATAACTGAAAATAAAACACAGAGAAGACACCACCGAGTATCAGAATTGAAAACTACCATGACGAAAAATAGGATAGCTTTCAACCAAGTGCGGTGATGAACCGAAGTGACCAAATCATTTCTCACAACATTAAGACGGCTTATAAGAGCAAATATCATTTTTTTTTTCTACATAAGGTTACACACATTCAACGCAAGACCATTATCACCCGAAAAAGAAAAATGACTTTCAGTTTTGGTTTCTTTTTAAATAAAAAAAAAAGAAAAGACAACAAGTAATCCAATCCAGGTTTTTTTTTTTGTGTGAAATATCAGCACTGAAAATAAAAGACATTAAAACTCTTAAATCCTAAATGGTATCCCAATATCACCAACATAGAAACCTAAAGGCATCAAACATTTGAAGATATTATTTCAAGTAATTAAAAAAAAAAAATGTAAATGGGGTTTTAAAATAAAATATGCACACACACAGACCAAAAACAAGATTCATACAAGGCATCAGGAGAAAAAACAACATAAATAAATCTTAAGGGGTTGAAGCTGCTACCAATAAAATCAGATGAAATTGCTTACGGGAAGTGAATGAGGGGGCGGGGGAGGGGTTATTTTACCATTGATGGGACATTTTTTTTATTTTCTTACACATCATTTCAGGGAGGCCTAGTTCAGATGACAGCCAGTCAAAGAAATATGTTTACACTTCCAGTTTTGAGAGATAATTGTTGGCAATGATTGTTCTTTTCTGTGATAATCACACAAGTACAACAGCAACACCCTAACGAGAGTTCAAAGGTTGAGGGGGAAGGGAGACCGATACATACACATGTATTATATTTAAAAAAAAAAAACAACATACAACATTGGCAATACAAAAATCAACTGCTTCTTGCATCATCCCTCACACAGTGATCAGATTACAGCGCCCCGGACACACCCACCCAACCCCCCCCATCTAACATTCACAGTATCACACTTTTCCAGTGAAAAATTTAAGCAACAAAAAATACAATCTTTAAAAAAAAATATGTTGTCCCCCCCTTATCTGGAGTAGTACACCCTGTAGTACAGCGTCTTCGACCGCCATAACGAGTAGGAGTTGTCAAACTTTAGGAGGTACACGCCCTGGCCGGGGTAGGTGTGGCTGCCGCAGTAGACCTCCTCGTGGCAGTCCCTGCGGTAGACAGGTATAATTTCATCTGTGGGCGGCCGGTTCTCCGCTTTTTTGGACCCTGGGCCTTTCTCCACGTCACCTGCTTTACCTTCTAAGAGAATAAAATAGAGGCTTGTTATCATATCAAGAAAGTGAAATGGAGAATTTTAATTCTAAAATATATATTTTAAATCAGGAGGTGAACAAGGTGTGTAAGGAAGTCCAAGAAGTTTTGAAGTATATTGAATGGTCATTACTGTTTTGTTGCTACAAACATAAATAAACTGCTCCTGTCAAATTTTTCACCTGGAAATGTCGTTTTCCACATTAATGTAGCCGTTAGTGGTAAAAAAAGTAAAGTTCCCTTAGCCCTAACGGGCCATCGGGGCAGATTAAGTGTAGAATTCATCTGTTTCTATAACCTCTGCATATAAATGGATTGTGTGGTTAGCACAACGCCCAACCGCCTTTACCTCCCCCCAACTTAAGTCAGGTACCCATTTAAAGCTGGGTGGACTTGTGGGGCAAAACACAATTCGCCTGGAAAAATTCCCATGGTTCTCACAGAGGCTCGAACCCATGACTCTCAGGTCGACAGTCGAGTATCTACACCACTCTGCCACCCATCCCACTAGCCGTTGAGTGGAAGTACGTACTGAATCTTTTGGCCACTTTTGGGACAAAAATTTCTCTCAATAAATTTAATTCGAATTCAATTCTCAGAATTCTGATCAATAGAATTTAATTAATTTTATGGATGGTTAAAGACGGATGGTAGAAGGTCAAAAAAATTTTTTAATTCCTAAAAGAAAAAAAATTAGATAAGAATCAGAAATGAGGTGACCTAGTTTACCTTCTGGCTTGGCCCCTTCCTCCTCCTCATCCTCCTCGTCGCTGGACTCACTCACGTGAACGCTGACGGTGTTGGTCTGAGACACTGTCCACTCAAAGTACACCCCGAAGCCAATGTCGTAGTGGTCGGTGGCGAACTCCCAGAAGAGACATGTGCCATCCTCATGGGTGGGTACCCTGACCTGTGTATAGATAAAATGTTACACTGTACACATGACAGGGCTGCACACATGACAGGTTCGTGTTAAACCACTTCGGATGAGAGAAGCAGTTTAAAAAAAAAAAAAGTCTGACATCACTAATGATGTATTGGGTATAGTATAATCCTTTAGCTTTTTTATTGGGTAAATTATACTACTTTATCACTAAAGAATTATTTGGTATAGTAGTGGGTATATTATAACCCTTCTCGGGCAAAAGAAAAAAAAATTACAACCTAATTTGTAGTTAATAAAATGCCACTGAAACGAAACAAAACTAAATGTTTAATAGGGGGGAGGATAAATGAATTTTGTTCGCATTCTAAAAGATTGTTTTATTTAACTGACTACACCTGGAAAAAAAAAAAAAACTATTAGACATTATATGGTAACTTCCGTGAAATATGTCTAATGCCTGCCTGACTTTACAAAATTTATCTTACGTGTTTTGCCAAGATATAAAAATGTAGAACTGTTAATTTAACTTTTTTATTGATAGTATCTTCATCTACTTACTGTTTATTGATATTATCTTCATCTACTTACTAGCAACATTCATATTAATAAGATTCTGGACCATTCTACTTCAACATAAAATTATAAATATGAAGTTTGTACAATAACTTTTTATGCTAAGCTACCAGAGAAGACAATATTTCAAAATAATTAAAAGAACGTAACTTGAGCTGACCATTTTTTTAAGTTGTTTGAAAACTTATTAAAAAAATTCTGGAGATATTTTTTTAGCACAATGTAAACAAAATTTTTAAAACTTCAAATAAGGTACATTATATTTCAAGTGATTCTTCAAAATATTTTATTTTTAAATATAATATTGTTAAAAGAATTCATGATAGTTTGGCCAAAAAAATGTACTGCTTAGCGAACATTTTACTTCTCTACTTACAGGGGCATTACATATTCAAATTTTAATCAAGCCCTAATTAAGAACAAGTCACTAAGTTCAAACAGAAAAAAATTGTTTAAAATATTGTTTATACAAAAAGCAGTGAAAAACAAGGGCACTAAACTAATGTAGAAAAGATAAATAAATAAAATTAACTTATAAATTAAGCCACCAACAAATGCACAAAATAAGCCGCAGATCACGAACATCGTTACAGAAAAAAAAAAAGGCAACAAAAAAAACATTCTCTCCACTCACCGTTACCGTTTCCCCGGAACCAATTTTTATCACAGACTCTTTATCTTTCACCAAAGACTCCTTGAACTCTTTTATATCTTTGCGGGTCCACATGGATGCCGCAGCCAGGGAATACTCTAATACAAATCCAATCACATCAATTCATCCAGTAAAATTTGGGACAATGGCAAAAGGTGGTGCGGAGAGATAGAAAAAAACAAAAAAATAAAGCATACATACAAACGGAATAATGAAAGACACAATGAAACAACAACAAGTGAATGAAACCAATGGAAGCAAACAACGATACCTCTTGCGGGGGGGGGGGGGGGGGGGGCGGCTTGACCAGCATCTGAACTACACATTTCAAATCGATTACCTGGTCATCATTAAGGGACCAAACCATTCAAGGTAACAGTAGCACAATGAAAAAAATATTCATCTTAGGCATTAAAAAAGGAATTCAAAGGCGTCAAAAAAGAATATTCGAATGCTGACAGCTGTCATTATTACAAAGGTTTTAAAAAAGATTACTCAATGAAAAAATAATAATTCACTTTTTCTGTTCTGGTATTTTTGAAAAAAAAACAAAAAAACTAGGACCTAGTAAAATTTTCCCAGCATTTTTTAAAAATTTCAATAAATTGTTTTTCACTTTTTGTCATTTTGAAATCCCAGAGATAATTCACACTCTGATTCAAACTCTGAATGATTCAAACTCTGAATGATTCAAACTCTGAATGATTCTTACTCTGAGTGATTCAAACTCTGAATGATTCAAACTCTGAATGATTCAAACTCTGAATGATTCAAACTCTGAATGCCCCTATATTCTGGGATATGAAGAAAAAAAAAACTTGGAAGAATTTTTGCCCCTGCAATCCTTATGTGGTTTGGATCTCTAAAGTACAGCATGTTAATTATATTTAGAGTATCTTCCCCTGGCATTCATGCCATCTATATGTCAAATGATATGGTTTTATATTTTAGTAAAGGCATCCATTGTGTGATTTTTAAAAATTTTTTTCCATGTCTAATTTTATGATTTTCTTCTTGTCTTAACAACTTAGTGCAATCACCATTCAAATGTTACACAGTTGGCCTTGACATTGATGACATTTACTGCCCACGTATTAAAAAAATCAAGTTTGTTAGAAAGAAGGAAAACATTAAATCGTTTTTTATGATTTTATGTAAGGGAAAAGAAACTGATTTGGAACTTGAAGGATTTTTGTATAAGAGAAATTAATTTCCTGGAACACATTAAGATCTGATTTATCACTAATTTATATTTTTAAAAAAAAAGCCCAAAATGCTAGAAAGAATTGGGCACACATTTTATTCAGAGTGTATTTTTACACAAATGGCATTCTGAAAATATTTTTCTTTTGAAAAATTTTTTTTAATTAAATGTCAAATTTCATTTGATTCACTGGATTATTATAGCTACGTGTGTGTTTAAAATATTATTTTTTTTCCTTCTGAAAAAAGACTTCCACAGTCCAAAGTCTTCCAACCAGTAAAAAGAATGAAACTAAAACAGTTCTAACCTAACACTGACACCATTCAGTTGAACCTCACACCACAGTTCATGAGGCTGTTTTAGACTGCAATGTTTATACAGGACTACTGCTACACAAGTTCACAATGAAAGCTGACTGACAGATGGAGGGCTGGGGGGTTTAAATAACATCCATAAATAAACCATAACTGAAGACACTAACATCATCCGAATTGTCCCACGGTGGACACTGGATAATGACACTGTCCGTTATGGTCAAATCACTGGACCTTTTAAGGTGGTTTCTATCAATTGGTGCTGACAACATTCATTGACTAAAACTAACGTTTGGTGAATCACGAAGCAGACAAAAAAATTACATTGAACAAAAATGGAGACGTTAAGCAGAAAGATTTGCGTCTATATTCTTACAAGGTGATATCAAGGTGAGTCTATATGTTAAAGACATTAACAGAAGCAGTGGAGACATTCAGACCTCTTTCAAAAGCTACAGTGCACACAGTTTACGAAAAGTAATAAAAAAAAACAAAGACCCTCAGGTTCAAACAATCTCACCGTAGCAGTGGCCAGGGAACCGATGCGGACAACATTCTCTTTAGATGACCGCAGGCCATCTTTAAACTCCTTAAGGTCTTTCCTCGTCCACAGGGATGCTGGGACTATTTTCGGAACTGACGTGATAGCCGCTGTGAGAGGATGGATGGGTTACTAAATACTCAAGAGGTTGAGCTAACAGCTACTAAATACTCAAGAGGTGGAGCTAACGGCTGTTTAAAGATGCCAGCCGGGAAATTTAACAGCTGACATTTATCTACACAGATAGTCAGAAAGTTACGTGCGCTGAAATAAGAAGCTTAAAAATAAAAGGCTGGAACGGAGCCACAGTATCTGGTGACCTTTTTACACTCCCAATCACAGCCATTGGGGTAAACTGCAACCAGAGCGAACACAGGTGAATAGCACAGCTGGGATGAATTTAAACCTATAGCCAGCCCTGTGAACCTACCAAGACAATCATCAATATGACTTCTTTGATTAGTGCAACAAAAAGATTTAAAAAAAAAAAGCAATAAAAAAAAAACCTGATTCATTTAATGAAAGTTCCCAGCCAAATAAATTGCCTGTTCAAAGGGGAAGAATCCGACAGGTTAAAACTGGTAGATGTTGTTTATTTAACATACCAGTAAAACTTAAGTCATCTCCCATTGGCTACAAACACTCAGCCCCCTAAGCCAATGTGTAATAGATATATGATGGCTGCTTGAAAGATGGGGTGATTCAGAAACATGATAGATGAGGGAAGAAAGGAGCAGACAAAAACTGTTCATTCCATGAATGGAGGAAGCTCTTTTCTTACGTCAAAAGCTCAAAAAAAACAAAAAAAACTCATCTCTTTAAGACAACAACAAAAGTCAAGGTATAATTACAGTAACACCAGGAACTGACCTTCTTCATCATCTCCGCACGGGGAGATGGGTGTGACGCCATCGGGGATGGGGGAAGCCGCAGCCTTCACGTGCTCCGAGACTGAGTTGCCGTTGGTGTCACTGTTGGGCGTTGTGGAATTCTGCTGCTGCTGCTGAAGGAGTTGCTGCTGATAGACCTGCTGCATGTACTGCTGGAAATGCTGATCCTGCAGCTGATGTATGAGCTCATCTTGCTGCATGATAAGAGAAAAGTTTTTTTTTTGAATTTTAAAAGCTTTATATTCTTCTGAAGTAAGAATGAGCATTAATTACACCCAATAAACATACTCAAATTAGAACTATAAAGAAATATTTTCATTCGCCTGCTGCAGCACAATGTGAGGGAACGGTAAGCCGTGATAGAAGGGTTTGTATTATTTGATATGTACAGAGGAATACAAAAGCAGCTGACACAAAGGTGCTGTACATGAAATAGCACCAGAACTAGTTATGTTCCCTTAGTCCAGGGGCGGGCAAACTACGGCCCGCATGTCTGAGCATATTATGCGGCCCGTATGCAAGTATATGTTCATATTTTAAAATGTAATGTGCATGTGTAATACAGTGTGAATGTGAAATAAAATGACAAAAACAAGTTTTTTATCTATAATTCATATTTTCATACGTTGTAAATTGTAATTGAAGTAGACAAAATATATATGCAGCCCGCCAATAACAATAAAGTTTTAAATGTGTCCCTCCGTAGAAAATGTTTGCCCACCCCTGCCTTTGTCCACAAAATGGGCCATCAAGCAGATGGAAGAGTTGAATTTTTCCCGTTTCTGTAGCCACGACATGCTGGGGGGCTGCATGGCTAGAACAACACCCACAGCTGATTTTATTTCTCCAAACTAGTCAGGTAAAGATGGCCACATTTGTAGTCAGGTGAAGATGGCCACACTTGTGGGACTTTTCAACATATTTTCACAAGGACCAGGGAAAAATTGTCTTGGTTCCTACCGAGAACCCTCAGGTCAATAGCCAAGAACTCTACACATTAACACCATCCGTGCTACACCTTAAACACCATCCGTGCTACACCTTAAACACCATCCGTGCTACACCTTAAACACCATCCGTGCTACACCTTAAACACCATCCGTGCTACACCTTAACACCACCATTGGTGCTACACCTTAACACCATCCATGCTACACCTTAACACCACCATTGGTGCTACACCTTAACACCATCCGTGCTACACCTTAACACCATCCCTGTCTGCATCAACCGCCTCTCCCCCCACCACCTAGAGCTTGAATCACAAATAATTTTATTTCCAGTTAAGCAAAATATCACGATGTGAGGTCATGTAAGAAGATATGTCACCCTTCAACAACAGATAACTCACCCTTCAACAACAGATAACTCACCCTTCAACAACAGGTAACTCACCCTTCAAGAACAGATAACTCACCCTTCAACAACAGATAACTCACCCTTCAACAACAGATAACTCACCCTTCAAGAACAGTTAACTCACCCTACAACAACAGATAACTCACCCTTCAACAACAGATAACTCACTATTCAACAACAGGTAACTCACCATTTAACAACAGATAACTCACCCTTCAACAACAGATAACTCACCCTTCAACAACAGATAACTCACCCTTCAACAACAGGTAACTCACCCTTCAAGAACAGATAACTCACCATTCAACAACAGATAACTCACCCTTCAACAACAGATAACTCACCCTTCAAGAACAGATAACTCACCCTTCAACAACAGATAACTCACCCTTCAACAACAGATAACTCACTATTCAACAACAGGTAACTCACCATTTAACAACAGATAACTCACCCTTCAACAACAGATAACTCACCATTCAACAACAGATAACTCACCATTCAACATCAGATAACTCACCATTCAACATCAGATAACTCACCATGGTTTTGTTGTTGGGGTACTGCTGTTCAGCATACTGTCTGAACTGAGCCTGTGTTTGTTGGTTGAGTGCAGCACGAATCTGTAATCTGCGGGGGGGGGGGGGGGGCAGAGGAGAAAACAGATGTTATGGAATAAATCATTCTTTACAATCAAAAATAGAAGTCTTCATGGGGAACATTCCCAACTACAATCAAAAATAGAAGTCTTCATGGGGAACATTCCCAACTACAATCAAAAATAGAAGTCTTCATGGGGAACATTCCCAACTACAATCAAAATAAATTTCCGACTTTCTTTCACAGTTTTACAGTACAAGATCTTCATCTTTTTGTTTTCTTATTTCTTCTGGTCCGAGTTTTTCTTTAAAAAAATTATTTCTTTATTTTAATTTGAATACAGCAACAACAGGTGGGGGACCCCCCTCCAGAAGGGATGAAGACTGTCATAAAAAATGTCACACGAGAGAGAGAGGGGGGGGGAGAGAGAGATGTACTTGTGACTTGTCTTCTGTAGAAATGAGTAAATAAAAAAAAATATCCAACTCTAAAAACTATGTAAGGAACAATAGAACAAAACCAGCTGCCTGAAGACAATAAAAAGAAATTCTGCACAGTTGAAAGTTTGAACAATCTACCTTCAGTTGAAAGTTTGAACAATCTACCCACCTTCAGTTGAAAGTTTGAACAATCTACCTTCAGTTGAAAGTTTGAACAATCTACCTTCAGTTGGCTGTGACCAAATACAATAAAAAATTAGTCCATGGTTGCGCTAAAAGAGGTTCAGGCAACCAAATAAAAATGTTTGAATTGATCAAGTTTTGTCAAGATAATCTAGAGTGATAAACAAATAGGAAGGGAGATTGAAATTATACAAACAGACCATGGAATATTTCCATCAGTTCAAACAAAGAGTTGTGAAAATTGATTTTTTCCCCCAGCACAGCGCTCTCTCTCCCAGAAACTTTAATAACTACCTGCCTGTGATATCAATTTAAAAGACAACAAACCAAGCAGCTGTTTTACTCTGCTTGAATCAGATTTAGAACGAACACCAACTGGGACTTTTCAATCAATTATCCTATACTAAGGCTCTCTCTCACAGCTCTATTGAAACAAACGCCATGGGTTAGGTTAACAAAGCAGTTTAAGCAGCATGAACAAGGGGGGAAAAATCTATCACTCAAACAGGCTTTTCAATGCAAGAGTTGTGACCTCTTCACAGTAAACGTAACAGATCTGCCTGTCCAATGAACTGTTGTGTTCTCTGTTTTTTTTCTGAAGTTAATGAAAATTGACTCCAATTTAAAAGGTTATATGTTTGAGAAGTCCCAACAGTAAGTTATCTCTGTTGCCTTCAACTATTTGTACGGTAAATAAACGAATCCCAACAGTGTCTTAGAAAACAAAGTTGCCATAAAGCCCGTATACTTTCCCCCAACTTTATGTCATGAACCTCAAGCGGTACTAACCAGATTATGGGTCCGGAAGTCGATGGCAATGACTTAGAGCAGCTGATTGAAGACAAAAAGGGATGGGGGGTGAGCTCAATACAGAAGTGGTGGTGGATCTTCAGAATAAACAGCTACATGTATAGACATTAACGGAGGAGCAGTCGCCGGACCATGAGGAGCCAGTGACAGTTTTAATGGCCAGAATTAAAAGCCACCTGCAGCCAGTGGGCAGAGGATGAAGCCCCATGAATGATAATGCAATGCCCCTCCCTGCAATCAAAGATTCTCCAGCAAATTTCCCCTGATAGTTTCTTGGTGCAAGAAGATTCCCGGCCGCACAAGAGAAACTCATGAAACTAATGATTTAGAAGAGCGAAGAGAGCGATTCATTTGCCATGATAGTTTCTCTGCTGAGTAAGATATATAAACTGTTTTTTTTTTATTTTACATTTAATAATTTTGTTTATTTCGTTCTTCTTCGTTATTCTTTGCAATTTGTCAGGTAAAAAACAGGATGGTAATAAAAAATAAATTATAATGATTTGATCATCTTGAAATGGATTGTCATTGTTTCGTTGATTTCAATGTTTTGATCATTTCAGGTTATGAACTGACTTCTGGAACAAATTAAGTTCATAAGAAGCTAAGTAAAAATTTGTGGCAATGTCCAATCACAAATCTATTTTCATACAGGAAATCTGTAGGACTAAATAGTAAAACAATGACTTCCTTCTGTGTTGCAGCAAGACTTGCTGACACAGAAATGTGAAATCAATCAAGCCAACCAAAGTAAAACTGTGACAGATTATGGTACATATCTTACAGTTAAACTGTAACAGATTATGGTACGTACTATAAAGCTAAATGACTTACTCTTGCTCTTGTTGCTTCTTCTTCTCTGCCTCCTGAGCGAGACGCGCCGTCTCTTCCATTTCCTTTTTCTTCTTCTCTTCTTCTTCCTGTTTCAGTTTTTCCTCTTCCTCTTTCCTTGAAAGATAAAAAGTCAACAACATCGTTATTTATCCATTACTTCATAGTATTTTAATGCAATTCAATTTGTTTGTAAATATCAAACACGAGATTTTGTTCATTTTTTTTTCCATTTATTGTAATGTATGTTGAGCTGACAATCTCAGTTTTGTTTATTACTTATAGAAACATAAACCAAGTGTCCTTTATTTATTCATTTTTTAACCTGTGAAAATTCGCATTTCAGACCATAATTTGGGATTAATGTTAGAATAATTATAAAATCATGTCTGAAGTTGTACACATTTTTTTTGTTTGTTAATCAGCTACTCAGGCATAAGATATGTTATCAATGTATGTTACCAATACCAACAAATTGTATTCAGCGTAAGCTAGAGTAAAATTTGAAGGGGGGGGGGGGACAGGTGGCGAAGCCGTGTGTTGACAGGTCAACTATCAGCCTGTGAGTCCAGGGATTCGATCCTCTGTGAGAACCATTGGGGGGAAATTTGTGCAGGTCATGTTGAAATGATCCTCTGTGAGAACCATTGGGGGGAAATTTGTGCAGGTCATGTTGAAATGATCCTCTGTGAGAACCATTGGGGGGAAATTTGTGCAGGCCATGTTGAAAGTTGGTTCAAAGTCCCTTATGTTCATCTAGCTTTAATGTGCACATAACATTAGTTGGGGGAACTGATGGAGGCTGGGCATTGCGCTAACCACAAAACCCCCTTTCATATGTTGTGGTTACAGAATGAGATTAATTCTAAACTTAATCCTGATGGCCTAATCAGGGCAAAGGGAACTTTATACAAATTACTTCCCAGTCTGTGTGTTGACGACCTGGGGGGGGGTATCTTTACCTTCCGCAGATAGACTGGCACATGTACTCACTGTTTCCGCTCTGCTTCCTCTTTCTCCGCCCTGTGCGCCTCCACGTAAGGCTGGAACAAACTGCAGGAGTCAGCCATTTTCTGGACAAACTCGGCCATCGCAGCTTCTTTGGACATGTCACCTAGAGATTGCCAGGCTTGCCTGTAGGGTGGGGGATGAAATAATACACCAGGATGTCAAGCAAATGCATATAGTGTGGCAGGTATTAAGTGTGCTATAGTGTGGCATGTGTCATGTGCGGTATGATGTGGCAGAAGTCATGTGTGGTATAACGTGACAGTAGTCATGTGGCAGGTATTATGCGTGCTATAATGTGACACGTATTTCCTGTGGTATAATGTGTCATGTGTTATGTGTGGTATGATGTGGCAGGTGTCATGTGTGGTATAACATGACAGGTATTATGCGCGCCATCCAATTAATAGGCGTTTCAAAAAAATCTAACTCCAGTGTCACATCTGACTTCTCACACACTAAACAACTTAGGTTTCAAATGCTTCCAAGCTTGAATACATACAAAGGTTTTCATTGGGAAAGGCGAGCCCCCCCCCAAAAAAAAAAGGGTGGGGGGGGGCGGGGCATAAATCTTGATCATAAAGTTGTTGTTTTTTAATACACAATCATAGCACTATACTATTTCACGAACTAATAGTCGAAATTATCTTACAGGACATTGTCCATAATGACAAAATGTGACTTCAGGGAGGGGGGGGTCAAATATTGGGCTTTTTGAGACCCCTCAGGTCGGGGGGGGGGAGATGATCAGCGGTGACTAATGCGTGTCTGTCTACCTGAGGGTCCTGGAGAGTTTTCCCCTTTGTGTCTCCCGGTGGCGCCTCCGTAGCCCGTGCACCCCTCAACTATGGTGGGGGGGGGGGGATTGATGGAAGGCCCACTAAATAAGCGTACCTTTGAATGTCGCGAAAGCATCTGATGCAAGAAAGCAATATTAAAATTGATTTAATATATATATATATATATATATATATATATATGTATATATATATATATATATATATAGTTGTGTTGGAATAAGCACTTGTGGGAGCATTGTTGAAATCAATAAATAATGCATGATATAAATGTAAACACCGGGACTGGTGATTTGTTTGATCGCTACAAAAGGCTAAAATGAAATTTGTGGCGGGAAAATAAAAATAAAAAAGAAGCAGGCGATGGAGAGGTGGACACACCCTCCTAACTTCAGGAGTTCATAACTTAGTGTTTCGAAAATAAACACGGGGGGGGGGGGGTACAAGGAGGTTGACAGTTTGGGAAAGACTGCTATAGATAGACGATATAACCCTCTATCACTGAATAATTTTAGTCAAGACAGTATTTTCAATCCATTCGATATTCCCCCGGATGTTTTTTGTGTATCATCCAGTCCCCCCTCTTCCCCAGTTTAATTATGTACATCTAAACAATGTTGTTCAAATTCTCCCCCCCCCCCGTGCCCAGGGCGATGAGACTAACGACATTATCTGTGGCCATTAAAACTGGGTTTAGACTGTCATAGACTGGGGGGGGGGGGGGAGACTGTGAGGTTGTGAAACTATTCCAGCCCCTCGGGGGGTGGGGGATAGAAGGACTAGGGTGGGGAAATTGGAGGGCGGAAGGAGGTTGGCCTGGGCGGGGGGGGGATTAGGAGGAGAGACTGGGAAAGAAAATTCTGGGGTGGGTCTTACACAACAGTAAATGGAGGGGGTGGGTCTTACACAACAGTAAATGGAGGGTGGGTCTTACACAACAGTAAATGGAGGGGGTGGGTCTTACACAACAGTAAATGGAGGGGGTGGGTCTTACACAACAGTAAATGGAGGGGGTGGGTCTTACACAACAGTAAATGGAGGGGTGGGTCTTACACAACAGTAAATGGAGGGGGTGGGTCTTACACAACAGTAAATGGAGGGGGTGGGTCTTACACAACAGTAAATGGAGGGGGTGGGTCTTACACAACAGTAAATGGAGGGGGTGGGTCTTACACAACAGTAAATGGAGGGGGTGGGTCTTACACAACAGTAAATGGAGGGGGTGGGTCTTACACAACAGTAAATGGAGGGGGGTGGGTCTTACACAACAGTAAATGGAGGGGGTGGGTCTTACACAACAGTAAATGGAGGGGGTGGGTCTTACACAACAGTAAATGGAGGGGGTGGGTCTTACACAACAGTAAATGGAGGGGGTGGGTCTTACACAACAGTAAATGGAGGGGGTGGGTCTTACACAACAGTAAATGGAGGGGGTGGCAAATTTTATTTTATTTTATATATAACACTATAATCAACAATAACAATAACAACAACAACAACAACAGATCAAGACATAAAATATATACCGGTGTGTGTGGTATTTATAACTACAGCAAAAAATATTTCAATTTAATTAAAAAACCATAATACAATTTTTCGTTTCGATACAAATAAAAAAAAAAAAATTATCATAGCCAGTGTTCTACTGTACACTAACACCATTGTAACAATCTGTAGTAACACCATTGTAGCTATGATTAGACACACCATTGTAACAAATTGTAACAATTTATAGAGACACCATTGTAACAATCTGTAGTAACACCATTGTAACAATTTATAAAGGCACCATTGTAACAATCTGTAGTAACACCATTGTAACAATTTACAGTGACACCATTGTAACAATGATTAGAGACACAATAGTAACCATGTGTGGAAACACCATTGTAACCATGTGAAGAGACACCATTGTCACAATGAACGTGTAGAGACACCATTGTAACAATGTGTAGTAACGTGAACAGAAAACATACAGGTGCGAGTGACAGTGAGTTGGCACACACACACACACACACACACACACACACATACATACATAGTAATACATAAACACAAGGCCGTAGTCAGAATTTTGTTTTCGGGGGGGGGGCTGTGCGGAGAGTTTTATATAAGAAAAAATTGGAACACATTGATAAAGAAGTTTATTTTATAATAAGATTTGATTTTTAGAATTAATTGGGGGGGGCTGTAGCCCCCCATATCCCCCCCAGCTACGGCCTTGCATACACACACATACAGGTGCGAGTGAGCAGTGAATGTAGCACACATACAGACACACACACACATACATACATACATACACACACTCACACATGCAGGTGCGAGTGAGTCTAGCACACATACACACACACATACAGACACAGCACATAATGCAACACAGTCACAGCTCCAGCTGGAAGACTTCGGGCGAAGGGAAAGGGAACCGCGTAACGGTGGGAGCAGATGAAATAGCCAAACAAGAGGGACAGGGTGAGGGAGTGGGAGGGGGCTATTGCCCAATCACACAGCCAGTCAACTATCTGGCCCAACACAAAAAAAAAACAACCCAGAAAAGTAAAAAAAAAAATCAAACTTGTAGCTGGGTATGTACCTCGACTGACAGCGCAGTGAAATACCCCCCAGCCCCACCCTCACCCTGATTCATATCTTAGGCTCAAACCATCGATGATAAATGTCGAATTTAATTCTTCTATTTTTTTTTTTTAAAACAGTCGAGTTGGGAATTGAATTCGGTTATCTTCACATGCTGCAGTGATGAGTGGGGGGGAAGACTGGGAGGTTGGGGTGGGTGGGGTCAGATTCAAGATATGACACACCCCGTGCCGCAGCACACAACGGCAGTGCAGTCACACTAACAACCACCACCACCACCGCTGTACCGGTGGACGAGACCATGACAGAGACAGTCTATGGCAGCGTCACCAAGGGGGAGATAATTCTCGTGGGGCGGCATGGAACGTTCAGGAGAAGATAATTCTGTATTACACAGACAAATTACAAAATCGATGTCTGTGTTTAGTTTTAGTTTCGTTTCGTTTTTTTTTTATAATTTCCCGGCATCGAACCACGCCTCCAGCCTCCTCGCCTCGCCCGCCCCCACCATCCACCTCCAACAGTGTGACTGTCTCCACACACAAAAGTTTATTTCGAATCCGCGCCAAACAGGCAACACTTCTAGATTTGCCAACGTGTGGCCAATATGTGGCTCGTGTGGCCAACATGTGGCTATACGTTGAGCTTAGCTAGGCTCCAATGGAGCCTGTTATTATTTTTTTTAAAAACTTTTAAATGAACGTTGTTTAGTTTGTTGGATCTCTAAACAATTTTCTTGACAAAAGTCTGCTCAGGCTATTTATAGTGCTACATTTCCTATATGGCCCGGGGGTGTGGGTGTGATGCGTGGCTACCCATGGAGGGGGGGCTGCTATCATACTCAAAAAAAACAATGTCGTAAAGATGCTTAAATAAGCTTTAGAGTTAGGCCAATATTAGTACAAAGTCCTGCCGATGGCCGGAAAAAAATCCGCCCAAACAGGCTGGAAGACTGGGGGGGGGGGGGGAAGGGAGGGACCGAAACTCAAATGTAAAGAGAGACAAGCGGGGGGGGGGGGTGCAGCGTTCATCAAACCACAACACAAACACTGAAATTCCATTTCGCTTCTAAGCTCCTTCCATTATTGAAGTATTTCTGTGTCGACGCTATTCTAGCACCGACCCAAGGAAGCACCAACTAAATCAAAGGTTGGTAGTCGGATGAATTAAAACAAAACAACCCCTCCCCCTCCTCCCCCCACACTGCGTTGGCCGCCATCCGTCAGGTTGTTTCAGCGTCACCACCAGAAGATTTCATTGTACCATAATAACACACACACACACAGAGACAGAGGGCATAGAGAGTATGCCTAGACCGTGATACATCAAGATTAGTCCAATTACGTCATTTACTGGCCACATTTCTGTCTGAGATGACACATTCCAAACGTAAAGGTATGGCTGAATATAGAGACTAAAACCGTCAGGTGGAGATCTAGGCAAGACCCCCCCTCCTGACCCCCACCCCCCTTCTTAGCTCACTTTCCGTGAGCCGTCGTAAAGTGGACTACAGGACAATGACCACAATGTTCCAACAATCTCACTGTACCCACGAGCGTTTCCTTATTGCGTCCTCGGTAGTAGGGTATGAAATTCGATACTTACAGATGTAGCAAAGTCGATACCATAGCTATTATAATTTCGATACTACAGCTATTGTAATTTCGATACTGGACAAATAATATTTCAAAACTGCGGCTATCATAATTTCGACATTACTGCTATGATATGTCGATACTACAGCTCTTATAATTTCGATACTACACAAATAATATTTCAAAACTACGGCTATCATAATTTCGACACTACTGCTATAATATGTCGATACTACAGCTATTGTAATTTCGATACTGCTGGCTTTGATAACTCTGCAACTCTTATTTGTCAACCCTATTGAATCTTTTCTTTAACTCAGCTGCTAAACCACTTGAACGAAAAAATGATCAAAGGAAATACATCATCCGTTGACAATACAAACAAATCAACAACGAAATGGCCGAACGGTTTCTTTCTTAGTTTAAAGCAACACACCGTACAGCTGGTCAGCGTCAGGTGCAAATAGATCAGCTCATCTAACAATCTGCGTAGATTGTAGCGCGGGAACAGATTTTCAGACATGATCAATTTTATACTGCGAGACCATCGTAATAATAATAATAATAATAATAATAATAATAACAGCAATTCGCTTCGTAACTCTACATGATATTAATTCATAGACTCGAAATAATTCAATGGGTTACCTGCCCATGCAGATACAACACGAGTGGCGATATTTGAGCAGTCACGCTGTATGACAACATGTCCAAAAGTGATTTCCAAGATCTGAGGACACGGGATGCCACCGGCCCACAGAAGATGCAACTAATCATCAAAGGCTTTACAAAAAAAATAAAAATATTTACAGGCGATATGTTGAAATCCTTAACCACTGACAGGTACCCGTTTATGTAGAGCACATTCGCTGTAATAGGCCCATTCGCTGTAATAGGCACATTCGATGTAATAGGCACATTCGCTGTAATAGGCCCATTCGCTGTAATAGGCCCATTCGCTGTAATAGGCCCATTCCCTGTAATAGGCACATTCGCTGTAATAGGCCCATTCCTGTAATAGGCCCATTCGCTGTAATAGGCATACACAGGGCTTCATTATCCACAGAGGCACTACCAGGGGCTAGGGATGTACCATAATACGAAGACAGCAGAGTGACAGAGATAAGTTCTTAAACAACAATCCTCATGTTTTTTGTGTGGTTCTGGTCTGCAACATCTACGGATGCCCTGCGGTTCGGGGGGGGGGGGAGACCGCCACATCAAGGTCATGTTACACAAACAATAACACTACTTGGAGTGTATCAGTGTATGACAGACCAGTGAGATGTGAAGACTTAACGAGACTGAACTATGCCAGACAGGCCAGTAGATGTGAAGACAACGAGACTGAACTATGGCAGACAGGCCAGTAGATGTGAAGACTTAACGAGACTGAACTATGGCAGACAGGCCAGTGAGATGTGAAGACTTAACGAGACTGAACTATGGCAGACAGGCCAGTGAGATGTGAAGACTTAACGAGACTGAACTATGCCAGACAGGCCAGTGAGATGTGAAGACTTAACGAGACTGAACTATGGCAGACAGGCCAGTGAGATGTGAAGACTTAACGAGACTGAACTATGCCAGACAGGCCAGTGAGATGTGAAGACTTAACGAGACTGAACTATGCCAGACAGGCCAGTGAGATGTGAAGACTTAACGAGACTGAACTATGCCAGACAGGCCAGTGAGATGTGAAGACTTAACGAGACTGAACTATGCCAGACAGGCCAGTGAGATGTGAAGACTTAACGAGACTGAACTATGCCAGACAGGCCAGTGAGATGTGAAGACTTAACGAGACTGAACTATGCCAGACAGGCCAGTGAGATGTGAAGACTTAACGAGACTGAACTATGCCAGACAGGCCAGTGAGATGTGAAGACTTAACGAGACTGAACTATGCCGCCAAAAATTGTCTTCATATTAAAAATAAAAGAGTTCAACCTAGAAATCACCCCCCACCCCACTGTTCTAACGCTGCTAGTTTTGAGTTGTAGCTGCTAAATTGATATCCTTGTTGGCGGGGGGGGGGGTTCGAGCGCCCAAGAGACTCCTGATACGTGCTTGAGACTTCCGTTGGGAAGGGAGGGGGGAATGCGGGGGGGGGGGCTCTATAGCTGACACCGCTTCAGATGAATCGCAAGGGGCTAAAAAAAAGGGGGCGCGGCTACAAAAGAAAAGAATCGAGCCATTAGTGAGTGTACCATTGGGTCACTGCCAGTGACTGCGGTATTTGTCAGCCAAGTCAAGTATCATCGCCAAGTTGAACAAAAAAAAATCAAGAAGAAACGTTCACACAAACACACACACACACACACACACAAGTACTCTTAACACGGGCGATGGTCACTGCGGATGATACAACGAGCTACTGACCAAAAACTGACCAGTAGTTAATACTCCCGCGCTCTGACAAAAAAAAGAAATAAAAAGAAATTAAGAGGGAATATCAAACTGAAATACGTCCGTAGAATCAATATTCACTGTCAGCAGCCCAGTTCCCGACGACCCCCCACCCAATGATAACAACTCTCTACTTTCTGTGCAAGAACCACCCCCCCCCCCATCCCCCACCAGCGTCAATCTCTGACGACAGGCTCGTGTGTGTGTATATACCGGCCGTGACAGTCAACAAAAGGTTTTGATAAACTCCGGGCCGGGGGAGAGCGTGACAAAGATTGGGACCAGATTTAACCGCCGCTTGCCGCGGAGATGGTACAGCGAGTCCTCAAACTGGTGATCGTTATCACACACCAATTAAAAAGGTGGGGGCGGGGAGGGTATTTCCCCCCCCCCCCAATAGAAAACCAATCCATCCTATGCTGGTTTTTTTTTTGAATAAGAAACATAAACAGATTATTTTTTAGTTCACTGTGTTACTTCGCCCACAATGCAATGCGCGAAAACACAGAAACTGGGGGAAAAAATAGTGTTTCATTCGTACAGAGGACTCCTAAAACGTATTCCAGACAGTCCAGTAGCATCATCCCTTTCTGCCATAAAATACCCCCCAAAACAATCGCTGCTCTTTGGTAATCATGGGGTATTATAACTACACGGGTTATGTCACGTGGGTTTGTCTTTAAACCCCCCGCCCCCGGCCCAGAGACGTATTCTGTCTGAGAGTGTCAGACGCGGCAGATGAACATATTGTCCTACCGTGTCGTGTGGACGATGTTGTTTTGATTTTGTTTTAAAAAAAAAAACAACACCACTGAAACCATTCCAAGGCAAGGGGCCTGACTCCTGTAAGACATCTGCGCCATGACGACAATTTAAATGGTGGACTTGATGTTTGGGCCGAAATGGAAATACGTTGATGCCGGCCCGGGGGGGGGGAGGGTCTTGGGAGACCGGTAACTGTGCAGCCCGTAGCAGCCCCTCTCCCTCGCATCTTGAACATATTGCTGATTCCAAGACATTTTAGGAAGTTGTTGTATTTTTTAATATCGCACTAACACCTGGATAGCAAGTCTGGTAGGGCCGTTGACGTACTGGGGGGGGCAGGGGGGCGCATAATCTTAACTACATGTCGGGACACGTAGATCAGAATAGTTTATAAGACTGGGAAAGAGGGGGGGGTCGGCAAGCAGTAAGCGTCAACTCAGTTTACACGTACACACACCATACGTTCATTCAGCAGTAGTGGAAGCAACAGTGAACCACAACAATAAATTTTGAGTTTAAAAAAAAAAAGCCCTGCCACGTAGAGACATGAACATTGAAAAAGCCTTAACGATAACTGTCCGTTAGCAACTGCAGACACCGAAACAAACACACGCGCGCGCGCACACACACACACAATGCGCCATTAATTCAAGATAAATGTGATGAACGCCATACAGAGAGCCACACCGGTCGTCAGCGTAGTGCTAACAACAAGCTGACCGAATATTATGAGCGCGTAAAATGACCACCCCACGGAAGTACTCATCTGCATACAGACTTCAGCATCACTTCTCCCACATGCGGTTTGCCATCTATTTGGGGCCCGGAGCCGCAGAAGAAAATTTGGGACCGCCCCACTTAAAAAAAAAAAAAGACATGAAAAGTGAAGTTACAATTGTACAAATGGTGGAATCACAACAAAACAACAACAACAACATGTGTGTGTATGTGTATGTGTGTGTGTGTGTGTACACACCCGGGGGTGGGGGCGAGGGTCAACGAGGTGACAACACAGACCAGGTGTGAAGCGCAACACTTCGGTTTACGGCACTACATATCAGCAACAACACCACCGACTGTACAGGACACAGAGACGGAAATGGTCATCAAACCCATCAGTCCATTCAGTGAAGTGAAAATAAACAAACAGACAGACAGAACTTACCACTGGGAGATATCAGTTCCTTTACTGAGGGGCAGACAGAAACAAAATAAAAATAATAAAAAAATAAATAAAACAATAGGTCACACACACTTACAGACACACACACACACTTACAGACACACACGCACACACACTTACAGACACACACGCACGCGCACACACACACACACACACACAATGAGTAAACAGAGAGCAGTGTCTTAGACCAAAGTACAGCTGACCATGTGAGGAATATTCCGAAGCTGGACTGCGAGACAGGTCAGCTAAATGACCGCAACGGGAGGACAATGGGTGTGTGATGGTGAGCGTGAAATAGGTCTGAGTTACAGGCATTGAGTGGGGGGGGGTGGGGGGGAGGGGTTTTGTCTGAGTTACTGAATCCCTGATGTGAAGATGGGGAGACAGATGCAGAGTTCTGAAACTATTCGCATGTAAACACAAACCATTACCGCCCCCCCCCCCAGGGGGTCATAGATTTAGTTATTATATTCACACAAAGTCATTCCCATGACCATATACAGACGCGGTGTGTGTGTGTGTGTGTTTTTAAAAGTCGGTGTGAAGGAGGGGGGGACCCATTCACCACAAGGAACCCTCCTCACCAACCCACCCTCCTCACAGGCACTACTCACCCACACACGCTGTCACGTGACAGAGAATAAAAAGATAGAGAATACACGAGCGTTCATACAGGGAAGTCAAAGTTTGCAGAATTAGTCCCACGTGACAAACAATACAAAGAGAGAGAGAGAGAGAGAGGGGGGGGGAGGCTTCAAACAAAGATGACTATTGCATGAATAAGTGATCAAAATGTCAACAGCCGTCCTTCCCTGTAGTGTACCACTTTTAGTTTGATGGCAGTCTACAGGTAAAAAAGTACCACACACTACTGACAGAGACACTTGTGGCAAAAGGAGAACGAGAGACCACTGCCAGACACAAGATAGGTGAGATACGTTGGTAGTAGTCACACCACAAAGCGGTGATGTCACCATTGAAGAACTCGGACCACCATAGAAACACATCACACACACACACACACACACACAAACCAATACAAATGAAAAGAACAAATGACACGAAACAAAAGATGTGGAAATTTGACAAAGATTCTTGAAAATTGTTTTATTAAAAAAACAAAAACAAACAAACTACAAAACAACATGGTCGGGGGTGGGGGCATCCACCGATTCCGCATGATGGTCCGGAAACTGACATTTCCCAGATGACATGACACGCGTGGACGTAACGAGTAGTGGGGGATTGGGGGGGGAGGGATTGAGGCCACGACTCGCGATTTGTGTGCAAAATTTCTTCTCCACTTTTCCCGATCAATGGTCTTCTTCCTCCACTCTCTCACTCCTATGGCTTTAAGGTCTTTCTCCACTTCCTCCAACCATCTGCTTCTTGGTCTGCCTTTAGGCCTTTTCTCATTGGGTGTTGCCTTATATATATATATATTGCTTTTAGGGCCTCTGCTGTTGTCCATTCTACACGTCTATGTGCCCCACTGTTTTAGTTCTTCCATGATATGAATGACCCACAACGTTGAAGAATTCTAATGTTCTGCTCTATTGTAGCGACCAACCCATTCAATGTGTAATTCTACATGCAAACAAAACACAGGCTTTTTACAACTCTTAGTACAATGACCATGTCATGACCAACATTCTCATAGAGCGACGACGGTTCTCTACCGGTGGCATGCGCCTAACCCCCCCGGGGTATGGGGGTCAGCTCACGCAGGGGTACACAGCGACTTCTAATTTTCGCTTCATACAACTTACATCGCTTAAAAAAAAAACAACAACTTACGTATGGGTGGTGGGGACGGGTACCAGCGGACTTACTTTTCGCCCCCTCTGGGGGTACACTGGCGAAAAAAGGTTGAGAGCCCCGGCCCTAGAGTGCAGCACAGCACACAACAAATAAAGACGCTCCTCCTTCTCCCGTCCCCCCTTTATCCAGGAATACGGAAAGTTGTTCAAACGTGAGCTGTACTCTGCGAGGACACACAACCCCCCCTCACACACACGTTATTTCCATGACTCTCCAGATGACCAGCCCCCTCCCCCCAACCCTTAATTAAACACAAACTTTCTTGTTCTTCTTACTCATTCTCTCTATTCTGAAATCAGTGTACTTACCACTACCCCCCCCCAGTTGATGAGAAATCCTGAAGGAAACAAAAACAAACCAAGACGCGATCGATTCGTAAATAGAGTTTGTGTGGAACCGGTGGTGGGGGGGGGGGGAGAACTGAATGGTAGAAACTCTGTGTGTGTCTGTAGAGTTGTTAAAAAATATATATAGATCGCATTGTCGCTCTCCCCCGTCCCCTCCCCTTCCCCGGGGGGGCCAAGTCATTTCCACAGGTTGAATATCATACACTCAAGTATAGATAAATACGTTCTATGTCACCAGATGGAGAGAGAGGGAGGGGGAGAGGGAGAGAGAGGGAGAGAGAGACGGACAAACAGATAAAACAGACGCATATTCTGAATTCTAAAGATTACCTACAGATCAGACAGCACAACTTGACTTGATGTTTCTAAACGAGGCTGAGAAATCTTGAAGAACGATGAGAGGTGGGGGGGGGTCACAGTGGAGAGGTCACGGAGTTTGTTGTGATGTCCAGCTGAATGAGGGAAAGTGGTGGTGTGTGGGGAGTGGTGGTGGGAGGTGGGGGGGGCGCGAAACATGTCACCACCGCCCCAGCCATAAGTATAAAATGTGCCTCAAGGTACAAAAAGGTTTTGGGAATCTCTGAGACAGAGAAGGTCACCCGGCCCACTTTGAAGACTTGCAATGCAAATGTAGGGATTAAAGGGGGGAGGGGGTAGTGCGGGTAGCGGTTGAAGGAGGAGGGAGGGCACCCGAAAATACCACCATTTCCCCACTGTAAACACCAGCTCACCCCGTTGGCGGGGCCAAGCATATAGCCAACCCCTACACACACACAAACGTAAACCTGACACGCATAGAGTATAAACAAGAGAACACGACGACCCCCCCCCCACCGTCTATCTAAGGTAGGTGACGTTTGTCAAGGCATGAAGTAATACACATAAAGACCACATTCACAACGAGGACACTGGTTGCACTGTGAGCAGTTATTTTAATTTTTTTTAAATTTCAAACGGAAACGTTGTCTAGGATAAAAGCAATGGTTATCTCTACCCGCAACTATAAAACTGCGCGTGCCTTACTTTTCGTTTGATACAATGACCGCTTGACCACCTCAAACAGCGTTACACGTAAAGATGATTTCTATGTCGTGCTATATTTACAACAGGCATGCAGGTGAATGGAAGCAATTATTGTCACGTCACAGCTCGAGACGATTACTGTGTCGTCACGGCTCGAGACGATTACAGAAAGTGTTGCCATAACTCGAGACGTTTACTATGTCGTCACGGCTCGAGACGATTATAGTGACGGCATAGGTGGTGACAATTACTGCGTCGTCACAGCTCGAGACAAATCACTGTGACGTCACCGCTCGAGACGATCATCTGCGAAGTCATACTAATGTTACACCGCGCGAGACACTGTAACGAAACGAAGATGGCGGGGGGGGGGGCTACCTTACCTTCCTCTATCAACGTATCATCCCGCCCATTTAAAAAAAAAACAAATAAACAAACAAACGAACTGCTGATCATGAATAAACAAAACATGCTTTCAACTCTAAATAAACCAACAAAAACAACAACAACAAAGTAGATCTTCCCATAAAAAAAAAAACTGGAAAATCACAGAGAAGGAACGCATCAAAAAAAATTTCTCATATGTTTTAGCCCGTAAGACAGAATCCGAGAGCTTTGGAAATCTAACCTCAAGATACCACTCCACAGACCAGACTGGCAAGTTTTCATATGCCTTATTAGCTCCCATGTATGTTGGCCAGGAAAGATACGGTGAAATAAGACAGCATTTTCCAAGCCAAAAGCATACCAAAAAAAAAGCCCTAATTCTCAACTAAAAAGAGAGATGGATATTTCAACTGGAAATCTGCCCCCCCCAAAAACACAAATTTTATCTTCCTTTAAAAAAAATGTCCACGAGACGAGATGACGTCAATAAAAAAAATGTCTGCATGCATAATAGAAAATGGAATAAGATGAACTCGTAGTAAGAAAAGGGGGGTGGAAGGGAAGGAGGAGGGGGAGACGCCAATGATAAGCCCGGGTATTACATCCTGTGACATTATCCGGCCACGGCAATATGACCCTCCTGGAATAATAACTTGCAAATAGAACACACGCGGCTGTTTGAAAATAATATATATATATATATATATGTGTGTGTATATATATATATATATATCTTCATATATAACTTTCTCTTAAAAACCTGCATTAACCCCCCCCCCTTTCTACCCGAAGCAAAAAAATAAATAAATAGAAAAGTAAAACTGAAAGACATTTCTTAATTTACGGAGAAACGTCGGGGGATTATTTCTTTAAAATAAAACATATTTCAACCCGGTTTTAGGCGGGAATAACAAGTATGCCCGATGAAGATGGTGGCGATGGATATCTGAGATGATGGATATCTGAGATGATGGATATCTGAGATGATGGATATCTGAGATGATGGATATCTGAGATGATGGATATCTGAGATGATGGATATCTGAGATGATGGATATCTGAGATGATGGATATCTGAGATGATGGATATCTGAGATGATGGAAATCTGAGATGGTGGAAATTTGAGATGATGGATATCTGAGATGATGGATGTCTGAGAATGGCTCTCATGTCAAATGAAAAAAAAAGTGTAGGCGGCTTGCTAAATAAGTAGAGAGAGAGAGAGAGAGAGAGAGAGAGAGAGAGAGAGAGAGAGAGAGAGAGAGAGAGAGAGAGAGTAAGAGAGTAGCGGACACTATAAACTAGCCCAAAATGAGCCTGTTCTACAATCCACCCCTAAGGCTATCGTGGCTGGACCAACGCGCCTAATTTAGTTGACCACCCTAACGAGTCGCCCGATCATAGCCATTGTTAAACCAATGAAAAAGGACAACAGTTGAACGTTCGAACATAAAACTACAGCAGAACTTCGAATTTCTGGAGCCACTTCCGGGTTACAATGTGAAAAATATCCCAACAATGTCTGTACGTGTTACTGGCTATTGAGCACTGGGGGGTGGGGGAAAGGGGGGGGCGTTACTATATCCCGGTATGATATTTTTTTATATAACCTTGGTTTTTTTTTTTACTTAAATCTTGTTGTTTTTTTTCTCCATGCCTGATTTTGGGTTAAGTAAAAAAAATACAAAATCCCATTGACTGCTCCCCTTTGCAAAGTTCTATTTTGGGGGCTTCTACGCAAAGTTCTATTGTGGGGTCTTTAGCAAAGTTCTATTTGGGGGCCCTTTACTAAGTTCTATTTGGGGGCCCTTTTACTAATGGTCTATTTTGGGGCCCTTTACTAATGTCTATTTGGGGGCCCTACGCAAAGTTCTATTTGGGGGCCCTTTACGAAGGTCTGTTTGGAGACCTACAGCAAAGTTCTATTTGGGGGCCCTACGCAAAGTTCTGTTGGGGGCCCTATGCAAAAATATGTCAAGGCTTTCATTTTCAAATATTGGATACCCATCAGAATTTTGTAACAGGGGGCCATTCTGTGTCTATCAATTTGACAGGTATTGTGTAAAACTATAACGTTTATAACGTACACAATTACATTCAGCACAAAGTTCTTTGCAGCCACACGTGCGCAGTGTATATTCATTTATAATAAGACCAATGCAACAAGGTAGCAGGGGGGTGGGTGGATGTGGATTTCTAGGTATGGGGGTGGCAAGGTGTTTACTGAGCTAAGGTACACACCGTGTCGTAGCTCGGCACTGAGTAATGGGGGGGGGGGTGACGTGAATGATTTGTGGTGACAATATCCGCCAAACTTCCCCCCCCAGCACTCAAGCTAAATGTGCTAACAGGTACATCATCTCTGTTCTCATCCTACTAACGGTCTATCCCGAGCTCCGTCACCCCCCCCACCCGACCGCGGGCCCATGATTCTAAAAAATTATCCTCGCACTTATATGGTGTCCAGTCCACCAAAAACACTTTGTCACAATCGACTAATAGGTCTAAAAGTAGCCGAGAATTTTCAAAAGATCAACCATGGACTATATAGAGACTGGCAGCCAATACTCAATTCAGTGTAAATATCACCATTTACGACTTGTAAAGTACTAGCGTGGATTCAAACCCACCGCCCTACAACTGACAGTTCTTTTTAAATACCGGCACTAGCGGTTCCCAACTCACGTTCAACAACCCACCAGTCGTTCGCAGTAGACCGAATTTTCGTCCGCCGTAAATCCGCCGAAAAATATGCGGCGCGCCTTCATTATCCGCCGTATTTCGTTCGCCGTTATATTAACTGTTGCATTACTTAATCTTATTGCACATGACCATATCAGCTCTGTCTTGAAAAGATTTTCTGTTGATCACAAAATACTAGCTGCCATGATGGTGCTGCACTTATGATAAAGACTTCAAAAGCTTTTGAAGGTTCACTCTTATCAGCACTTTATAGCACACGTATTGCACTTTAATATTACCGACAGCATCAATAAAAAATGAACGACGTTCTGTGATGCTGCGACCAGGTATGCAACATCGTAACTGCACTTCATTTCAAGACCGCAATTATAGAAGACGATGCAGCATTCACAGAGGATAAAGAAATGATAAAGACCCTGAAAGAAGGCATGTCTTCAGTGTGTGAATTGCTTCTTGTAGATGATAAGCTCAGTGCATCAATAATGGATGCCTCTGAGGAGGCAACACTAACGCCATCAATGACAGTCATACACACAATGATAAGTCAGTAAAGGCATCATGTCCAACGCGTTGGAATTCAACATTGACATGAAAAGAGAGGTTCAAAATACTCTAAAGCGTATTGGTCTAGTTGGTAGTTGTCTCCATATTAAGATGAAATTGATTTTTTAAGTGAACTCGTTACCTTTACTGCAACCATTTCAAGACCCTAGCTGATCTCTTCAGCTTTTCACTGGCAACCATATCAACTATTCCACAAGTGATAAGGCACATAAGAAAGATCTGCACTGCGTCAAATGCTGATGATGACAAAATACGAATGATCAAGCTGTCAGCTCTCAACCAGATTGACCATCGATTTCCGCTGTAAATGATCATAATAAGTTGCATCAGCTGCTTGATCCACGTTTCAAATCATTGATTCCACGGTCAGAAGCAACCACAATTCTAGAGAACGCAATACAGTCAGCAATGGCCCGTGGTTTCATCATGTCTAAAGCTGATGTATCGCATTCGCAGCTATTCAGTGAACATGTTTCTGAAGAAACCCGATGTAGCGATTGCAGAATGGAGCTGATGAATGAGCTGAGAACTGAGCAGTCACCAGACGATTCTACTAATAAGGTATTCTGTGTTAATTTATGGCGTTGAAACATTTTTCGTTTTATTTCTCTCTCAATAGATCAGTCAGTTTGAAGTAAAATATTTTTTAATGCATATACTGTGCACTATGATGAAACGTTTTATAAACTAGCACTTAGTACTGTTGTGTTTTGATTTTTTGTACATTTATTTCAGATGGCAGTGGAAATTGCAAACTATTTGACGGCGATGTTGTTCAGTTTCATGATGTCCTTGCTTTCTGGCGTAGCAGTGCTGCATCTTACTCGTATCCACAACTTACTCAACTGGCTCGTCTTTGCTTATCATCAGCATCATATGTACAGTGGGTGCATGTTTTCGGTTACTGGTTTGATAATGAACAGCAAAAGATCAAGTCTAACAGCTGATAAACTACATCGTGTTTGTTTTATTCATGACAATTATAAACTGATAGATTAAGTGCTTATTAAGGTATTGAGAGACAGAAACTGAATGAGTCGAATGCATTCATGTACTGTATTAGTAGCACAGCATATACAACTGTTTATTTCTGCTGTTTTAAATGATAATACTTTTCCCCAAGTATTCTAAAATTGTTTTATTGCTGAAGTTTTATCAATTCAATATTGTCTAGGCGTCAGCCGAATTTTAGCCAAATTTTTCGTAATCTGCCAAAAAAATCAGCCGAAAATCAGCCGCAAATGTCAATTGACTCAATTTACGGTCAAATTCGGCTAAGCCGGCTATCAGCCAAAAAAAGTATGTCAGCCAGCCGAAACTTAAAAAAAAATTCGGCTGGCAGGTCTAGTTCGCAGCATCTGGTTGCGTCATAAATCATCCCATCTTTAGACAGGCCACTCTAGTGCGTCCGTCGAACAGTTTTTAATTATCATGACCCCCCCCCCACCCGCCCCGTATTATAAAAAAACAACAACAACAACAACAGTTTGCATGTCGGAAGCTCATGCACTAGAAACTCGCTGGTCAAAGGTCATTCCGGTTATTTCCGGCACCGATCCTTACGCCCACATCACGGCGATTTTTGGTATAACATGGAACCCTAGACGCGGCTGCCAACTGTGGCGGTAAACCCCCCCCCCAAGCGTACGATCAGAGAGAGTCTAGATTGACAGCCCCGGGGAGAGGGGGCGGGGGACAGTACCCCCACACTGACAGGTGGAGAGAATGTACTTCTATACCTTCAAGACACAATAACAAAAAACGACCTTACCACAAACATAACAATGTGTGTATATATTTTGTTCTTAAATTCACAGTTGGAGTGACAGACGATAGGGAATCCAACGTTGACTTAAAAAAGATGCACACAAAGGGAAAGAGAGAGAGAGGGGGGGGGGAGAGACAGTGAGAGAGAGAGGGAGGTTACAATTATGCAAATGAAATGAAAATCTCGTTTTGAATAGAGGAACTGACGTAAACAAACAAACAAACGACCGAGATTGGACAATAGTACATGCGGGTGGACGGAAGAGCTAGGTACCGACGTATGTGTGCGAGTCTGTGCACGTGGTGTGCGGGAGCTGGGTGTACCCACCTTCTATCGTTTCCCACCACGTCTAGGAAGCCCACATCGGGCAAGAGGTCGGGCCTGAATTTGCCGAAAGTCGCCTGCTTGGAGAGGGCCACCAGCTTCAGCTTGGACTGGTAGGTCAGCTGCAGAGCCTTGCCTTCTTTCTCTGTGGACACACACACACAGACAAATGGTCAGTTCATGTCGCAGAGATAAAAAGTAAATAAAAAAAAAAGCAAAACGAAAGAGAGAAATTAAACAAAAAACTAAACAAAGTGTAAACATTAGTAAAGACATGAAATACAGACTTTCCTAAAAATGGATTAATTCCGTTTATTTATTTTTTTAATTTTTTTTTTAAAAAGCGCTTTTGCGCACTAGAGACATTTGTGTGAATATCAACTATGGTCATTGGGTCAGTGTGGCCTAACGACGTGCTTCAGCCGGATATGTTGGTTTGATCCCCACACACCACGCACAGATGACTGATTTTACGCCAGCCGTGTCTCGACAACGGGTTGATGGAGATGTGTGAGAAGGGGTGGGGTGGGGGTGGAGGCATTACTAGAACTGTCCAAACATTTGGTTGTGTGCATGTGCGATTGTCACATTCTGTGATTTAAGGAATGAAATCCAGAACATTCTCCTATTGTATCACTCGAGAGGGGGGGGGAGATATATATAGGATAGACAAGATTAACCCCCTTTAATTCTGACACCACCTGGGAAATGTCTATAGGGGGAGATAACCTGTGCCCTTGTTGTATTCAAGCGGGAGAGGGATGGGCTCTTTATCTCTTATCCCCTATGCTTGAAGGCGCCACTGATCAGTGTGACGTACGCGGTCACTGCGATTGGTCAGTGAACTCTCGTTTCGCAACGCGAGAGTTGATTGCGAGGGAAACCTGGGATTGAGTTAGAATTTGTGGGTTAGTGAGCGTCGGACAATCGAACAGAGAGGTCGAACTCAGACTCTCGCACCGGGGTGGGGGAAATAGGCTGTTAGCCTAAGTTCCTTTAGAACTACCCCACCCCAGGTAACTATTCTAATTTTGATGTATGTTTTATATGTATTAAATAGATGTCGTAACGTCATTTACATTTGAGTTGCTTTACTCAATTCTTGTTGTGTTGTGCGTCCTGTATCACCACGTGGCTGGGACAAATATAAATGCTGGCCAGAACTCAGTAGATGATCATACCCATAGACAACGACCGCAGGGACCCCGCAAGGGGACCTTGACAGCGATGGAGTATCAAGAGACTCACAGCGGGAACAACAACTGACCAGTAACGATTCACGCCACAAAACACACGCACACATACTGACCACAGTTAGTAAAATCTCTCTCTATAAATAACCTCTCGTCTCTGTATAACCGGACATCATCATCCGATGGGGGGGGGGACGACATTTGGTTTTGTGTAAGTTGAGAGAGAGAGACACAGTGAGCACGTTCTGTAAACCCGTGGTCTCTCTCCGCCCCATACACGAAGCGGTCAACTTTCGATAATTTCACGATACCAGCGTACACCAGTAGTTGTATTTATATAGACAGTTGCTGGCGGTGATTCTAATGTTGTTGATTGTCTTCCATACAACTCTTCCATGACAGAAACAAAAAAAAAAAACACGAAATTATTCGCTGTACCCCCCCCCCACACACACAAAAAGTCAACAGTGGACATAAAAAACAACACAGCAATCAACGCAAACTGGAAACAAACAAAAAAAATCAACGCAACTGGACACTCACACTCATAAATAAGCCAACTTGCTGGACTTAAGTCGTAAGTAATAAAACCATCGCTCGCTGGACACAAACACGAAGTATATACCGCTCGTCAAGCACACAATCCAGCTGACTACTCACGGACAAAAAGACAAACAAACAAACTTGCTGGACCCAAGTCGTACCCAATAAAAAAAAAACACGAAACAAAGCGCACGTTTAAACACAACACAATTGAGCTCAACGGGGCGTCAAGACAGAAACGTTCTCAAATAAGGAACACACACACACACAAAAAAACCAAAAACAAAAATCAATACATCTAACTGGGCGTGAGCTCCCTCGGAAAAAGTTGACCTCTTCGCTGACCCTTTACCCTACTCCCACAACCTTCCCTGGCAACATAAAGACATTTTATCTCTCTATGTCCTATTTTTGATTCCCCCCCCCCCTTATTTACGTCGTTGCCAACTTGACGTTGGAAGAGGACATGACTCATGTCTGACACCGCTGTGGATTTCTTAATTGAGTCTCTTGAGTTTTCACACAGGTGAAGGGGCGTCAACTCTTAAACAGACAAACGATTGTTACCAGAGCCGTACTTGTCATTGGTTTTTTTTCTGGTGGGGGGGGCTTTGCAAAGTTCTATTTGGGGGCCCTATCGCAAAGTTCTATTTGGGGGCCATATCGCAAAGTTCTATTTGGGGGGCCCTATTGCAAAGTTCTATTTGGGGGCCCTATCGCAAAGCTCTATTTGGGGGCCCTATCGCAAAGTTCTATTTGGGGGCCCTATTGCAAAAATATGTCAAGGCTTTCGTTTTCAAATATTGGACCCTTCAGAATATTTGTCAACAGGGGCTATTCTGTGTCTATGAATTTGTTACGTCATTCTCAGTTCAGGTAGCTGGAAAAATACCTCCCAACAGGGACATCCAATGATCGTGACAGTAATCTCATCAACTGTTTACCCTAGCAACGCTATCAGTCTCCGATAATCAAGATAATAAATGCATCGACAATGTATCCTGTCAAAATTATCAGTCTGCAATAATAATGAAAGACAATAATTGTTGCAACAAGATATAAGGATAACAATTCGCATTCGTCCAATAATCATGGCAATTTTAACTGCAACTAACTGTATCACGCCTGTAAGTTGTGTGTTCGAACCCTTTATACAATCTACTTCTTGCGGTATTGTGTGTGTGTGTGTGTTAAGACAGGGCATATAAGGTCAGACGAAGTGTAGAATTCAACTGTTTCAAACCGGTTTGTTGGCCTTGGTGTGAGGGTGCCATAGTTCAAGTTAAAATTTCAAATTATCTTATAATGCTGAACATGGAATTAATCATCTGGTTTTCTCCATCTAGTCATTTGAATGATCAGACATACCTACTAAAAACGTTAAGTCCGATAGACAGTCTAAATCACACCATGGCCAGTCTATATCACACGGCTCTGGTGAAATCGTTGCCTTTGATATCAAGAAATAACTTTATTCTATTTCTTAAAACACAATATGTAACATAATGTCTTGATTAAGCCACATCAATTAAACAAAAAAAAATTAAATTGTCCACAAAATCAAAATCCACCGATGTAAGAAAGTCCTGCAATATGCGATGATCAATTCTTTGGCCAAATGAAAAGTCCAACATTGATGACAATCAGTTCTACATCAATCATCTTTAAAAGCTTTGTTGTAGAACTGTGCAGTGATATTTGATCGAATGGGGGGAGACAGTGGTACTAGCCCCACCTGTCAATTCCTACCGACTCCCCTCACCCTTTCACTTAACATCACCGCACCTCCACGTGCAGCTGTTCTATAAAAGCGACAAAGAAAATCGAAGTTTCCAGAAAATCGATGCCATGCAGGTTTCACACAAATCTCTTTTGATTTTATTCAGTCTTTTACTGGCACCAATGAAGCCATTTCTTCAGTTATGTAATAATCAATTGTTAAAAATTGAACAAAATGTGTATCAACATTACTTTCCTATATTGCTTAAGAGTCATATTTAAAATTATTACCCAAGAGTCATATTTAGAATTAAAAGCACTTCTTTCCAAACTGTTCTTTTTCATCTCTCAATAATCCCAAGTCACCAACTCGTCATAGTCCGGTGAGAAAGATTGAGTTTCAAAGAAAGTCATTTAATATTTTATCATGGCAAATTATTTCGTATATCTGCTTTTCTTCAGTTTAACACTGTGTTCACCATACACATGATTTTGATTTTCCTCCCAAACACAGTTTGACACTGTGTCCATCATTACACATGATTTTGATTTTCCTCCCAAACGCAGTTTGATACTGTCTCCATCATTACACACTTTCACTTTCTGATTGCCTAGGAACGACTTTGACTTTTAGAAATACTTTTTGCAGCATTTTTTGTAGTTTAGAAGTTGTTGTTTTTGACCGACTGTCTTCGCGGGCCGCCTTCCGGCACGTCACTTGCCGCAGTTTGCACATCCTTGGTGTAGATAAGTCGGGCAGTTTGGAATTAACACAACTACTTGTGCGCTGTGCTTCAGCCATGTTGAGGTAACTCTAGATACAACGAGGTAACTCGTGGCAGGGAAGATCATCTGCCCGTTGATAGTATTATTAATTTGTTGTAACTTCCGGGGCGCCCTAGTGTATCTATCGACTTGGACAAGTCAAACACACTAGTCGCCTTACATACACGAAGAAGTTAACTCGTAAGACATTACAAATATTGACTCCACTCAAACTCAACCCGGTGCCGATTGTGTGGGTAGTGGAAGGGAAGAAGAGGGCCGAGCGACACGAGTTTAAACACAAAGAAACAGAATAATAATAATCTAATAAAAATAATAGCGATCTGGGTTCTGATGAAAAAAAAAAAACGGATCTGCCCGAAACCAAAAATAACCTAGCCTACCGATCAAGCCTAAGGGAATATAACTCTATGCAAAGGTTTTGCAGGGTACAGCTAATAATACAAATAACAATAATAATGATTCCGATGGCAGATACGCCAATATGGTGCATTGCTTCCAGAGTTGTTCCAATACATGCATGACAAGACTGACCAGCGTACTGGGCTAGACACAAGCAACAAATACATACGACCGCTGCGTTCACAGTTTGTTTCCAATATTTTGCACGTATCAGAACACACAAGACCGGCCAACGTACCAGACTGGACACAAGTAGCCAATAAGTATGGCCAATGTTTTTGGGAGATTTGAAATATCTGGGGGGGGGGAGGGGGTCGAACACAGGCTGACCACAGTCTGTGCGGGACAGTAGTCAGGACAGCTTGGTGAAGTTGTACGACATGCAAGTCAGGACACGAAGGTCAAGAGGCTTTGCCAAGTATATAAGACAACAATAAGACTCGCGTATATCAGTGCTGACCTTATGTTTGAAACAATAATAAGTGAAATGTATCGTTTTTTTCCATTCTTATGTAAACTGACAGCTGTTAATGTGTCTGTGTGAGTGTGTGTGTGTATGTGTGTGTTTTACCGATCAAATAAAACAATTCAATAAATCTGAAGTTTAATCTGTTGATTTTTTTTTATTTGTCGGAATTGTGTAAACAGAGATAGAAACTTTCTTTTCAAGACTGGTTCAACAGGGAGCAATACAATCAAACGGTTTAACATTTAACCGCTGAAGGTAAAACTGGCTACAGTATAAAGAGGTACAACAATGACCAAATGACACAACTGCCCTGTTGTACATAGATACCATCCCCTGGACAGCAGGAACACAATACAAAGATTTTTTATATTTTGGGAAACGAAACAGGTCAAGCTTTGTACGACACGCTCGCGGATTTGTAAGGTCATTGCAGAGGCCGTGCGTACCAAGGGTTGTGGGGGTCCAAATTGTAAGGTGTCCCCGGACCCCAGCTCGAGGGGGGCCCAACTTTTTTTTTTACATTAAATATCAAATACATTATCTCATGTTATGGTTTCGAATGTCAAAATGCAGGGACCCCCAAAAGAGGCCAAACCCCACTCCCGGGGCCCGCGAATCCCTAGGTTCGGAACTGGATAAATGAGCCAAGGGTCAGACGCGTACCCAAAGCCCATCATCAGTTTATTGGTGTCAAATCAAATTGAGCAGCCCGCCCCTCCCCCCCACCTTTTTTTTAAAAGGGCGAGATCACGTGACACACTTTCAACAGGAGTAGAAACAAAGAAATGAGGGGCTCATGGCGTGGAAATGAGAGAACAATGAATTGGTGCTATGGTGTGTGGTGTCACTAAAACAAGCTCCAGTTTAAACAAAATATTACCCCCGCCCCCATTACTTGAATAAACAAAGGGAAAAAGACCCCCCCCCCCGGGTTAAGTATACTATACAATTGACTGGTATCGCTGAAAACATTTCATCGATTCTGAATGTTTCAAAACCACTGGTCTCACTTAGGCGATTATCGCCAACTGATTGTTATGAGACAGTGAGACAGTATTTTATATATATATATATATATATATATATATATATATATATATATATATATATTACGACACCAATAACTTTGTTCGGGTCCAGCTGCTACCAACACCCACAGCGTGTGCTCTTTACCCCTGAGGACATGCTCAAACATAATATGAGCTAAGATAAGGCCCGGGAGGGGTGGGGGGGGGACAGCCTCGAATCTAATTAGGCTACTAAGTCTTGAATAGCGAGCGATGGAATACAATACCAATCTAAATGAACGAAACCACGAAGTAAGAAGAATTATTAGAAAAATGTCTAAATTTAAAACGGTGCTCTCTACCTGTGGGAACACAAACAAATTTACCTTGTGTACATTGTACACATTTCAAACCTCCCTTCCCCCCTCCTCTCTGCATTAAACCAAAGTTCATAATGACACATTAGACAAGTATCATCATGCTCAAGTTCAAAATGGCGGACCTGCCACTCACTCGCGACTGACTGCAGTCCCCGCCCCCATAAATGTTAAACATGTCAACAACAACAAACACAAAAAAAAAAAGACAGTGTCTATCGGGGGGGGGGGGGGATATGGTCCGATCCGGACAAGTCACGTGAACTAAGAAGACAAAGCACGGAAGGAGTTCATGACCTGATCACGTCCATTTCAGTTGATATGTGTGTGTAAGAAACAACGGTAATTGTTCGGGCGACCTATTGCCAAATAAATGTTTGAGGTACACAGAAATGTTTACAACGTGTTAGCCCGAACACCCCCCTCCTCTTCCCCACCCCTAAGATGATTTAAAAGAAAAAAAAAAGCTCACTTCATTGTGCGGGGGCCATATACAAGATTTAGGGGGAGACAGAAATGTAACGCACGCGACACGCGAATGTAACTTCCGCGCCGGCACGCAGCTGCACAGGGCACTCCCTCCCTTGCTGAAACCACATCCGTGTTTGAAATGCGACTGGAACCCCCCCCCCCCCCACCACCACCACCACCACCAACGTAACGTCGGGTCAATTTGGATCAGATGAGAGTTTGGGAAATTGGAGATAATCTGATTTCAATGCACGCGCACACGCCCCCCCCCCCCCCACGATACCCCCAAAACAAACCAATTGCCAGCCGATATTTTCCGATCGTGGTCTAACGCGCCATCTTCTTGTCTCTACATTTAAAACGACCTGCATACTATTTTTTTTTCATATGATACGGGTTTAAAAGTTTCTATTGTTATTATCTGACAGCGGGACACCAGAAAGTCATGTGATATTCTTGTCAAGATCACGTGATGACTCTTGATCTCACACCGTGAGAGCCCCCCCCCCCACGTGGTTATTGGTGGAACACTTTCTAGAGCCACAAGTACGCGCAACAGTAAAGGAAGGAGGAGGGGGGGGGGAAGGATGCATGATACGACACTGTGGGATGGGTGGATGCAAAAGATTGTACTGCTGACGATGGGGTTCAAACGCGCGCCTTTAAAACCCATCACCATGAAGTGGCGATCCTACGTCCACCACCCGCCCGTAAACAAGGACTCAACAGCGCAGAGAGAACACTTTCTCGATTAGACGGTAAACAATCTTCACTCGTTTAGTGTGTGTATGTGTTGGGTAATTGGTGATCTTCGGGAGATCGCGAAGAGAGGGGGGACACACCTGTTACTCTAAGGACTCGTTCGCAAATGACGTAACGCAAAAAAACGACATTTTAGACCCCCCCTCCCCTTTGTCACGTCACAAAGTGTCACAATTTTTTTATCACCCCCCCCCTTATGTCACGTCACAAGCTAAAATAAAATAAAATACCTCAAATTACTGATTTATTTTTCTTTCGTTATTTTTGGATACAAAATATGAACTTTTAGCGTATTAAATTAAAAACAGTTTTTGAGTCAAATCTAGTCAAAAAAGTAATAACTATCGAAATTTTTAAGATACAAAATTTTCATAACGGTCAATTTTCAAAAATTCAAGTTGAGAAGAATTGTAATTTTGGCAGAAAATTCAACCAAATTTTGGATTCCCTCATAGATAATTATTATTTTTTTGTGACGTCACAATTTCACAGACCCCCCCTCCCCCCGTCACAAAATCCTAGACCCCCTCCCCCCCCCTAAGCGTTACGTCATTTGCGAACGAGCCCTAACCAGCTATAACGGACGATCGCACCATCTCCAAATGGGGAAAACAATAATTTCGAAATTTTTAAGATACAAAATTTTCATAACGGTCAATTTTCAAAAAGAAGTAATTAACGAATTAAAATTAACGAAGATAGCACTGATGTTGAAACAAAAAACACACACAAAATTCCCATACACAAGAAGATGAAGATTCACTAACAGACGGGAGACTCCAGATGAAAACGGAAGTACAGCCACGAAAAATCCCGACGCTAAGAATGAAAAAAAAAACTAAAAGACTCACGCGCACAGTAAAAATTTTTTAAAAATCTGGCTCAGCAGGCAGCACCGTCTCAACACTCGGTTATGAAAAACCGCTCGCCCGCCCGTCGACTGGCGTCGCCGCCCCGCAATATTGACTTGAATCAAGGGGAGGCTACCGCGAATTAAACGGGCGAAAGGGTTGGTGGGTTTTATCTCCTGCTGCTAAGCAACGCCGGTAAATATCATTCGGAGCGATGGGCTTGGGGGGGGGGGGGGGGGGGAATTGTGAGAAGAGCCGAGCACACACACACACAAAAAAATATAATTTCTGAGTCGATAATCTCCGCTACCTAACCCTACCGACTGGGAGAATTCAAAGAAAGAAGGGTAGAGAGTGTGTGTTTAGGGGGGGGGGGGGTCAATCAAATAAAATGACAGTACTGGTGGTTGTTTTATAACAAAGACCACCAGGCACTGAGTCGCCTGTTGAGAAACAAAGGCTAACAACAACTACAACCTAAGGACGACATTGGTCCTACATTACCCCCCCCCCCACATAGTGCCAGACCAGATGAAATTAAACCTGTCCATTAGGCACAAATCAATCGCGGAGACTATGTCCACAGATAATTATTAGCAGACCGAGGTAGGGGTGGGGAAAACACCCTCATCTCAGTGTTTTCGACCGCGCGTAAAGTAACTCGCACCAAACAAATCAATGGGTTCGCTTCCCACATCGACCGCCAAACTCCTGACCCCCCCCCCCCAACTCAAGAGGATTCAATTCAGTAAAACTATTAAGTGTTCTGGTTGAAACCCAGTTTTGAAGGTCACCGTGACACAAGAGCTACCCGGAGTCTCACCGAGTGTAGGGAGCCACAACACAAAAATGTAGCCCACAATGAAGTTGGTGCACAGTGCACCTGGCTCATTGCATCAAGATCAAAACAACGCCCACCACAATACACTTGGCTCATTGCATCAAGATCAAAACAATGCCCACCACAATACACTTGGCTCATTACATCAAGATCAAAACAATGGAGAGGGGAAAAATGTGTAAATAGATACTCTTAAAAATCACAACAAAAAAAAAAAAAACAAACAAAAACAGGAACAACAAGAACAAGAACAATAAAAATGTGTTAAGAGAATTTTGATGTGTAATAAAAAATAATGATAGACTCCACTATCTGGCATGTGAGCTGATGGTTGGTGATTTGTAAAGCTCCTGTCAGATTATACAACAAAAACAAAATAGTCCACCCCCCCCCCACACCAAATGTTAGCACATGTAACAACAATCCCTGTGACAGTCAGCAGGTTCAATTGTGAGTTTTATAACAAAATAAAAGAATGAAACAATCAATAGAGAGAAAAGAACAAAAACCAACAAACAAACAGGCCTACTAATAAATTGACTTAAATGTGACAGAGATGACATAACCAGGCTAAAAAATCATTATTGCAGAGGGAAAATTGTTGCCACTTTAAAACTGCTGGAGTTGGAAAAAAAAAAAAAAAATCAATTGTGAAGAAGAAAATACAATTAGATCGTACAGCAATGTACTTTTTTTTTTACCATCTATAAATTAAGTCTATGTATTAATCATCCCTTACAGTCAATAGCAGAAAAAAGGGCTGTAACACAATAGTAAATTTAATATTACATTCACGGAACAGAAATAAAGATAAAAAAACAATATAATTAGTTGGCTACAGTGAAAATGCGAAATTTAAACCTCTATAATGTTGTTTTGTTCGAATCTGGATGTTATTTACAAGCTCTCACCCAAATCAAAAAGAAAAAAAAATGGTCCAATGAAAGTTAAGACAGGAAGCCGACATTGCCCATAATAAGTGGACACATTTTTAGATGCTGCTCTGATGTACGAAGGAAAGTTTGCAACAGGAAGGTTTTCAATCCCATCGATGGCTGCATCAGTAAAAAAAAAAAATAACTCTGCCCTTCAACCACACAGGCAGCAAGCAGGTCAACCTGGAATACCTCATCATCCAAGATCGTTGTCGTAGGTCAATCAATATGTCCGGCATTTCTTCTTTTTTTTCCCATATTAGGAGTCCAAAAATAAAAAAGGAGATGCAAATTAAAAAATAAAAACAATTGAGTTACTTCCCCCTTTCCTTTTTAGACAGTATGAAAAAAAATATATACAGGAATCTCAAAAAAAAACGTAAGATGTCAACGTCAGTGTTTTATTTTTATTTTCAATATTAGTTTTTTTTCTTGCTGTTCTCCCATTTTTTCAAGTTCATAATAAATCCTAAAACATTGGCTCTCAATCTTTTTTTGATTTGCGACCCACTGAAAAACTAATTCAGTCTTTGCGACCCACTGAAAAACTAATTCAGTCTTTGCGACCCACTGAAAAACTAATTCAGTCTTTGCGACCCACTGAAAAACTAATTCAGTCTTTGCGACCCACTGAAAAACTAATTCAGTCTTTGCGACCCACTGAAAAACTAATTCAGTCTTTGACACCCACTGAAAGCAACAATTCAGTCTTTGCGACCCACTGAAAAACTAATTCAGTCTTTGCGACCCACTGAAAAACTAATTCAGTCTTTGCGACCCACTGAAAAACTAATTCAGTCTTTGCGACCCACTGAAAAACTAATTCAGTCTTTGTGACCCACTGAAAAACTAATTCAGTCTTTGTGACCCACTGAAAAACTAATTCAGTCTTTGTGACCCACTGTAAAACTAATTCAGTCTTTGCGACCCACTGAAAAACCTAATTCAGTCTTTGAGACCCACCTGTAAACAAAGAAACGATAAAATACTTGAACGTACTTTAGATTCATCAACTATTTTGACCGCCAGCTTTAGATCATCTCGTTACCATCACTTTGAGAACCAGTGCTGGAATAAAATCCGAAGACAGCCATATACTTCAACCCCCCACCACTCTAATCCACTTTAATCAACCTTTATGAACGGACAGCCGTGTGAGGGTCCCTGGTTTGATCTTTGGCGAGGAGCAATGGATATTTCAGGGCATGACTAAAGTATCCCCAGTATCTCCTGTGGTTCCTCCAAGGCCATAGCATTATCGACCAAGATGAAAGAAGGGCACTGTAATAACAGTTCCATTAGTGGTTTACAGGATCTAAGAGATTTCATCTCACACTTACAGGGACTTCACACACACACACTCTAACAAACAATCAATAATTAACGAACCAAAATTAAAAAAATAACTCCCAACATTTTATTTTCTTCTTTGGATTTTTTTTAAAATAAACGTGAGTGACCCTTTGATAATGCAAATAACATTTCTCAATTGAATCCTCATAAAATATACGTGGTTTCAAATTACCCAAGCACCATTTCCAATGTACTAAAAGAAGAAAAAAACAACTTTTGACCTGAGATCCGACAGTGAAATTTCATTGCTAATGTAGGTCGCAGCAATAAGAGACCCAACCCGCCATTAAAAAAATTAAAATAGACATCATTAGATTCCCATTAGTGACTGTAACAACAGCAGGCACCATATCCCTATTTCATCTGAGACAGTTACCAATTTAAAAAAAATGGATCTTAAAGTGCGGGTCAAGACCCAGAACACAAACTTCAAATGGGTTAAGAAAAAAATTAATTATCTATTGATTTAGAATATATATGTTACAAAATTTAAAAGTTGTTGTAATGACAGGTGGGTATCAGGAACTGAATGGTGTTCATAGGGTGTTGCGGAGAATCAAAGTGTAAGACTCTCTGCCATAGAACAATAGGAGATAGTTGATGATCTTTCATCAAATTTTAAACTGCCACAAATCCAAATGTTGTGACTCGCTAGCGATGAGGCTTGGTGGGCCTGATCAACGTTTCCAAGGGGAAACAACTTTTACACATGGCCAATCAGCTATGATGGGGGATGCAGTAAAGTCATGAGACAAACCTGTCCCGATAATTGTCCCCAATTCAATACCGAATCCATTCATTATTGCAGGTTGACAGTGGACATTAAACTGACCAGAGCAATAAACTTCTAGATGACAAGGCAATTTTTTTTTTTACCACACTGAGGATGTTTACTTCAGGAGGTGTACACATGCTGCAAAGATTACACTACCAAAAATATTATCAGCAAATGCCCTTTTCTTAAATCAGATGCGATTTTCATAATCCTGTAAAATGGCAGCAAATTATCAAGAGCCTTTATTGCAGCCGAACTTTAATCGACAGAGATGAATGCACCATCAGGTTGGGGTGGGGGGCCTCAGCCATACAACTGCCAGAGGAGAGATAAGACGCATTTTTTTAAAAATCTCAAGTGTAATGACCTGCAACATAACTGAAACTTGATGGTGGTTAGCCCTACCGACCAAAACCAACCCACCCTTCCCATCTTGCCTATTTTTAAGTGTTGATTATCAAGTCAAAATTAAGAAGAGAGACCAAAAAAAAAAAAAACCATCATACGCCTCGTTTACAGTAAGACATGAAAGGTTAATGTAAAGGAATGAAATATGCAGCGATGTATACCAGTTTGTCTCAAAAGTGTATCACTATTTCTGCGAAGGAAGTCAACAAGGGTCACCCCTCTAACAGCTGAAAAGGAAAGCAATAAGGTTCAGAAGCATTAGTGCGCGACAATAAAAAAAAATCAACTTTCTATGAGCCACTAAATGTTCATCTATTGAAAATGTAATAAAGAAGTCGTGGATAGGATGGGCCACTTCAAAAAACTATTTTTCCACATCAATTTGTATGTAGAATTTGTACGTGGATGCATCTCAATTCTAAAAAGATGTATGAAGAAAACTTTAAGCCTCTATTTAAACCATGCAGGTTGTTATTTCTTTTCATCACGTATGAAAAGAAAAAAAAAAAAACATGAGCGGGGCATAAAAATTATTCCAGAGAAAGTAGATTTAGTTACTTTAATGTGATTTATAGCTTTTTTAAATTTAGGCTTGTGTGCATGAAAAACCACATTAGTGGAGGATATTTCATCTAATCGCAGAGTTGTTACTGAAAAATATTCTTTAAAAAATATAAAAAAAGGTGAATATTTTGTTACTAGCAAAATTTTAAAACGCAATACGATATGTTGTTATAAAAAAAAAATGTCACATTCATTTGTGTGACAATTTGAATCATTTCAGACCGAAGTATTATATTTATGTGTTCCAAATGGAAAGCTAACATTACTTTAAACATATTTTTTTTTGACAGGGAGACAGAATTGTAATTTTTAATTTCCCCTGGGCATTTTTAATGCTTATGACTGGGCAACATAAAAAAAAAACAGAATGGCAAAAGTTTTATTTAAACAAAGCGTAGAAATTATCTTTTAAAAATGAACCAAGGGGCCCCAGTGAACTCAATGTTGAACTTACTAGGAAACCAACTTTCCTTTGTGCCCCCCCTCCAGTTATATAGTTCAGGGGTGGGCAAACTAATGCCCGCGGGCCGCATGCGGCCTGTCTGAGTATATTGTGCGGTCCATATGCATGTATATGTTCGTATTTTAAAATGTAATGTGCACGTGTAATAAAGGGTGAATGTGAAATAAAATGACAAATAAAAGGTTATTATCTTGAATTCATATTTTCATACGTTGTAAATTTTAATTGAAGTAGACAAAATATATATGTGGCCCGCCAGTAACAATCAAGCTTTCAATGTGGCCCTCCATAGAAAAAGTTTGCCCACCCCTGATATAGTTTAAGAATACTGTGTTGATTTCTATTATTACTTAAACCTGTTCATGTGTTACTGGACATGGATACCAACAAAGTGTATATACAGGTTAAAAAAAAAAGATTATAAAAATGTATTGACTTGTTAAAGAAAAAGACTATTGTATACTTTTATTCTCTGACACTCTCTAAATACACCTTACCCCCCTCCCTCAGCCCCGGGTTAATTTAAATGCATTTTATGAATGTAGCAAGATAAATTTATATTACCTTGCAATCTGTATAACATGTTGAGTCATTATGTAAATAAAAAAAACAACACTGAAAGTTTCTAGTTGTTCATTATTATCCGAAACAAAGTGAAAAGTCTCTGAGATTTGAGAAAGTTAATAAATGGGATGAATGATGCAATATATTATACTCAATTCAAAGGACGTTTAACATTATACTAAGAGCGGTATTTATCACATGAAGAAACATTCACTTTTAACTAATTCAAGCATTAATAGTTACAATAAATTAATGACAATAAATAGATTGATTCTGCTCATTTAGGTCCCCCCCCCCCCATGTATTATATAAAAAAGCTAAGGAAATTGTTTATGGGACGCCAAAAATGAGATGCTTTACACATATGATCACAATATACATGCTAGTAATACATCTTTTTTTCAAGTTACAGTTATGACGGCTTAGTTTTGAGCCTAATATTAATAATTATGACAATTACAATTTATTCGCCAATAATAGTTCTTCAGGACAGTGAAGTGTATATTTCCATCTCTTTCTATAACTGCAACTTATAAATGGGATTGCGTGGTTAGACAATAGCACATCCACCTTTACCCCCCCCCCCAACTACAGCCAGGTACCAATTTAAAGCTGGGTGGACTTGAGAGACTTGTAAACAATTTTCACCAATACCTGGAAAAATTCCCTTGTTCTCACAGAGGATTGAACATGGGACAATCAGACACTTTACATCACTCAATTCAACACTTAACCTTAATCTAAACTAAGGGGAAACTACTGCTGATTTCACTACAATAAAACAGCCACCCGACTATTAAGTAACATACTGACAATCTCATTAATAAAGTTTAAAGGACGTGTAGCAAAGCTTTAGAAAGATTCAGGCAGTTTAATATTATTAGCACCAAAGTCAATCTTTATTGTTTCATGCTAAAAATTGTATAAATACAATGATGGAGAATTTTATGTATGGTCATGTGCTAGTATACACCTTTTGTATAAATAAAATTCTCAAGAGGATAACTCATATTATTTTGATAAGGTTAGTAAAGATAACTAGGTAGTGAACTCCTACGGCCATTTGAAAGAAAAAAATAGTTTAGAAAACTTAACTTTGATAAACTATACATTCAAGTGAATAAATTATATAAAATACTTTTTATTCAAAGCTAGATTATAAAAACACATCCAAGGCAAATTAATCGGCTTGTAAGAAAAATACATAAGCTATGTTATGGAACTTATCATATTCAGACTGTAGCAATAGATTATACACTGAATTAGGCTAAATTAATTTGTGTGACGATAAATGATCAAATATGAAACAATTTTACACCACTAAATTCAAAGTTTCAGCAGTCTTACTGCCAAATAACAACGTACTAAATCTATAAAATAACTGTATAAAATTTCCTGAATTTGTAATTACTCTATAGTTTAAGTCTATAGTCTAACAAATAAATATATTTTTTAGCTATCACATTTATCCTAACAAGTCCCCTAATAATACTACAATCGTTTTCTTATAAAATAAAAACAAAATATATATGGCAATAAAGAGATTGATATTGAAATAGATTTACAGATATTTACAGATAGTGTACATAATATTTTACTAATATGCCAGTTCAATCAACACAAATAAAGTTTACAATAACAATTAAAATTTTTCTTGGTTTTATTGGGCCTTACAGCACTACACTTTTAAATTTCTATCTTCTGTGTTCATTCACTTGTTGAAACTCCAAATTAGATAACTCTCTTTTTTTCTATGAGGTTTACTGTCAATACACGCATTCTACCGGTGTGTTATGTTACAAGAGTGCAGTGATATGATAAAATGCAACACAACACTCATACAGTCTCAAAGACTACAGATATAAATAGAGACAAAACGAAAATCATTTTACTATTTTACCTTTGAAAAACTTTAATGCAATCTTGAAAACATCCTCTAATGAAAATCCCCATTTTTCTCTATGTGCATTATCAGGCGTCGATGCGGTCGACTTATTGGATACGTCGTCATCGCTAACATCGAGCTTTTCGACTCCGTTCACAATGTTTAGAGATGAGGTGGAAGCCATCTTGTTTACGGTATTCCACGTACACCCGCAAATCTCGCTCTCGTGACGGACAAATGTTTTCTCGCCACTAGATATGCTACAGCTACGATATTCTTTGCCTCTCTAACTTTTAGATCCAACTGTGGCTGTGTTATACAATCCGCAGAAAAAAAAATTGCTATTAAAAATGCTATTTATAATTTTTTTTTCTATAGTATATTTAAAAATGTAACAGATATGTTACTGCTGTAAAAAAAAATATTTTATGGAGCCGGTTCGTCATACAAATGATAAGCATGAACCCGGTTGCAACAGTGCAAATGCATACATGAATATTTGAACCACGAAAGGGTGGCGAAACATTGTTTACACCTGGGCGACCGATAGACGGGGCAGCCCCGTAGCGTGAAAATTTTACAGGAGCGGCCAGGCATTCTACAGGGGGCCTGGCAATAGCGGGGGGGGGGGGGTGAGGGGGCAGGTAATACATTTGACTAAGTAGAACAAATAAGCAGGGGGGGGCAGACAAAACGAGGGGGGCCCGGCCCCTCGTTGCCCCCCTCCCCGCACGCAACGGGCCTGAGACGGGGGCGCGTAGCTGTACATCGGCCATCAGTTGTTTTTTTTTTTGTATGTTTTCTATGTGACACTCCTTTGACTTTGTCAGAATCGCCCATGTTAATAGAGACCTCAGTAGAAACGAAGGGTACGACGTCATGAGTTTTTTCAATTCTAATCTCTGAGTCAATGGAGTCAAGAGTCAAGTTATGTAAGCGAGATGTGGGTCACAGTATAGAGCAATAATAACAGATACCTGTATACATAGAACAATAATAACAGATACCGGTTTAGCCATACAGATAAATTAGAAATGTATACACATTGCCGCCGAGAGGGGGGGCAAATGCTCAGGGGCCCGGGGAGTTTTAGGGGCCCGGACTGAGCTGGCCAATCAACTTTTGAAAGTATTATTTTCAGCCCGGGGGGGCCGTGACAGCCCTGCCCAGGGGCCCGAAATTCCTGTCGGTGGGCCTGTGTATACAGATAGATCCCTCTGAGATCTCTAGAGGCACCAGGCAGAGACTTCCAGATACATTATGGGCACTCTAGACAGGTTGCCCTTGCGTAGTGGGGGGCCCTCGGTGGTCACCTGGTTTGGCTGTCCAATCAGAACGGCTGTGCTCGTATAGCATACATTTGTTGTTATTGTTGTTTTACGTTGCTGTTATCAAGCCATGAAGTTCACTTCGTCATATCCGGTAATGCCATATTCAGAGGCGGACTTGGCTTTGCGTTTTGATGTTCCGGGGGTCTACGTCAATGCACAAATGCTGGGGGCCTACAGACGGAACTGCTGGCTGTAAATCGAACCAAATCACAGCTTAGATCACAGCTACCCCTCCCCTCCCCCTTAGGCACTAAACAAATCTCTTTTCAGTTATCGCTTTTTGTTTATTTGTCTATTTGTTGTTCCCTTCCTCCCCCCTTCCCCACTCGGACATCCCCACCCCGCGTTGCATTCAGCGCGTGTTGTTTAGTAAGTACAACGTAATATTTCCTACTGGTCAGATTTAGCCATCGAGTGTCTGTCTGATCTTCATTGACCAGGTGACGCGGCGGCTGGCCTGGTGTCTATCTGGGTCAAGCGGATCAACCTTGAAGGACACAACCAAATTAGGTCATGTGTAACTCAGGGGCAAAATCATATGTCCCGATTAGGACACGTAGCCAGTGTAGACGGAGCTTTGAGCGCTCACTATGTACCTCAATACTATATACCTTAGAACGGTATACCTTGATACTATATACTTCTATACTTTATACCTCAATATTATATACCTCACTATTATATACCTCAATGATATATACCTCAATGATATATACCTCAATGCGTATCTTCTTGTTTCCGAACGTGTACATGTCATACTAAAATGTCATATTGTTTGATTCAAGCACATGTAATACTCAAATGTCATATTGATTGATTCATTCACATGGCATACTCAAACGTCATATTTATTGATTCATTCACATGTCATACTCAAACGTCATATTGATTGATTCATTCACATGTCATACTCAATTGTCATATTGATTGATTCATTCACATGTCATACTCAATTGTCATATTGATTCTTCTTCTTCTTTGTTCTCGACATATTCGTCGAGGTTGCGTGGCTGCATGTTTACACCATTAAGGCCTACTGCCTCCGTCTTCAGCCTGCTGTTTTTCTGGATTTGCTTCCATAGCCTTTGGTCAGCCAAGACCATCTGCAAGGCAGCAGTTGATTTAATTTCGGACTTTTCTCTCCTAGATGTCTGCTATCCCTAGCTAACGGCCTCATCTGACAGGGTTTAGAGTTTGAGCGCTCTATGTTCGTTTTTTGCTATCCTTTCTGAGGGTTTTTGAGGCATTTTTATAAAGGTATCCTTACCACGGGATACCTCACCTCACCCTCCATGACAGCAAACCAGTTGGTCCGCGACCGCATATTTAGTATTCACTGCTGACCCTTATATCTAAGGGTCTTTCCCCTATCCGCCAGCTGGGGACGCGCTTGGTAGGAGATGGTAGCTCCCCCAAGGTCATATTGATTGATTCATTCACATGTCATACTCAAACGTCATATTGATTGATTCATTCACATGTCATACTTAAATGTCATATTGTTTGATTCATTCACATGTCATACTCAAACGTCATATTGATTGATTCATTCACATGTCATACTCAATTGTCATATTGATTGATTCATTCACATGTCATACTCAAACGTCATATTGATTGATTCATTCACATGTCATACTCAAACGTCATATTGTTTGATTCATTCACATGTCATACTCAATTGCCATATTGATTGATTCATTCACATGTCATACTCAAACGTCATATTGATTGATTCATTCACATGTCATACTCAATTGTCATATTGATTGATTCATTCACATATCATACTCAATTGTCATATTGATTGATTCATTCACATGTCATACTCAAACGTCAAATTGATTGATTCATTCACATGTCATACTCAAATGTCATATTGTTTGATTCATTCACATGTCATACTCAGTTGTCATATTGATTGATTCATTCACATGTCATACTCAATTGTCATATTGATTGATTCATTCACATGTCATACTCAGTTGTCATATTGATTGATTCATTCACATGTCATACTCAATTGTCATATTGATTGATTCATTCACATGTCATACTCAAACGTCATATTGATTGATTCGTTCACATGTCATACTCAATTGTCATATTGATTGATTCATTCACATGTCATACTCAATTGTCATATTGATTGATTCATTCACATGTCATACTCAATTGTCATATTGATTGATTCATTCACATGTCATACTCAAACGTCATGTTGATTGATTCATTCACATGTCATACTCAAACGTCATATTGATTGATTCATTCACATGTCATACTCAATTGTCATATTGATTGATTCATTCACATGTCATACTCAAATGTCATATTGATTGATTCATTCACATGTCATACTCAAACGTCATATTGATTGATTCATTCACATGTCATACTCAAATGTCATATTGTTTGATTCATTCACATGTCATACTCAATTGTCATATTGATTGATTTATTCACATGTCATACTCAAATGTCATATTGATTGATTCATTCCCATGTCATACTCAAACGTCAAATTGATTGATTCATTCACATGTCATACTTAAATGTCATATTGATTGATTCATTCACATGTCATACTCAGTTGTCATATTGATTGATTCATTCACATGTCATACTCAATTGTCATATTGATTGATTCATTCACATGTCATACTCAAACGTCATATTGATTGATTCGTTCACATGTCATACTCAACTGTCATATTGATTGATTCATTCACATGTCATACTCAATTGTCATATTGATTGATTCATTCACATGTCATACTCAATTGTCATATTGATTGATTCATTCACATGTCATACTCAAACGTCATGTTGATTGATTCATTCACATGTCATACTCAAACGTCATATTGATTGATTCATTCACATGTCATACTCAATTGTCATATTGATTGATTCATTCACATGTCATACTCAAATGTCATATTGATTGATTCATTCACATGTCATACTCAAACGTCATATTGATTGATTCATTCACATGTCATACTCAAATGTCATATTGTTTGATTCATTCACATGTCATACTCAATTGTCATATTGATTGATTTATTCACATGTCATACTCAAATGTCATATTGATTGATTCATTCCCATGTCATACTCAAACGTCAAATTGATTGATTCATTCACATGTCATACTTAAATGTCATATTGTTTGATTCATTCACTTGTCATACTCAAACGTCATATTGATTGATCCATTCACATGTCATACTCAATTGTCATATTGATTGATTTATTCACATGTCATACTCAAATGTCATATTGATTGATTCATTCCCATGTCATACTCAAACGTCAAATTGATTGATTCATTCACATGTCATACTTAATTGTCATATTGATTGATTCATTCACATGTCATACTCAAACGTCATATTGATTGATTCATTCACATGTCATACTCAAACGTCATATTGATTGATTCATTCACATGTCATACACAATTGTCATATTGATTGATTCATTCACATGTCATACTCAAACGTCATATGGATTGATTCATTCACATGTCATACTTAAATGTCATATTGATTGATTCATTCACATGTCATACACAATTGTCATATTGATTGATTCATTCACATGTCATACTCAATTGTCATATTGATTGATTCATTCACATGTCATACTCAAATGTCATATTGTTTGATTCATTCACATGTCATACTCAAATGTCATATTGTTTGATTCATTCACATGTCATACTCAAACGTCATATTGATTGATTCATTCACATGTCATACCCAAATGTCATATTGATTGATTCATTCACATGTCATACTCAAATGTCATATTGTTTGATTCATTCACATGTCATACTCAATTGTCATATTGATTGATTCATTCACATGTCATACTCAATTGTCATATTGATTGATTCATTCACATGTCATACTCAATTGTCATATTGATTGATTCATTCGCATGTCATACTCAAACGTCATATTGATTGATTCATTCACATGTCGTACTCAAACGTCATATTGATTGATTCATTCACATGTCATACACAATTGTCATATTGATTGTTTCATTCACATGTCATACTCAAACGTCATATGGATTGATTCATTTACATGTCATACTCAAACGTCATATTGATTGATTCATTCACATGTCATACACAATTGTCATATTGATTGATTCATTCACATGTCATACTCAAATGTCATATTGATTGATTGATTCCGATTCAGTCGATACATTCATGACTGCACGCCACCTTTTACAAGTTTTTTTTATCAGTACGCCAGTTACCGTCACAGGCCCCTTCACATTAAAGGGGGCCCCGCGATATATGCTTCCTTTTTTTTTTCAACAGATAATTATCCGACATTTATGTTTCTAGGACGCCGCCGCCGCAAACCCACCCCCCTCCCAAAAAGAATGAATATCACACAGAAAAGTGAAAAGCGCATAGCCATTTTAAAAAGCCCTCTACCATTGACTGTGAAAGATTTGTGTCATTTTACTTTTTAATAATGCAGTACAAAAAATATTACTGGGGGGGGGGGGATGTGGTTAAAACGTGTAAACACAGGTGACACATAAACTGTATAGCTGTCCACAGCAGTCTTTTTTTTTTAATAAGAAAGACGCAACTGTATTTGTATTTGTGATCTTATCTGCAAAGTTTGAATGTAATATATATATATATATATATCTCCACTTGGACACGTTTTGGTTAAATACGGGGAGTGGGGGGGGGGAGGAGGGAGGGAGATGCAGTGTAAAAAAAGCTTTGATAACCTTGTTAATAGTGAGACGGATGGCCGAGTGGTGTAGATACTCTACTGTCAACCTGAGAGTCCTGGGTTTGATCTCGGTGAGGACCATGGGAATTTTTCCAGGTGAAATTTGTGAATACCACGATGTGGTGCCAACTGGAGCACCAGGTTGGATACACTCTGTCGAACAATTCGTGAGCCGTAGATTTGATTTAAGGTTCATTGCCAGAAGCTGGGCGGTGTCGGTTGGGGGCCCCATGCACTTTAACAAAAAATACTGAGGCCTTGAAATAAGTGGGTGTGTGGGTGGGGGTGTGGGGAGAGGGGCAACAAAATGATCTAGTGTTGGGTTTTACGGGTATAAAGTTATGCTTGGCGCCCCCCCCCCCCCCGCGTTTTGTCTGGCCCTCCTCTGCCATAGCGAGTAATGACGTAAAGAAGCAACACACATGACCTCCAATTTGTGTTTACTGTTACAAAAATTTGGCTAGTTGAACGCGTCACAAGGGAAAGGACCACTGACATTTTCAGTCAGTGTTATCATTTTCATTTCCCTGTAGCAGTTCACTTGATTCGGTTGATTGCATGTATAAGTCACAGTTCAGTTGAATGTAGTTTGGAGGTCGTAATTTCAATGGGTGTTTTCGTTACCGACCTGGAAGTAATAGCTCCGTTTGATACAATGGTCTAGAAAACTGCACACATCGCGAACAATTTATTTGCTGGCTGAACCATTTGGGGCCCTCACTTGTTGCTTAACTTTTTCCTTTAAATTGTGGAAGATAAGAATATACTGAAATAAATATTTCTTTATTCTAGTTGATAAGTAATTATTAGTAAATAAATGATCTACATACCTACATGGCCCCACCCAAGGATAGGCTATGTATTTATAGATATGATAATTTATGTAAATAGTTGTAGGCTATTATCAAGGAAGGAATTGTCTTTCACTTTTTTGTGCATTTGAATTATACCTTATTTTAAAAAAAGGGGGATTTTTGTAAATTACTTTTTACCCATTAAAAAAAAAACTGGTATATTGAGGTATATTGCATGTACTGAAGAACATATTAAGTTATATAGTAAGGCATATAGTATGGCATATAGTAAGACGTACAGTAAGATATAAACTGATATTAAATATTAGTGAGGTAGGTCTATATAGGAGTGAAGTATATAGTACTCAGGTATATAGGAGTGAGGTATATAGTACTCAGGTATATAGGAGTGAGGTAAACATAGTAAGATAATAAAAAAACTGAGATATATATTAAGAGGTTTATTGGGGAAGTAGATTAGAGAAGACAAGTAAGATGAGCTTAAATGACACCTCAGATGACAAGAGACGTTGCCATCTACTGTAAACAGGCCCGTAGCGTGCGTTTTGTCTGGCCCCCTCTGCTTATTTGCTCTACTTAGTAAAATGTATTACCGCCCCCCTGCTATTGCCTGGCCCCTGCTGTAGAATGCCTGGTCCCTGCTGTAGAATGCCTGGCCCCTGCTGTAGAATGCCTGGCCCCTGCTGTAGAATGCCTGGCCCCTGCTGTAGAATTTTCACGCTACGGGGCTGACTGTAAATGACATGAAAGATGAATAGTGAATTGACAGTTTGTCTGATGAAAGCTCACGAGAAATAATAATGTATCCGCCTGCTCAAGACGAGAGAGAACTTGCATTTTTAAATCTGAGTACATGCAAGTGACCAGCTAATGTTACAATGACGTGGTCTCACAGAAAACAAAAGAAAGGCATGCACGCGCATGCGTTAACAAGGTTGGGGGGGGGGCTGGTCTGTAGAATGTGTCTCACACACACACACACGTGATCGGTCGCGCACACACACTAATGAGATATACGCAGCCAATATGGACACAGGTTAAAATTAGAATTGTTTAACGGGGCCCAAAGGCCCCTCCTCCTTAAACCCAGAATCATTCTTACATATCGTGGGCCACAGGCCGCATGTGAGTATTAGGCTCAACAGGATTCGAACCCGTGCCCCGCTGGACTCAACGTCTAGCCGCGATGCAAGTTGACCCAAATTCACCGTCCAGCAGCAGGTTTACTGGGTGGGGTGGGGGCGGAATGGATGACTCTGGACATTAAAGCTTTTTACAAAGTTTCTGACCGTTCGCCAACCTCACTCTCCCCCCCCCCTCCTTCAATCATCTCAAAATCTCTCGTACATTTCCTTGATACACCCCCCCCCCCACCCCAATCACCCAAAGAGGCAGAACTTTTAAAAGTGATCCGCTTTCTACACCCTCCCCCACCCCCAAACGTGACTCCTGATCTCCGTTCACGATCTGCTATTGTTGTTTTTTTTTTACTGATTTCCCTCATGTGTTATAAAACTTTCTTTTCAAACACACACACACACACACACACACACATGGTCATCCTGGTGTTAAAAACCTATACGAAACTCCACTAGCCGGTCGGTTGACTTATCTGTGTGTGGTGTGGTGGTCAGTACACGAGCGAACGGCATGAAAAAATTGTGAAGTTTTTCAATATTTGTGACACGAGTTTGAAAATTCCCCCTTGTGGAGTTTAAGCTTTATATTATTTTGCTTCAAGTTCATTTCTCATCTAAATATAAAGCGGGTAAGCTTATAAATTATTGTGTGCTTCAAATGTTAGACCAAAAAAAAACTTATTAACGTTGACAGAAAAATTCAATTTTTAATTTACTTTTCTTAAATATTTCGAAGTCTGTCGTTCATGATTACGATGTGGTTGGTAGTCGCCATTTCGTAGTCGTCCTAACAGCCTTTTAAATTTCTTTGAACGTTCATTCAGGGGCCGGTAATTGCTAGCAAAGGTGCGCTATCCATTTAATAGTGAGGAGTACGGCCACGCTTTAAAAAATCTAATCGGCCTAATTTTAAGAATGTTACATTTGTGTGGGGGGTAAGGACGTGTTTTAAAACGGATGTTTACTTGATTCAATCAGTTTAGTGAGTAATATTGTTACCGCTGGATCAATGATATAATGAATTAGCGACACAAGGAATAGTCAGATTTTCAAGTAATTATTCCTAATTATTGATCATGACCTACATATATTTAGCATTGTACATTGTAAACAATATGTCTATACTACTGAGTTGCTGTTAACTATATAGTGGATTATATCGTACAGAATTAATGTAGAATTTAGGTCGCACTATTGAAGCACTGCTCAGTGGTAAACCTAAACTTTCAAGAATGAACTAGTTTATCAAAATTAATTTTTAATATAAATATACGTTACTATAGCAACGTATTTCTAAGAATTATGAGCGGCTTGCGTCAGAATTCGATTTCACGTCTATATTTTGTGTAGGCCGATCTTCGATACATCTGGTAATAGTTTTAAACATTCATCTATAATTCAGTATAGTCTTTTTCTTTTTTTTTTAATATTGGTATTTTTAAAACACGTGATCTGTTGACTGGAAAAAAAGGAAGTCCCTTTGTTGTGAGATGGTTAGGAATAGTTTACATGATTACAGATAAAAACATATTTCTTAAATAACAAACCAGAATTTTAATTAAAAACGATCACACATTTCCGGTTAAACCTGTTCACCGAACCGTGACACGCCATGGGGGACGTTGCAGTTAAAAATAAAATATATAAAGTCGGTTTATTTACATCATTGGATGTTAGATGGTTGGGGGTGGTGTGTGTGTGTGCGTGTGTGTGCGTGTGTGTGTGTGTGTGTGCGTGCGTGTGTGTGTGTGTGTGTGCGTGCGTGTGTGTGCGTGTGTGTGCGTGTGTGGGTGTGTGTGTGTGTGCGGAAATAGTAGACCGGGGGGGGGGTGTACTGACGCTGAAAAAAAAATTAAATTTCATCGCTGTAAAGCAAATACAATGATCACACCGATCTGGTTTAATGCAGGAACCCCCCCCCCCCTCCCAAGTGTCAACTTCCAATGCTCACAGAGTGGTTCGTTGCGTTCTGTGGGGGGGGGGGGGGAAGGGGGAAGGGGGTGGAGGAGGTGTTAGTGGCGGTTAGTCAACGATTCAAATGAACAGTAAATAACTGCCAGCACTTGAAAATAAAATGTACACAGAGCGGTAAGGACTTTTAAAAAGAGTTGTGAAATTGTTTAAAAGATTTTTGCATAGGAAATAATATATAAATATACCCCCCCCCTTTTTTTTTTACACCACTTCACAGACAATTCGAAAGGTACTAACCATATTATTTAGGTCAGTGACTCTCAAAACAATGTGGACTCGTGATCCACTATTTCAGTAGCGTACCTGGGGGGGGGGCGGTGGGTGCGGTCCACACCGGGCACTTTTTTATTACTTTTTAGGGGGGGGGCGGCAAAAATGTATAGATTAAATTGAAATACCTAAATGAGAAGGCGGCAAAATCGTCTTCCGCCCTGGGCGGCCAATACCCACGCTACGCCGCTGCACTATTTCTGATCGAATAAAATTTGCATAGTCTGTAAAGAGACTCTACTAAACACGTCTTCGTATAGTTTCGTAGTTTAGTTCCGTAGTTTAGACTTAACAGATTTTCGATCAAATAATTTAACATGTAGGCTACAATAATTCGACCTCTGGCCAAACTGTGGGATATAGACCAACAGTTTGATAGGTCCCGGCACTAGTATAGTATTTGTGTTGGATGCCCAGTATATGCTTTGTGTTATCCCGTTACTTTAATCAAAGATATAAGAAAATTTGAAACGTTTTAAAAAACTGTTACATATCACATTTCTTTATGAATTACAGGCATGAATAATCTAAATCGGAAAAAACCGCTATTATTTTTTTATATATTGTTGTGTTGTATATTATATAGGTTGTGTAATATTAATCCGTTTATGCCATTAAAAACAGAACTTCCCGGGAAAAGGACGACACATTACAGGGCCCACGTTTGTAAAGACTATCACCTGAAGACCGTAGTTGTTTTTTTTTTGTTTGTTTTCAAATCTACATTTAATTTGTTCATTCATATGGCGTACAGTTTCGCAGGGGTCCACAAGCCTTCCGGGACCTATTATTTCTCTCGCCGGCTGTAAATACTTAGGGATAGACAAGCAAAATGTCTTTTTAGGTCCCATATAAAGGGTCATCATGTTTAACAGTTAGGTGTTGTCAGAGAGGTCCTCATGTTTAACAGTTAGGTGTTGTCAGAGAGGTCCACATTAAGAGTTAGTGTTATCAAGGTTTAATATTAAGGGGCCTAATATATCAGGAATAATTGTACAATGTCTCTAGATAAATGTCTCTATATTAATGTCTCTAGATAAATTGCTCTAGATAAATGTCGCTATATTAATGTCTCTAGATAAATGACTATATAAATTGATGTAGATAAATGTCTCTATATTAATGTTTTTAGATAAATTGCTCTAGATAAATGGTCGCTATATGTGAATGCCCTTAGATAAATGTTCTAGATAAATGTTCCTATATTAATGTCTCTAGATAAATGACTATATGAATTGCTCTAGATAAATGTCTCTAGATAATTGTTCTAGATAAATGGCTATCCAGCTGTGGTAATAGTCAATACACACTCATATCATACAAAAGAGACAGCGAGGTTGATCTTTCATAATAATATGCACATCACTAATTGAACTGATTCATTTGTTTTTGTTCCATGTCCCTGAAGATGAGATGATTGGCCTCTATGATCCCAACTACTAGTGGGACAAGCCTTGCATGTGATTCCTTTCACTCCACCATAGCCGATATTGCATTGTAGCTGAATGCACATGGAGGCATGGGAGGCATGGGGTGAATGGGGCCCGATGGATGGAACTCTTGTGACCTCGCTGACATGCAGGTCGTGCTGCAGCATAAAGATCCGGCTCGGCTACAGGTGGAAATTACTGCTGACACGTAAACTGATTCATAAGCTGATTCATTAACCAGATGTTCCTACCAAACCTTATTTTGTATCTACAAACTTTAAGTAACTTATATCAACATCCATTTTTTATTATTTTTATTATAAAATTATCAGCTCCCAGAAATCGCAGTTTCTTATAAATGACATACTTCTACAACATGATACTACAAGCTATATGGTACTACAAACTCATACTACAAATCCCCAGATATACTACAAACCTCATGATACTAAAAACTATAAGATATTGCAAACCCAATGGCAAAGGGTCGGTCCGCCCCGTAAAGAATTTTTATCTGCTGTCAGAGGAGGCAACATTTTAGGTGTCTGGTACCGTGGGTACTTGACTATAGGGACTTATTCAGTATGAAATTGTTCAAATTACAAATAGTTCAGGTTAAATATTTTTTCCCGTAATATAGATAAAAAATTAATCATTCCAACAACAATTACAAAAAAAGATTTGCCCAAAATGAACGTCGCCGACCAAGCCGGAATTTAATGTAGAGATTTGAAAGTAAAAAACAATTAAAAAAGTTGCCAGATAATTTCAATGTTATAAATAAATAAAGATCAAATGTTTGCAAAGGTAAGGAAACCAAATTAAATATATAGAGAAATAACACCGGACGTTCGAATATCAAAGCATGTTCGTATTCTTGAGTCATTTTAAGATACTTTTATTAGTTTATGCTATATTTGGCAATTTTGAAAATAGTTTTTTAATAGGTAAAGGAATTCTTTATAACATCTGAACCTTTACACCGCTGCTGATACCATCAAACCATGGAAACCGCAAAACGCTATTCTTGCGCACATCTCAGTCCGACTTCCACTAACATTAGCCTTTAATTTTCTTAATAAAAAATAATTATCAGAAATTAGTATAGTAGACTAATATTGAGATTAATTATTGTGAGATATCAATAATGTGCAGAGACAGTTAATATATATTTGTCATTATATGGGTTTTCATTAGACTACATTAGTAATAGAATGGTTATTAGAGACGAATAATAAGATTGACATGTTATCAGGTAGAAAATGACTCACTTTGGACTTTTTATTAAAAAAAAAAAAAAATTTTAAAATGGAGTTGAATAGTTATATATATATATATATATATATATATATATGTGTATACATATATATAGTGCCCATATATTCTCCAGTGTAAACCAACCTATCAGTAATTTGCCTTACAATAAATATTGTGCCACATACTAAATTTTACACTAGAGAAAATAAGCAAGGGTTTATTATTTTTTTTTTGCATTCTAAGAATCGTTCACCCTACATTTTGACTTGACCACTGGGAGTGGGGATAATCAGCAATTATCAGCTTTATAAAGATTTAGATTGATTACCTATATCGACCGACACACACCGCTAACTTCTTCAAGTAGTTACATTTTCATTTTAACACAGATAAGATTAAAAACCCTCTACTGCAAAATGAAATTAAACTTTACGTAGAGACTAGAACATTTTGCGTAAGTTTGATTTTTACTTTATAGCAGGGGAAAATATTGTGATTGTATTTCGTTTATAAAATGCTAAATCAACAACCAATAAATAAGTAAAAGAAATAAGATTTAAGTTCTTCCTTTTTTCTATTGGTGTAACGTGTTGGTAGTAGTAATATTCCATTGAGCACCAGGTGTAGGTGCAGGTATTCAAAAAGTTAGGTGGGGTGGGAGCATGGAAGATCTGTTAAAACTCTCAACTCCCTGGTGATTGAAGAGACCATTTGGACCAATCTGCATGGAAAGTTGATCATTTCGGTCACTACTTAGTTTGATGTAACAGTCAAATTGATCGTTTAGATGAATCTACAATCATTCACCTGCCTTTAACTTAATGTTTCTGTCGTGTTTCCTCTTGATCAACCACATCCTGTAGAGGTTGGTCCATTAATTATGTCAACAACTTAGGGGAAGAGTCTGAAAAAGTTTGAAAGTTGTTGATTTAGGTTAGCGGTCTGCAAAATTAATTTTTGACGTCAATTAATTGTGAATAATTTTTATAATATTTTTAAAAAACTTTGTTTTGCACTGCCACCAGTGCCGGCTTTGTAATGATAGACAGGCAGCCGCTTCAGATGGCATTATTTCAAGGAGTAAAATAAATAAAAAAAAATAAAAAATAAAATAATCGAAATGCAGAATGAAATAAGATAAAATTGCTTAGAATGGCGACAACAAATAAGTCACGATTAATAACATCTTAACACATAATCATCATTTAGCATCTTCATTTTCAAAATTATTTTCTTATTTTGCATTTAACAAATTAGATCCAGATATAGTGGATGATCCTGCTAAATGGATGATATGATAAAATTCGTTGTTTTCTTATTCAAAGCAGATTAAAATGAGTCTGGTTATCCAGAAGATGCGTGGAGGACAATTTTCTAATTACTCTATACACGCACAAGCAAATGAGAAACGGAAAAAGGAATGGTTGATGTACTTTGATGCCAGTAGATAAGGTATATTGTTTTTGTTGCAGAATATATAACAGGAGCAGGTTCAGCATCACATGGTAATTGTGGACTGAAAATATGTCAAGTATATTTGGCATCATGAAAATCTCTGATCATTTATCCAGTTATTAAGGACAAAAGAATTTATAAACGTGAAGCGAAACACTGGAAGGATGTATTAGAAAGAATAATATTTATCATAAAAATATTGTGTTCAAAAAATTTCCCGAGGGCAGTCTGATCGGTTATATATCTACACCTCACAATGAAACTTTGAAATTTGTTAAAGTTATTGCAGACTTTTAGATCCAGAATGTTAACATATAAACCGTTTAAATCTGTATGAAATTCAGATCATTTTATTATGATGAAGAGGACCATGTTACGATAACAGATGAACATGGAGAATAATGGTGTCAAATGAGCTAATCTGCATTCTTTATGTCCCATTCAATGTGCATTTGGCAGAACATGCCGTAACCGTTGTTTGGAAGCAGTACGGTTTTTTGAGGTAATTCAAAAGTACACCTTTTTCTGCATCAACACATCGCTGGAATGGCTGTTAGAATATGTCAAAAACAAAGAGGCACTTGTTGCGTTATGCGCATCACGCTGAGTAATTCCTCGATACCAAACAGTTGAAATTACGACGCAACTCGTATCAATTAAGATAACACAATCAGAAACCGCAAAATGCTAACAGAAGAAATGTCGATTTCAGTTTATTTGTTCATTAGTGATTTGGTATGATGCTCATTTGAGATTAATATATTCATAAAATATTTCAAGAAAAGATCTTCATTTTAAAAATCAATTCAACAATTGACTACAACTAAAACTATGCTCCAGAAGTCTAAAGAACAGATGAAGGCTTTAAGCAATTACAACAGCTAAAGATTTTAGTATTGAGTACAATTTCCCTACGGAAATACAAATAAGATCTCGACTAAGAAAGAGACAATTTGACTTTGAAGTTTCACACGACCCGATTCTTGGAGCCAGAAATGAATTTTAGAGTAAATTTTTTTAACCAGATGTTGATACTGCAATTCAATCAGTTAATGACTTTATGCAGTTACCTCATAGCGATTTATTTGGATTTTGTATGTCATTAAAAAAACTGAGAAATATGAAAGAGAGGCTCTTCAAAGATTGCATGGACTCTCAATTAGCTTTAACATCTGAAAACGAAGATTCAGCAGACATTTATTTAATAGAACTGTGCGATGAATTATTTGCTTTATCAGGGAGAATTACAGAAAAATCAAGCCCTATAGTTCTATTTGACTATCTATGTGGAATGGACTTGGTTGCCTAGAGTTATATTAGACTATCTGTGTGGAATGGACTGGTTGCCTAGAGTTATATTAGACTATCTATGTGGGAATGGACTTGGTTGCCTATAGTTATATTAGACTATGTGGAATGGGCTTGGTTGCTCTTTTCCGAATGCCGTGGCATTGCGAATTTCGCTTACCCCGATACAGTGGCGAGCGCAGAGAGAAACTTTTCAAAGCTCAAACTCATAAAACATATCTTCGTTTTACCATGTCTCAGCATCGTTTGGTTGGTTTTGGTTACAATATCTATAGAGAAAACGATTGCAGAAGATTTGGATCTTGACTGAAGTTATTGAAGAGTTTGCAAAAAGCTAGAAAAGCATATTTTTCTTGAATTCTTTTCAATCGTTTTAATGCTTAATAAACATGACATTTCATTTTTTTTTATATTTTTCTATACTTTTAACTCTTAGCAAAAATCCTAAAAACACACTAGTTGCATTAAAACTTCTAATCTTTATAAAAAGCTGGTAAATTCTAAATAAACTGTTACAGAAGAATGAAGACCAGAATAACTATAAATATATCATATTTTATTTTCATAATTTGGACTTATTTCAAAATAAATAGCATTTATGAGTTTTCTCAGAAAATGAAACTAAAAGGGCGGCATTTTTGTCCTTGCCTATATCACAAAATGCCCAAGGCGTTTGGCACTGCCGCCACTGTTAGCTAGTCTGGGTGTTGCGTGCCTGCCACCAGCTTTATTGGCGGCGCTGATGCAGGGTTTATACTTCGATCGGCCAGATTGTCCACCAACGGACAGAGAGGGGTGATGTAGTGTACTCAGCCCCTCTGCGAGAACCGGTTGGGACACCGGAGACAATTAACGCCCTTAGAAGTAATTTTAATATTCTTAAAAGCACAAATAAAATTTGAATTGCCCAATACGTATTTCATTCTAAGAATTCGGTCAGATTTTCCTGTCGAATAATTCTGTACGTCCATTCGTCAATAGAATTATATATTTTGGATGAATTCATCGTTGTGGCACTTGAATGAAGGTCGCGAATGTCATCTTCTATCCCATGCACGTCCTGTACTTGTACTCTTGTAAAAAGCTATTAACCTTTTTTTAAATTAAAGCCACCTGCGTAAAATACGAATATTTTATAGCATGAGGTCGATGGAGTCGCAATGTGTATATTTTATATGGTAAAAGTCGTAAAATCAACAACTTATTAAGAACATTTCGTAAATTAAACAACTGGATCATCAGTAGCCAAACAAAACTCATAAAAAAGAGTCGCATACTGTTATATAATATTTGAGGGTCGTAGATGGGAATTAGTTTTGGATAGGTCTCGTTGAGTTTATTTCAGTGCAAATTTAAAGTTTGTTATTTCTGTGTTATATTTGGGGTGGGTTATTTTGTTTATTAATATTTTGTTATATTTTTTATATTTAAAAGGAAGGGGAGGGGGTAAAAAAATTGACGGATCAGATTAATCGAAACATTTACTAGACAGAAAATGTCAATTAAGCTGAATAACAGCTAACCACCAAATATTTCATATTAACATCCAATAACATGGCTGATAAGGAACTTTTGATGTGCCAGAAACATTTCACTTTTTTAAATACTGGTTGGTCTACACCTGCGGTGGCCCCTGGCCAGTTTTCTCTGGCGAGAGTGTCTTAGGCTTGCGAAGCCCTATTCAGGTTTATAGTTAGCACATGCCTAGGGGCCGCCCCTGTCCTCAAAAAGTTTGCATTATATACCTCCTTTTTAATTCTTTTTTTACGCCGCCATTGCCAGCAATATTGTAGTGCGCCTCTCACCATAACGCTATTGCTGGTAAGGCGCCTTATGCACGTATGCCATGCCTACAAAGCGGCGGGGTGAGTGTGCCCGTTAACATCCGCCGGGATGGCAGAAAAGAAGGGTTTTTAGCAGGGGTGGGGTGTCGGCCAAAATATTCGCCGACACCGACACCGGTGTCGGTTTTCTAAAAATCCGCCGACACCGACACCGGGAGGGGGCAAGGGAAGATAATTGTGTATTTTTCCCTTTATATCCCCATAATTTTCATAGATATAAAGATGCTCGTCTTAATTCTATATTTATTCTTCTTAGTCATAAAACCCATTGCGGGGGTCCAAGACTAAATGGCACTGGGTCGCCCAAGAAACATTAAATTATTTACTTTTTATCTATTGTAGCAGTATTTCTTAAAGATAGTGCGACACACCTACTCCCCTCTCGGGCCGCGGTAAAATTATCAAATGTCGACCGGTCTGCAGCGAGAAAAAGGTTAGGGACCACTGCACTAACACACACCACTTATAGTACTGTAGCTTTATTTTTGTTTGAACAAAATAAATATTGCCTTTGTATACTTCTTCAAATCGAAAGTCGAATGGCGGGCTTTTACTGACCTCACCATGAATATACCTTATAGATGAATATAAAAAACTTAAAGAAGGTATAATTGAGGAAGGCAGCACGCATTGTATGGGGTTAATTTGTAGTGTAATTACTACTAACAGTAAATAAATAATATTCCCCGAACTGTGCAGTTAAATGTGTTTATTTAAATAATTATGCACAGGGCGCCGAGCTTTCAGACGTGGTTCCGAAATAGTAATCTTGAAAACAATGTTCAGCTTCAAACCAGACAAGAGCAATTTACGTCCCGTTAAACGTTTTGATTTGACCCACAGATCACTCCTTTTCATTTACATTGATAACATTTACTATTTTAGCCCATTATAAACACCCCAGTGATTGCTCTTGGTCCAGCCCTTCAATCAAATTTAAGAACCTATTGTGGTTCTTCAGCAGTTATAAATTTTACATCCCTGATCTGCATTTTGCAGCATGTCAACATTAACAGACTTTTGACTGAAAGCAGATTGGAAGGCTACTGGCTATGTTCACTCTGTTATTCATCAATTCCATTGGGAAACTATGGAGAAATTTTTAGTTTGTTTCTCTCATCAATATCCATGTTGGAGAAAGATTACACACAAAAACCTATTCAAGTCTTTTAGAATTTCAAAGAATGATCTGTTTCAAATGTTGCTACAATCAAAGTTAAACGCAACCAACACTCTACACAGCTTAATTTCTCTCAGCCAGGACTGAGCATGACTCAGTCTACGTCACAATGGCACTACATTAAAAGCCCAGTCCGTAGCTGGAGCCGTTGAGGCGCCAGCCCCCCCCACCTATTACAATACAAACATTTTCACTACATATTTCAGGTTTAATTAGGTAAAATAACGATTCTTCCTCATTAACTGTTAAGTATAAAGTCTTCATACGTCTCTTTTCTAAAAATAGGTCTGAACAACCATATCTTTTATCATTGTCTGTAGCCCTTGCCGTAATTTTATTTCAGCATTCTGCGTTCTCTGAATGGCCACTTTTATAAACTTCCAAGCATCATTACTCAGCAAGTTGTTGGATATGTCTGTACTTTGCAGTGACTTGCTGGTTTAGGCAATTTGTTAATAATAATCTTGACCAATATTTGAGCATAAGTTTCACATAAATGATAACTTATTAAAAGTAGCGAATTGGCCGCTTCAGGTTTACTATAAAAATAACATCCCACATGCTGTGGTATATCTTAAAGTAAACCATGCAATTTTGTTACTTCAATGTATTCACTGCAGCTACTCTTGATGTCCATATCTAGTTGTGACCTTTCAATGTTACATGTACAACTGATAACTTTTTTTTCATCGTAATGGACATGCTGCAAAATCGCAGATCAGGGATGTAAATTTATAACTGCTGAAGAACCACAATAGGTTCTTAAATTTGATTGAAGGCTGGACCAAGAGTGATCACTGGGGTGTTTATAATACTTTTATGTGAGCTAAAATAAATGTAAATGTTATCAATGTAAATGAAAAAGGGAGTGATCTGTGGGTCAAATCAAAACGTTTTAACGGGACGTAAATTGCTCGTCTGGTTTAGAAGCTGAACATTGTTTTCAAGATTACTTATTTCGGAGACCCGCTAGCTCGGCGCCCTGTGCATAATTATTTAAATAAACACATTTAACTGCACAGTTCGGGAATATTATTTATTTACTTTGTTATTTAGTAATTACACTAAATTAACCCCATACAATGCGTGCTGCAACATAATTATACCTTCTTTAAGTTTTTTTTTTTATATTCATCTATAAAATTAGGTATATTCATGGTGAGGTTGAAAAATACAGTACGCCGACAAACTTGATTGAAAGAGTAGCTTAGTAAGATACAAGGCAATATTTATTTTGTTCAACAAAATAAAGCTACCGGTACCATAGAAGTGGTGTTAGTGCAGTGGCTTAACCTTTTTTCTCGCTGCAGACCGGTCGACATTTGATAATTTTACCGCGGCCCGAGAGGGGTAGGTGTCGCACTATCCTAAGAGAAATACACTACAATAGATAAAAAGTAAATAATTTAATGTTTCTGGGCGACCCAGTGCCATTTGATCAACGGACCCTAAATGGGTTTTAGAGCTAAGAAGAATAAATATAGAATTAGACGAGCATCTTTATATCTATAGTATGAGATATATAAAGGGAAAAATACACAATTATCTTCCTTGCCCCTCCCGGTGTCGGTGTCGGCGGATTTTAGGAAAACGGACACGGTGTCGGTGTCGGCGAATATTTTGGCCGACACCCCACTCCCTGCTAAAAACCCTTCTTTCTGCCATCCCGGCGGATGTTAGCGGGCACACTCACCCCGCCGTTTCTAGGCATGGCATACGTGCATAAGGCGCTGCCAACAATGCTGGTGTGGTAGGCACACTACAAACCTATCATGCTGGCAATGGCGGCGTAAAAATTAAAAAAAGGAGGTATATAATGCAAACTTTGTGCACCCAGGGACAGGGGCGGCCTAAGGCATGTGCTAACTATAAACCTGAATAGGGCTTCCGCAAGCCCAAAGACACTCGCCAGAGAAAACTGGCCAGGGACACCGCGGTGTTAGACCAACCAGTATTTGTGTAAAAAAGTTGAAAAATGTTTCTGGCACATCAAAGTTCCCTTATCAACCATGTTATTGGATGTTAATATGAAATATTTGGTGGTTAGCTGTTATTCAGCTTAATTGACATTTCTATCTAGTAAATGCTTCAGTTGTCTGATCCGTCAATTTTTTTTTGCCCCTCCCCCTCCTTTAAATATAAACTTATAAAAATATAACAAAATATTAATAAACAAAATAACCCACCCCAAATATAACACGAAATAACAAACTTTAAATTCTAATTTGCCTGAAATAAACTCACAACGAGACCCTATCAAAACTAATTCCCATCTTTGACCCCTCAAATATTATATAACAGTATGCGACTCTTTTTGTTATTTTGTTTGGCTACTGATGATCCAGTTGTTTAATTTACGAAATGTTCTTAATATAAGTTGTTGATTTTTACGACTTTACCATATAAAATATACACATTGCGACTCCATCGACCTCATATGCTATAAAATATTCGTATTTTACGCAGGTGGCTTTAATTTAAAAAAAGGTTACTAACTTACAAGAGTACAAGTACAGGACGTGCATGGGATAGAAGATGACATTCGCGACCTTCATTCAAGTGCCACAACGATGAATTCAATAAAATATATAATTCATATTGACGAATGGACGTACAGGGTGTCCGACAAGAAAATCTGACCGAATTCTTAGAATGAAATACACGTATTAGACCAATTCAAAATTTTTATTTGTGCTTTTTAAAATTGTAATGGTAAAATTACTTCTAAAGGCGTTAATTGTCTCAAATTGTCCCACTCCACGGTTCTCGCAGAGGGGCTAGGTACACTACACATCACCCTCTCTGTCCGTTGGTGGACAATCTGGCCGATCAGAAGTATAAAAACCCTGCATCAGCGCCGCCAATAAAGCTAGTGTGTGGCAGGCACACAACACCCAGACTAGCTAACAGTGGCGGCAGTGCCGGCCTAGACATTTTTGTGATATAGGCAAGGACAAAATGCCGCCCTTTAGTTTCATTTTCTGAGAAAACTCTATAAATGCTATTTATTTTGAAATAAGTCCAAATTATGAAAATAAAAATATGATATATTTATAGTTTTATTACTGGTCTTCATTCTTCATAACAATTTATTTAAATTTACCAACTTTATAAAAGTTAAAGAGTTTTAAGTATACGTAGTGTGTTTTAGGATTTTTTTTTGCTAGGTTAAAAAGTATAGAAAAATATAAAAAAAATGAAATGTCATGTTTATTAAGCATTAAAACGATTGAAAAGAATTCAAGAAAATATGCTTTTCTAGCTTTTGCAGAGTAAACTCTTCAATAACTTCAGTCAGATCCAAATCTTCTGCAATCGTTTTCTCTATAGATATTGTAGCAAAACCAACCAAACGATGCTGAGACATGGTAAAACGAAGATATGTTTTATGAGTTTGAGCTTTGAAAAGTTTCTCTGCACTCGCCACTGTATCGGGAGTTAAGCGAAATTCGCAAATGCCACGTACGCATTCGGAAAAAGATAAACCAAGCCCATTCCACATAGTCTAATATAACTATAGGCAACCAAGTCCATTCCACATAGATAGTCTAATATAACTCTAGGCAACCAAGTCCATTCCACACAGATAGTCTAATATAACTCTAGGCAACCAAGTCCATTCCACATAGATAGTCAAATAGAACTATAGGGCTTGATTTTTCTGTAATTCTCCCCGATAAAGCAAATAATTCATCGCACAGTTCTATTAAATAAATGTCTGCTTGAATCCTTCGTTTTCTAGATGTTAAAGCTAATTGAAGGTCCATGCAATCTTTGAAAACCTCTCTTATCATACTCCAGTTTTTTAATGACAAGGTAAAAACTAAATAAATCGCTATGAGATGTTAACTGCATAAATCGATCATTAACTGATTGAATTGCAGGTCCAACATCTGGTTAAAAAATTTACTCTAAAATTCATTTCTGCTCCAAGAATCGGGTCGTGAAACTTCAGTCAAATTGTCTCTTTCTTAGTCGAGATCTTATTTGTACTTCCGGGAAATTGTACTAAATATTTCAAAAATCTTCAGCCAATGATTTAGCTGTTGTAATTGCTTTGGCAAAGCCTTCATCTGTTCTTAATTCTGGAGCATAGTTTTAGTTGTAGTCAATTGTTGAATTGATTTTTTAAAATGAAGATCTTTTCTTGAAATGTTTTGCTAGATATATTAATCTCAAATAAAACATCATACCAAATCACTAATGAACAAATAAACTTGAAATCGAGCATTTTTTGTGCAATTCCCTTAGCTTCTGCACGGGACTGGGTTCCACGTGGTCCATCAGCAATTGATACGAGTGCATCGTAAATTTCCAACTGTTTGGTATCGAATTACTTTCCCAGCGTGATGCGCATAACTTTTAACAGTTAAACTTGCTGCCTCTTTGTTTTTGACATATTCTAACAATACATTCCAGCGATGTGTTGATGCAGAAAAAAGGTATATATTTTGAATTACCTCAAAAACCGTACTGCTTCCAAACAACAGTTTACGGCATCATTCACCACCAAATGCACATTGAATGGGACATAAAAAGGCTCTGCGATTTAGCTCTTTAATTCTTGCTTTGACACCATTATGTATTCTCCGCATGTTCGCTCTGTTATTCGTAGTATTAGTCCCTCTTATCATAAATAATGGTCATGAATTTCATCTGATTTTAAACGGTTTATATGTTCTTTCATTACCGGATCAAAGTCTGCAATAACTTTAACAAATTTCAAAAGTTTCCATTATGAGGTGTAGGCCTATATAACCGATCAGACTGCCCTCTCAGGGGTACATTTTGAACTTCATGTACTATGACCAAAGATATTATTCTTTCAATACATCCTTCCAGTGTTTCGCTTCACGTTTATAAGGCGCTGATTCACGTCATCAATAGTTTAATTATTTGTTATCCTCATTTTTAGTTCTTTCCAATCATAATAACTGGATAAATGATCTGGAGATTTTTCATGATGCTGCAATATACTTGACATATTTTTCCAGTCACAATTACCATGTGTTGCTAAGGCAGATTCTACTCCTTGTTATATATTCTGCAACAAAAACAATATACCTTATCTACTGGCGTAGAATACATCAACCATTTCCTTTTTAAAGTTTCTCATTTTAGCAAGCTTGCGTGTATAGAGGTAATTAGAAAATTGTCTCCACTTTCATCTTTCTGGATAACCAGACTCATTTTAATCTGCTTTGGATCATGCTGAATAAGAAAACAACGAATTTTATCACTTATATCTGTCCATTTAGCAGGATCATCCATTATATCTGGATCTAATTTTTGTTAAATGCAAAATAAGAAAATAATTTTGAAAATAGAGATGTCATGGTTAGAGTATTTAGTAATTAAATTAAGTATAGAGCGTTAATCATCGTGACTTATTTGTTGTCGCCATTCTAAGCAATTTTGTGCTCTTATTTAATTCTACACTTTCTCAAATTCATTTTATTTTTATTTTCATTTTTTTTTTTATTTTATTTTATTTTTTGCTGGAATTTGCCGCTCCTTGAAATAATGCCTAGGCAGCTGCCTATATCGCCTATACCTAAAGCCGGCACTGAGTGGCGGTGCAAAACAAAGTTTTTTTAAAAAATAATTTATAAAAAATTGATACAATTAATTTTTTTATGGAATAACATGGTTGACGTCAAAAATAATTTAGACCTTCTCACCTAAATCAACAACTTTCAAACTTTTTCAGACTCTTCCCTGGGTTATGACATTAGAATATTGGACCATTCCTCACGGGATGTAGTTGATAGAGGAAACACGACAGAAACATTAAGTTAAAGGTAAAGATACACGATTAGATTCATCTTCAACAGTCAAGATTTGACTGTTATTTTATCAAACTAGAAAATAGTGAGCCGAAATGATCAACTTTCAATGCAGATTGGTCAAATGGTCTCCTTCCAGTCACCAGGGAGTTGAAGATTTTTTAACAAGATCTTCCATGTACTCCCACCCCCCCTTTTGAATGCACCAACTACCACTAGTGCTCAATGAATATTACTACAACTACTCAACTTACGTTTACGCAAATAATCTACAGAAAAAGGAAGAACTTAAAATCTTATTTACTTTACTTATTTATTGGTTAGTTGATTTTGAACAAGTATAAACAAATAAAAAGAAATACAATCACAATATTTTCCCCTCACTATAAAAAATCAAAAATCAAACTTACGCAAATGTTTCAGTCTCTACGTAAAGTTTAATTTCTGTCTGTACTGTTTTAGCAGTAGAAGAGGTTTTTAATATTAATCTTATCTGTAAATATGTCTAGAAAAAATGCAAACTACTTGAAGAAGTTGGCAGTGTGTGTCAGTGGTCGATATAGGTTCAAAATTCCAATCATCAAATCTTCTCAAACTGATAATTCTTTGATTATCCCCCTCCACTCCCCCCAGTCAGTCAAAGTCAAGAATGTAGAGGTGAACGATTCTTGAATGCAAAAAAATAATAAACCCTTGCTTATTTTCTCTAGTGCTAGGAATACATGCTGGTAAACATGTGTACAATATTTATTGCTTAAGACTTAAGAGAGTACACCGATAGGTTAGTTTACACTGGAAGATATATAGGCCTATATATATATGTATATACATATATATATATATATATATATATATATATATATATAACTAATTTCAGCTCCATTTTAAAATACTTTTATTTTTTAATGTAAAGTCAAAAGTCAGATACGTTTCCTCTGATATTAACTTATTAGTCTCTATTATTAGTCTCTATTATTAGTCTCTATTATATTATTAGTCTCTATTATTAGTCTCTATTATTAGTCTCTATTATGTCTCTATTATTAGTCTCTATTATTAGTCTCTATTATTAGTCTCTATATATATTTCTCTGATAAATTATTTTTTAATTAAGAAAATTAAAATAAATGATAAAGTAGGAAGTCAGAGACAAGGTCGTATTTATAAGAACGTGTGATTTGTAGTTTCATATGGTTTGTACAGTGGTATAAATAGCGTTTGTAAGGACAAGATAGACTATAAAAATTCCGCCCCCATATTAAAAAAACAAATGCCTTAAGTGTCAAATAACTTGTAAACTAATAAAAGTATCTTAAAATGACTCAGAATAGAACATGCTTTGATATTCAAACGTCCGGTGTTATTTCTCTATATATTTAATTTAGTTCCTTACCTTTGCAAACATTTGATCTTTATTTCATTTATAACATTGAAATTATCTGGCAACTTTTTTCGTGTTTTTTTTTACTTTCAAATCTCTACATCACTAGCGGTCTTAATGAGTGGAAACCCTGTCCCGGCGATTTCCATTATTTAAAAAAAAAAAAACTAATACAAAAACGCAAAAGGAATTTACAAGATTTATATCAGATTCTGGAGATACGTTAAGAAAGGCAGACGCCATCCCATTCAGTGCCAGAGTGATTGCTTCATTTAAATATATTAGTTCTAAGTTTGTCAATATTTTAATAGGCTAAAAAATCTTTTTTTTTTGTAATTGTTGTTGGAATTGATTAATTTTTATCTATATTACGGGAAAAATATTTTAACCTGAACTATTTGTAATTTGAACAATTTCATACTGAATAAGTCTATAGTCTAAGAGCAAGTACCACGTGGTACCAGACACCTAAAATGTTGCCTCCTGACAGCAGATAAAGTGCTTTACGGGGCGGACCGACCCTCCCTTATTTTGCCATTGGGTTTGTAATATATGATTTTTTAGTATCATGAGGTTTGTAGTATCACAGGGTTTGTAGTATCAAGAGGTTTGTAGTACATATAGCTTGTAGTATCATGTTGTAGAAGTATGTCATTTATAGAAAACTGCGATTTCGGGAGCTGATAATTTGCAAAAAATAAAAATAATAAAAATGGATGTTGATATAAGTTACTTAAAGTTTGTAGATACAAAAATAAGGTTTGGTAGGAACATCTGGTTAATGAATCAGCTTATGAATCAGTTTACGTGTCGCTTGGTGACTCTTTGTAGCGAGCCGATCTTTATGCTGCAGCACGACCTGCATGTCGAGGGTCACGGGTTCAACTTCATCGGGCCCCATTCACCTACATATGCTCCTCCTGGGGTGCCTCCATGGCCATTCACAGCTACAATGCAATATCGGCTATGGTGGAGATGAAAGAAAGTCACAGCAAAACTGTCCCACTAGTAGTTGGCGATCTCAGAGATAATCATCTCATCTTCAGGGACATGGAACAAAAACAAATGAATCAGTTCAATTGGTAATTAGGCAATGCATATTATTATGAAAGATCAACCTCACTGTTTCCTTTTTGTATGATATGAGTGTGTATTTCTGACTGGCTACCACAGCTGTGATAGCCATTTATCTAGAGACAATTATCTAGAGACATTTATCTAGAGCAATTCATATAGTCATTTATCTAGAGACATTAATATAGAGACATTTATCTAGAGACATTTATCTAGAGACATTAATATAGCGACATTTATCTAGAGCAATTTATCTAGAGACATTAATATAGAGACATTTATCTACATCAATTTATATAGTCATTTATCTAGAGACATTAATATAGCGACATTTATCTAGAGCAATTTATCTAGAGACATTAATATAGAGACATTTATCTAGAGACATTTATCTAGAGCTATTCCTACGTTATATTAGGCCCCCTTAATAATCTTTTAAATATGATAACACCTAACTGTTAAATATGGGGGACCTCTCTGACAACACCTAACTGTTAAACATGAGGACCTCTGACAACACCTAACTGTTAAACATGATGACCCTCTTTAAAATGTGGGACCTAAAAAGACATTTTGCTTGTCTATCCTAAAAAAGTATTTACACACACAGCCGGCGAGAGAAATAATAGGTCCCAGAGTTGGAAGGCTTGGGGACCCTGTTTACGAAACTGTACGCCATATGAATGAACAAATTAAATGTAGATTTGAAAACAAACAAAAACAACTACGGTGCTTCTGCTCGATGAGCTTACAAACGTGGGCCCTGTAATGTATCGTCAGCACCACTCTCCTCAGTTCTGTTTTTTAATGGCATAAACGGATTAATATTGGCTACACAACCTATATAATATACAACACAACAATATATAAAAAATAATAGCGGTTTTTTTCCGATTTAGGATTATTCATGCCTGTAATTCATAAAGAAATGTAGAGGCGTAACAGTTTTTTTAAAACGTTTCAAACTATTTCTTATATTCTGATTAAAGTAACAGGGATCTAACACAAACACTATACTAGGCATCCAACACAAATACTATACTAGGCATTACAACACAAACACTATACTAGGCATCCAACACAAACACTAAACTAGGCATCACGTCACAAACACTATACTAGGTATCCAACACAAACACTATACTAGCATCACGTCACAAACACTATACTAGGCATCCAACACAAACACTATACTAGGCATCACGTCGCAAACACTATACTAGGCATCCAACACAAACACTATACTAGGCATCCAACACAAACACTATACTAGGCATCACGTCACAAACACTATACTAGGCATCCAACACAAACACTATACTAGGCATCCAACACAAACACTATACTAGGCATCCAACACAAACACTATACTAGGCATCACGTCACAAACACTATACTAGGCATCCAACACAAACACTATACTAGGCATCACGTCACAAACACTATACTAGGCATCCAACACAAACACTATACTAGCATCACGTCGCAAACACTTATACTAGGCATCACGTCACAAACACTATACTAGGCATCCAACACAAACACTATACTAGGCATCACGTCACAAACACTATACTAGGCATGCAGCATAAACACAATACTAAGAATGCAACACAACGCTATACTAGGCATTACAACACAAACACTATTCTAGGCATCCAACACAGAGTTTATGAGTAACCGTTATTACCATATAAAAAATTCCTTACTATTGTCCATGAATAACTTCGTGTTAATCTTTAAGCCTAGAGACTTACCATGTCCACTTAGCTGCCCTGAGTTTCTCAACTGCTTAACGTTGTCCTATCCGGCCTTGTCTGGCAACAAACAAGTCTGAGATCGTAAATGTACAGGTAAGTCGTATGGCACAAGCCAGATAAGAGTTATTAGCAGAGTATATATATCACTGTCTTCTGTTTGTTGACATGTGACCGCCACCCACCCACTTCTTGTTTACTGTGATATTTCAAAAGAACACACACATTATTCCTGCCATTTCTGGTATAATGATAACTAAAGTATTAGGTAAGGAGTTCAATACATGGTTGGTCTATACCATATCTAGACAGTAGGCCTATATTGTCCGTGTAATGTACGAACAAGATATTTAATTATTTCAAAATAAAAGTAAGAAATGCATTTGCTTTCTACAAGTATTTTGAATTAGTGCTAAACAAAATGTAGACATCTTATGATTTGAAAAAAATTGAACAATAAATACAACTTTTTTTTAACAGTAAGGCCATTCTTAGGTTCTCGTGTGCCCAGCGCAGAGATTCTCAGATAAATTAAGGCTCTCGGTAAAATTATGAAGACCCTGAATATAATTAGATTGGGTAAGATTTTTTTTTTACCGGAAGTGGGTTCTTAAACATACGGGGGTAATATGAGGTAGCATTGTCTGCTTATCCATAAGAAATATAAAAAAAAATTGTCTTAACTGTCTTAAGTTTGTCTTAAACTCTAAAGAAAATATCTAGCTGAGTAGTGGGAGGTGGTAGTATAAAACCATTTCAGCCAGATAATTTGTTGGTGTTATCAGACAGATTGGATTGTTGATTTAACTTATTATAAGCATTTTAAAGCACATTCCTTGTTCTTGTAATACATTCACTTAACAATAAAACAAATCAATTCGTCTTTAATTTGAGCATTTTAACCATTTTAGCTTACGAGTATTAATATTCAATTTTCTAAGTCAATGTGATAAATATATGTCAGTGTTGTAAAGCCTGATGAGAGAGGTTCACCGGATGCAGCCAATACATTACTTTGGAAAATACGAAGTGAAAGGATCAAATCTTAGCTGAATCTACGAAGCTGAAAGAATATTATCCCCCCCCCCTCTCTCCTCTTTTGTTAACATATTTAGTCGTTGATAAATGCTTGATGTTATTTTTAATGCAAGTAAAATATAAATCGCGTGCACATAATAATATTTTTTGGCTCGATGGTTAAGCAAGTATTGAGTATATAACAAGTTATTGAGAATATAAACAAGTTATTGATATGTTAGTGTAGTTAAGTTTACATAGTTATCTTATACCACTGACATCAATAACAAAAAGTCTGTCATTTGCAAATTGAATGTATCGTATAATTTAATTTACTTGTCTGGTTAATAAATGAATTGAAAATTCTCCACAATTTTTCTGCAGATATTTTATACATTTCCTAAAATACCATTCGAGTCTACATACGATTTCAGGCTTTGTGAACATACAGGGAAATTTCAAAATTCGTCACTGTATTTACTAATTAGCTTTGGCTATTTTTAAGGTGGTGGCTTATTATTGAAATGTTCAGCATTGTGATCTACTTTGCGAATGACACTGGCAGAGATCTTATTTCAATTAAAGTAGGAAATTAATACAACACAGGCTACAAAACCTGCCAATAAGTCTGTACAACACAGCGACCCCTCCAACCCCCCCCCCCCTTCCTTCTCTCTCACTAGCTCTGCTCAATCTGTGAACTTTGAAGTGCTTCAGGTAACCGTGCACAATTATATCGACAGCCATGGCTGAGACATACGATGAAATTAAAAAAACGTTGTCTGAAATCTAAAACATTGTTTGAGGACCCAAAGTTCCCAGCTAATTCTACTGTGCTATTCAGAGGGGGTCCACGGTATGGTGAAATGGCTGAGACCAAAGGTCAGTAAATATTTATTGTTTATGTTTTAGTGAAATTATATTGATTGATGTGCTTCTGAAGCGGGAAATTTCAACCAGTTTCGTGTGTAATATTTTATCTTTTCTAGCTACACATCGTTTTAATTTTGTTCAAATTTTTCCAGTCCCAACGAAATTATGCGTCTCTTTGTATTATGAGCTATCAAAAGTCAATCAAAATATTTGTAGAAAATACAATAATTTTTTTGTTAATTATTGTATAACCTACTTGTATCAATCGCTCTATATTGACCTACTCAATGAATAATTGTTCTCATTTACATCTCTTGAAATAAACTTATAATTCTTCTTCATAAATAGCGTTATAATTATTAAAATTTCTATAAAGAAAATCTACAATATAATAAAGTTCAAATCAAGTAAACCAAAAAATACAGTGAACAGGGAAAATGAAGTTGGATAAATCCAACTAAATCAACAGAAAAGTTGGCATATCTAATAAGATCTTTGGCCTACATTTAACACACAACTAACTGTAGGTCATTAATATGTTTCACCTCTGACCCGTGTCTTATTTGATGTCGCGTTGACACGGTAACACAGCATTGAAATGTACCAAGAAGTTCTATTTTACTTCTTCACTTGTGGTGTGTATTCTACTAACTGTTATCACAGGACTAGATGTGTATGTAGAAACATGTAAAAATGTTGTAACAGACCTCAGCCAGAGATATATGATCTGGGACCCTAACAAACCATGACTACTACAATGAAAGCGGGGAGGGCACCCCCCCCCCGCCTTCTACCAAAATAATATAACTGTAATATAAATAAAGAGAAATACATTTTTGGAAGGTGCTGCCCTATACTAAGTATCGCATGTGTATGAAGTTGATTGTTATGTAGCGTATACTGAAGTTGATTGTTATGTGGCGTATATTGAAGTTGATTGTTATGTAGCTTATATTAAAGTTGATTGTTATGTAGCTTATATTGAAGTTGATTGTTATGTAGCTTATATTAAAGTTGATTGTTATGTAGCCTATGGTTATATCGATTTTATTTATGATAAGTACATTTTAATTGAATGCTCCCTGATCTTAATATAACAACATTGAACCATGCACACATATCATTATTCTTATGCTTTTAGATACATTGTATACGATAACAACGTAGCCTACCTGGGGGGGGGGGTGGGCGTAAATGTGTCGTACGACCGGTGCTAGGTATGACTCGGGTAAGATGAATATTTGAAGAAAATGGTCTAGTAGTAGCATTTATAAGTAGTTGTCAGAAATACTTGGCTGCAACAATGTAGTTCACTTGGTGACTACCTACATGTATCGAAGTTAGTAACAAATACTCGGCTGTGAACAATATTGTTTCAAGTGATGACCACTGATCAGTGGAAAAGCGATACTAGTAGTTATAATAGTTAAATGTTTCTTTATCTCACATTTTGGTAATGTCTACATTTTTATTGAAATTTACTCACTTTTCCTTTATTTACATGAAATAGTACTGTTATAGTACACTGTTATTGTACCGTAAAAATTGATTATGACACCTCGATATTCTGCGCCATTGATTGCTTCTCAATTAGCCAATCTGGACAATTACAAACACATAGAAAACAAAGAGGAGATATTCCTTTAAAATGGATACATATAGATAGGAATTTGAATGTGTAATGTAAATAAACATAATTAATGTTCAACTAATAAAAAATTAACCATTTCTGTTCTATATTCCAACATCTCATCTTCTCCCCGTTGCTTCTTAAGTTTAACTTTCACTTAAAAAAACATATCCTTAAAGGCCTAACTATTTTGTTTACTTTGAATTTAAAAATTACTTCAACTGCTGGCAGCCTGCAGTTTGTGTTGTAGCTTATATAGCCTAGGTAGTCATTGAATCACCTGTGGATACCTGGCAATATGCAAACGAAACGCGCTCATACACATAATCGCGCACACATAAACATACAGACACAGATATCACATATTCTACCCATTTATTGATATAAAACTTTTAAATCGTAAGATTTACTCGCCACAGTAAAGCAAATACCCAATTATATTCCTATAATTTAACAAGTCTCAATGTGTGTCTCATCGTGTATTTGAACTGAACTATAGATTAGTTGCTCTAGAACAACTCTATGTGTGTGAATATTTATTTGAACATGTATTTGAACAGAACTATAATTAGTTGCTCTAGAACAACTCTATGTGTGTGAATATTTATTTGAACATGTATTTTGAACAGAACTATAATTAGTTGATCTAAAAAATCTATGTGTGTGAATATTTATTTGAACAGAACTATATTTAGTTGCTCTAGAACAACTCTATGTGTGTGAATATTTATTTGAACATGTATTTGAACAGAACTATAATTAGTTGCTCTAGAACAACTCTATGTGTGTGAATATTTATTTGAACATGTATTTGAACAGAACTATAATTAGTTGTCAGAACAACTCTATGTGTGTGAATATTTATTTGAACATGTATTTGAACAGAACTATAATTAGTTGATCTAAAAAAATCTATGTGTGTGAATATTTATTTGAACAGAACTATATTTAGTTGCTCTAGAACAACTCTATGTGTGTGAATATTTATTTGAACATGTATTTGAACAGAACTATAATTAGTTGCTCTAGAACAACTCTATGTGTGTGAATATTTATTTGAACATGTATTTGAACATAACTATAATTAGTTGCGCTAGAACAACTATATGTGTGTGTCTATGTCAACTTGTGTTCGAATATAATTAAACATGGTTGTACAAGAACACGTCTATTTGTGTAAATATGTTATTTGAACATAGCTAAAATTAGTTGTGTCAGCAAAAGATGACTTGTTTATCTTAGCGGAAATTAACAATTTAAAGTTTCTAGATGTATATATGGAAGATAAAAAATTTAAAGAAATCTACTTTTTAAGAGATGACTAAAGCATACATTTTGTTTCTTTAAGATTTTAAAAGCACTTCAGTATAAAAAAAAAAACAAAATTCTGTTGAAGTTCAAACACCTGTTTTTGATGTGTTCAAGAAGTAAAAGAAAAGTTCACTTGGGCAGCTGAACTTTTTTTTCTTTAATATTTTTTTTGTAATTTGTAAGCTTCTACCTCTTGGTTTTTTTTTTTCTTAGTGAACACAATTTGATAAAATTTTGGATAGTGTAGTCTTAACATTTCTTAGTGAACACAATTTGATAAAACAGATGTTGGATAGTGTAGTCTGTTTGTTGGAATGTGTAGTGACCTTATTATTATTTATATAGTCAGTGAACTATTTTAAAGAGTAAACACTGTCACTAAACGTGATAATGGAAGAATAAATAAAACAGAATTTATTTTAAAGAGAGTTTTAAAGAAGAAAGTTGTGTGGCTGGATACGTAGGGAACCCGATCTCCATTCTGTAGGCTACGGGATCCACTCCCGGTGACCAGTCATCTACATACGTCTCACATGGTGTGCGCCATGACCATTGCACACAGGCTTTGGTGGGTATGAAAGAAGAACATTACTAAATATTATACTATAGCTGTCACACATACATCTTGGTCAGGACGTACTCACTATAGCTGTTACACATACATCTTGGTCAGGACGTACTCACTATAGCTGTCACACATACATCTTGGTCAGGGACGTACTCACTATAGCCGTCACACATACATCTTGGTCAGGACGTACTCAATATAGCTGTCACACATGCATCTTGGTCAGGCCCATAGAGCCTTTACATCCGATATATTGCTCCTGTGCTTAAGAAGCTCAACAGAGCCCGTCAATTTTAAAGTGCCCAATTATTTCATTAGGCGTACATTTGAAAAATGCATGTTTAATACTTATTTACTAAAGGAAAATATTATTCGACAAATACCTTTTTTAGTGTAGATATTAAATTTATGTCTGTATAGTTTGAAGCACTTTCTAAGAGCTAATTAATGTGTTTCTCGATAGTTTATGACACTTGTTAAAAGTTTAATCTAAAATATAATCCTGTCTGTAGACAGGTGTTTTTAGATGAACATTGAACAGTGCTCCACAGCCGGTGTTGCGCGGCACAAAATAGAAAGTATCGAAAGTATCCACATATTTATTTTGACAAATGTATTATTGTTCTAATCGATGACATCAAAGACAATCGATTAGTGAGTGGATAGAGAAATGCATTTGTAAGAGAAAAACACACATTCAATAAATGAAGACAATCTTTAAAAAGTCCTGGCGGGGAAAGTTTTATCCACGGGCATTTGAGTGAATAAACGAAGTCATCGTAAATAGTGAGCCTTATAAAAACATAGACCATGAATTTGCGAATCCTAACATTTTATGCATTGAAATGTGTTGATAAGACAAGATTTAGTTGTGACACATTGCTATTCTTGGCGTATCTCACTGACAACAATATTTGATATCAATTACATTAATACATTTTATCGAATCAGAACAACCTCGAAGTATTGAAATATTATACAATTTATTTTGGATAGCAATACTTTATACATAGCAGAAACACATTCACACCAGAGGTGTGCGGATCTTGAAATTTAGCGTCCGCGTCCGTCCGCGGATTTCTATCAATGATCCGCGTCCGCAGAATCTTGCAACATTGGTCCGCCGTCAGTCCGCGCGTCCGCATTGCTGAAATTTAGCTGTTTAAATGACTTAAAATTTTTTATGGTAACGCTAAAGAAGATCCGCGTCAGTCCGCGAGTCCGCAACTTAACCATACGAAGCGTCCGCTGTCAGTCCGCGGATTCGAAAAAGTCTGCGGATCTGCGTCCGCAAGCGGACGCGTCCGCTGTCCGCTCATCTCTGATTGACATGACTGAACTAATTATAGAAATGAAAAGGAAAAATTAAAAAAAAACCTTTTGACATATGGCTGACGAGCTAAATCTTTCGAACAGACAATTTGTTTTATTGAAACATTTCCAAGAGTCAGTGGAAACTCTGGTGGATAATTTGAATGGATTTGACTTTTTTTTACTTCAGTAGTATGGCTGTTGCTGTTATAATATAAACACTAAGCAATATGGTTGATCTATAACCACTATGGCGGTAACGCTGTCACATAAACATCGTCTCGGAACATTTGGAAATGATTTCTTGAACTAAGTATTGACGGAACTCTTGAGATTGAGATTCAACAAAGCTTTATTTGACGAGTTTAGGATTTCAATCAGAGATGACTTCAAACAAACTTCTAAAGCAACCCATTTAAATATGTTTTTATTTGTCAAACCCCATACACGAAGACAAAGTTTTTCATCATTGTCAACTAATAACTAATCAACACGATAAAAACACGAACGCGAAAATTCAAATGATGAGCTTAATGTGTACAGGTTGTGTTGTATATAATACACATATTGATCATTGTGTTGTATATAATACACATATTGATCATTGTGTTGTATATAATACACATATTGATCATTGTGTTGTATATAATACACATATTGATCATTGTGTTGTATATAATACACATATTGATCATTGTGTTGTATATAATACACATATTGATCATTGTGTTGTATATAATACACATATTGATCATTGTGTTGTATATAATACACATATTGATCATACTAGATTACAAATACATAGTTATAGTTTTCATCTTATATCTAAACAAAACAAACATTTCCGATTTTGTAATATTTTATAATCTCATTAACAGGTCATTCAGTTAAACATCATTGAAAAGATTATCTCATTATTACAGAGTATGATGACGTTTAGATCCTCTCTCTAATTAAACTGTATAATAGAAATCATAAGTTGCTTGAGTGTGCCGCGAGCTTAAAAAATGGGGAGCACTGGTCTAGATAATAAATATATTTCTACATAATTTAAGAGACTTGTTTGAAACTTTATCTACGAGAGTGAAAGCGAAATTGACCAGATCCAAATTTTTGTTATGTACAAATTTAATTGTGCTTAAAGAGGATGTAGGCCTTTAGATTTTTTTCTGGTCTTTAAAGACTTTGAAAATAAATACTACAACAACATAAGAACCAACTGAGTGATCTGGCAGGTGACTTACTCCCATACCAGGTAAACTGAATCACCTCTACGTGTAAATCAGGCCTGGTTTTAAAAATGAAAACGGGTTGAATTCTTTGTGCAGGGTAATATTTTGTTTTATGTAAACACAACTCTCTCTCTTTTTTTTACATTTTCTTCCCCTGAGAGACGACACAACCTTAGACTCGTAAAACTGTTTTAACCTTTCGAGATATAGGCCTACTTTTTTTTTTAGGTTGTTTGTATATTGGCGAAAGTAACATAATACTCACGAATTTCCCATTTCACAACATATTTAGTCAAACGGGCTGTTTTTTGGGTAGTCGCAATTTTAGTTTCATTTTCTTCACGTACTCCCTTAATGGAAAGTTAAAACCTTAAAGCAAGAAATTTTTTTATTGCAAACAGACTAACTACTGGGCGTTGTCGACTACTTTTATTTAATTTGAACAATTCTAGTTGAGACTGGAAACTCTCTTGATACTAATGGAGAATACATATTTACAGAAGAAACATCTATTCAGCTTTCCCAACTTCACAGTCATTGACAGGTGGTCAAGGATACACTAAATCCAGCTGCACTACTAAGGTGCACGTAAAAATCATTGCAATGTTAAAATAATAAACTTTTATGTACAAAATATCATCTTGTGACAAAGACTTATGACATAGAAATGATAGAATGATGATTTATGATTCTAAATATTGAACAGTGCCACAGGAAAAAACGAAATACTTAATCTAAATTTGTTTATGGCATTTGTTTCTTTTCTTAAGCAAGAAATGACAGATACAATAATTCATAGTTTTCATTTCTTTCAGTATATTGGCGTTGTATGTCATCCAGAATAAAAAGTGTACAAATATTTCATTTAAGTTCCATCCCACACTGAAACCCTTCATTGACAACATAAATAAAATTTGAATCATTGGTTTAAACAAAATCCTTGGTCTAGATACTAGCCACTGAGACTCTCACGAACCTTTACACTCGAAAATCAGGTGACATTCTTTACAAGACAAAACTTTTTTGTAAGGTAGTAACTTAGTGCTACATTTCTTAGATTTCCCCAAGTTTATTTCTGTCTACACTTGACAACAAAAAATAAATAGTGGGTGTGACATTTCTTCATCTAGAAGTTGAATAGGTTCAAAAACAAATTCTTCTAGTACAGTAAAATCTTTTATTTATATATCCCTTCATCCACTAAATCATGTCGTAAAGCCCCCCCCCCTTTTATTACAGAGTTTCTCAAACCTTTTGCCACTTTGAAACCTGTTCAGTTTAGGCACCTCACCAGTAATGAACAAAAAAAAAATGATAAAAGAAAAGCAACTAATATTAATTGAATATACCCCTGATTAAATGGACCAATGGGTCGCTACCTACACTTAAAGAACCACTGCTTCTGGGTCCATCACACCCACCCGACGCGTTGGTATTTATTTATCTACATATTATTTTATGCCACTTGTAAGATAATGTGCTAATGGGAGGGCAAAGTATTGAAAACAGTAAAACAAATATTATTAAAGATTCCAAATGTTAATGTCTCAAACGTTTAAATTGAACTTAGCAAATCCTAGAATTGAATCAAACCTAGTAGGTGCAAGTACGAGTAGTTCTCATTCGAGTTCAATTAAGTACATGTACACCATCCCTGCTATGCAAAACAGTCTAATACTATTTAATATATTTAACGAAATAAGAGGAAAAAAGACTTCCTGGCTTTAAATGAATTAAAAACAAATTATTTATATCTAATATAACGTACACACACACGCATGCACACACAAGATATACATATATCAAGTCAAAGCACGAAGTGGTGAAGAAAGACTGTAGTCTGTAGTAAGTTAGAATGAATTCCTGCACTGTGCTGTAAATGAAGAAAATTGTGTTTTCCTCTTATTTAATACAGTAATAAAAAGAAGCAAATATATATATATTCTCAAGTAAAAATATTTAAGAAAGACATAGTCTTCCATTAACTCCAATGTATTATTTTTTTCAATAGTTCAGAGGACGCTGCTTTAAGTTTTAAATACGGTGAGGTAAAGTTTAACTCATTCTGTTTCTTTTGTCCCCGTTTTGTCTGTTTGTCTGTCCATCATCACCCTAGATCTCAACAACCATAAGTCCTAGACCCATGATGTATATATCATTTTGTAGGTCTTCGCCTGCCAAGAAACGACTTTTTTTCCATTTCGCGATCTGACCTCTCAGGGCCAAAAGGGGGCCTTATAGTACCGTTTTTACTATATAAGCTATATTAATAATGGAGCGCCCTATATCTCAGCAACCATAAGTCCTATGATGTATATATCATTTTGTAGGTCTTGGCCTGCCATGTGTACATTGAAAGTTCATTTCGCGATAGGACCTCTGAGGGCCGGGCTTCAGGGCTCCTAAGGGGCTTATATATTATATATATGGCCCCATTCTACACCTTGTACGTTCAATAACCCATTCATTTGGTGCGAAATACTGCAGCACGTAGTTTCACCAAGATTTATTAAGAAACTCATCAAATGAAATATTAAGCTTGTGTTCTGAGTTTAATTGAAAGTAACAGAGCTATGCAACAATTGACGGAGTTTTCGGACGATTAAATGACTACAATTTCGAATGTTTTCAATTATGAGTCCTATTTCAGTAACCACAAACCACTTGTAGTTAGATTTAAGAGAAAATAATTTTTTTTTCAAATATAAAGAAACGTCTTTATAATATTTTTTTTACAGATATATGCATTACACAATTGAATTTATAAACATTTCCAAAATTTACAAATATTTACTGAAAGCTAACAAACGTTCTGATACATGACATGAAAATGCTTTAACACGTCCTGTGTCCAGAATGGAACAGGCTTAATTGCTTGTTTTATATTCTATGAATGTTGTTGTAGATACTTTTTTGTATATTAAATGATAATTAATTTCGATGCAAGATTTTTGTACATCTAGGCCTTTTTGTAATTTTATTGTGCTTTTATTTACAATATATGTAATTTTATTGTGCTTGTAATTATTTTTATTGCTGTTATTTTAATAGTGAATTAGACATATAATGTAATTTTTGCTTACATTTCTCTAATATTTAAAAAAAAAAACAACTGAGTAATAAATCAATATACAAGTTTGTTTAACATTTTATTCTAAACTATTATTGGGTTTTTATTCTTGCAGGAAATTGTAAAGAATCCACAGTTTATAGCTGATGGTTTTGTTTACAATGATTTTGATCAAGGAAGTTTAGGTAAATAAGATCATAAATAATTTATAATAACTTTAGAAAATAAAATTGTTTTTCTGGTTGCCTTCTCAATAATGCAGTAATAACTATAAAAGTAACTTTTTGTTTTATTTAGTATATTTAAAATTCATATAGAGAGCTGTAAAGTACTATTTCATTTAATTATCACCAGGTAATTGCTGGTTTATTGCATCAGTGGCTTGTCTGACAGCATCTAATCACAAAGAAATTCTTAAACGTTTTGTACCACAAGACCAAAATTTTGACAAAGATTATTGTGGTAAGTGTTCTATAGCCAGTATAGCCATGTTGTATATGCTGTAAAGTCTTTTTATTTTTGTTACAAATTGTAAGTTATGCTGTAAACATTTTTTTATTATAAATGAATGTACTAGTATTTTTATCATACACAAAGGAAAAAACAGTAACAATATATGCCATGACTTAACCAATCAATAGAATTGTGTTCTTGCAATAGAAATCTTTTTAGGTTCTATGCTGGGAGTAAAATATTTTTGGAGGCCGAGGTAAAATACCCGTTTGGGCCAATATAGCTTCAGATTTATATGACTTCATATTGGCAGTTGTTGTCTCTCCATAAGAATGGCTCTGTTAGCACTTAATTATAAAAAGGGAATGTCCTAACAAGTAGTAGTAGTAGGCATCCGTCCATCTCGGAAAATGATGGTAGCGCTCTAGGTTAGTCATTAGTCGTGTTTTTGAGGGCAGGATTTGGAATGGCTCAGCAGACCGATCCTGGATCGACAGACTCTACCTCAGTGACCACAGTTGAAGCTGGATGTAGGGTTGATGGCCTGTTTCTGCTGTGTAATCTTCCTTTTTGTCTTTTTATTTCCAGCTGTTGGTTGCGTAGTTGTTCTCCATTTAGGATGCGTTTGTGAACGGCCTGTCGCCACCCGCTCCGGTCGTTGGCGAGCTGTTCCCAATTGTCGAGGCTGATGCCAGTCAATTTGAGGTCGCGTTTGCAGACATCCTTGAAGTGCAGTTGCGGGTGACCGACGGGGTGATGCCCAATGTTCCCTCTAAGCTGAGCGCGTGAGCGATCGCTCACACCAACTCAGAGCGTCGCTCATACTACACTTACGATCACTCGATCCGACGGGCGACATCGCTTAAATCGCTCATAAATTTTAGCCTCAAACAAAATGTCGCTCAGAGACAAAATTTTTGCTCACTTCATATCACACCTTAGAGGGAACATTGGTGATGCCCGGTAGCCAGTTCGGCCATATAGGATGTCTTTTGGTATGCGACCATCTTGCATTCGATGCACATGACCCAGCCATCGTAGACGTCTTGGGCACAGAAGGAGATGAATACTCAATGAGCTGGCTTGTTTGAGTACAGCAGTGTTGGTGATTTTGTCTAGCCATCTGATGCCAAGGATGCATCGGAGACAGCGGAGGTGGAAGCTCTCGAGGCGATTTTCCTGTTTGGTATAGGTAGTCCAGGCTTCGCTGCCATACAGTAGAGTGCTGAGAACACATGCCTGATATACTTTGAACTTGGTGTTCAGTGTCAATTGGTTGTTGGACCATACACGTTTGCTTAGTCTGGCCATGACGCTGGCTGCTTTAGCAAGCCTCTTGTCAATCTCGTCATCCAGGGACAAACCGCTGGTGATGGTGGAGCCCAGGTATGTGAACTTGTCAGTGACCTCCAGAACTTCGTTGTCGATGGTGATTGAGGGTGGAGCTGGGATGTCTTGACCCATGACGTTGGTTTTCTTGATACTGATGGTCAATCCGAATTCTCTGCATGCTTGAGCGAAGCGATCCATCAGCAGCTGTAGGTGTTCCTCTCTGTGTGCCGTCAGGGCTGCGTCATCAGCAAACAGCATGTCTCTGACAAGAATAGTGCGAATCTTGGTTTTTGCTCTTAGGCGGGCCATGTTCAGCAGCTTCCCGTCACTTCTGGTGTGTAAGTAGACACCTTGTGCAGAGTCCTTAAATGCAAAATTCAGCATCATAGAGAAAAATATGCCGAATAGTGAGGCGCTAAAACACAGCCCTGTTTGACTCCGCTTTTGATTGTGAAGGGTTCTGAAGTGTCCCCATCGTAGCTGACGACTACCTGCATATTATCGTGAAAGGAAGTTATAATGTTGAGCAACTGAGGTGGGCAGCCGATCTTCTTCAGTAGCCGGAACAGGCTGCTTCTGCTTACAAAGTCGAACGACTTGGTTAGGTCGATGAAGGCGATGCACAGCGGCATCTGCTGTTCTCTGCAAAATGGAATGTCCTAACTAAAAATAATTTAAAAACTCCATAACTGTAGAGCTGATGCTGGTATCAATGTTTGGCACTACAACAGTAAGTTCTTTACAGGTCTGAATATCATGCAAAACATGTCAAACTGCAAGGGCAGGAGGACCATATGACTGTACTCCTGTGGGAGATAACCATTTCTGGCATCATTTTAACTTTACAAGAGTACAGGCTATATACAATGAGCCTTGCCACAAAGACCTAAGCATGATTAAATTGTGGTGCCTGCAACAGGAGACCACTGGCCTCCAGATAAATGAGAAACCTTTCTATGCAGTTGAGATTTATCCAGACCAGGCCCTGTAAATACAAGCACACATAGAGGTGGAGAGTGATTCAACATTTTTTTTTTCAATTTAATATTGCATTGTTGTTGTTACATTTTTTCCTTTTATCTTTCTATACTTTCATGCAAAATTTTATTGAAATTGAATTACATTTAGAGGTCGCTCATCGAGACTGAAGTTTATGGTATCTTATTTAATGACATGAGTTCTTATAATATAGACATTAAATGAAACTATATCTTAAAATGAACATTAAACTTTAATTACAGCGAAGTAGACATGTTGAAATGTTAAATAACATTAAAAATAATAATATGCAACAGTTACTGAATGTATTCATTGTATTAAAAACATAAACAATACACTTTACTAATAATTGTCAGTTCAACGCTTCTTATATAACTTCAGTGTACTTTTCTTCAAATTTGGCACTCTCTGTGATCTTCTACATTTTGCATCAATCTCTGCATTTCATATTCCGTTTTAGTGATTGACTTATTAAATGATGACATCAGTGTAACTGACCGCTCGGCTGCATCATTGATGCCTTAAAGGAATCAACAATACATTTAGCTTCAGCAAATTAGGCAATTGATCACAGGATAATGGATCAACTTCATCGAAGCTGAACGACTTGAACGCATTGCAGATAGTGATGAGGTACCTACAAAGTGATGCAGCTAGTGCAATTCTTCACTTTAAACACTCGATCCTTCCAAACATCGCCAGTCTTCAGCATCGCTTCAGAAACTTTTTCAGAAACAACTCAAGAAAAAGCACCTCTGGACTACTATACCAAAGATGGTTTTCAAATTTCCTTTTCGTAGCATCAGACAACGTTTTGTATATGACAGAATTTCATGAGATCAGATTAACAATAGATCGTTAAACATCACGACTCACAGGACATGATATCCATGATTTGACGTAAATGTGAGTGGCGAACAAGCAGAATTCTTGCAAAATCTTTACCTCTGGAGGTGTGAGCTAGAACTGATTTCTAAACAAGTAGATCTTGAAGCGGTATATCACTTTCGCCATTCAGCGAACCATATGGTAATTGCCTAGCGCATGAAAGTGGTACGGTTGGTTGCTTACACTGACGCCAAATAGCAACAATCAGGTTTTGATCATCCCTCTGTAAACTTCACTGGTATGTAACTTGAAACATTTGAAAGACTGTCTTGCAGGAATGACACAACACTGTTTGTGTTCCACCATAAACAGATCATCTAGTCGCGAATCCTTTAGGCCAAAATCGTTTAAAACGTTTGAACAGTGGAATGTTAGGGATGTTTGTGGAGCCATAGAGAAAAAACAACTCCAATGATCATTTCATGCACATGATGTCTGCAGACAAAATGTAACAGCTCCTCTTGCAACAATTTACATGTTCATTTAGTAACACCAGTGTTGAAGGATGCTGTGTCAAAACAAATGCCAGTAATCTCATCAGATACTTCACATAGTCTTAACAGCTGTTTTGTTGCATTGGCTTGTGCCTTACCAGCACGGCTGGTATTTTAGCTAAACCTAAAATCTTCTCTTCTTTCCCAGTTAAAACTACAGCTAATCTGTCTAGTGTGACTGCAGCTCTGGATAATCTGTAGTTTCCTCCATTATCTTTCCGTCCCAGGGAAATTACCAATGGGCATTTACTTCTAAATTGTAGTTCTGATTTCAAATTTCTTGTCTGGCATCGAACCCTCTGACAGAAGCTTCTTGTGGTAAACAGGAATCTCAGTTTCAAAAACGTCGTCATCTTTACCTTCATCCTCACTTTCGCTGTTGCTTGTAGACCAAGTAGTAACAGCAGCCTTTTGATGTCTTCTTTCGTCTTCAACTACTCTTTGATTCTCTTAAACTGCATTTCTTTTTGAGGATCGTTAAAAGTTACCTTAATGCTTTCGGATATTGTCTTCTTCAGTACCTTGTGATTATAGAAAACCATCTTCATAGCATGCCTCAAGGTTAGTGAGACATCGCTAGGCAGACAAAGAATCCGTTTGTCCAATCAACCAAACTTCAGTTATACGTCTTGTCAATACACTTTGTGAATTACCAATTGATGTGGATGCCATATCAATTCAATAATTTGTAGTTAGTCAAAAACTACTTTATTATCCAACACATTTGAATAATAAAATTAGTTATAATCTAAAATTCAAATATCACAGTATACTTTTAATTTTACAATGAACTAAAATTGCACTATAGCAAAAGCAAGCAAGTGACACATCAGAACTGCCGCATTATCTCATACAGTGAAACTTTTTGGGTCGCTTGAGCGACCTCTAAAAGTGGTCTTTTTTCAAAAGTTTAGTTTTTCTTGATTTGCGTGCCAAAAGGGAAATAATGAAATAATGCATTAGAATCGGAGAATGTTTTTTTTTTACCATGCAATGATGAATCACCCAAATGGAGGTGTCATCTAAGCTTATCAGGCTTTAACCTTAGAAAATATCCTCTCTGCACATTTAAATTTCTTTCCTGTTAGGTCAGGAGTTATTTGAAATTGGTGAATGGGATCGGCCTACCAGAGTGAGTGACATAAACTATTATTCAAATCTATAGGGGTGATTAACAGTTGAATTCCTCAATGTCATTTCCCTGTGCCTGTAAAGCCACGACTCTTTTTAGTTTACAACATGACAGATCATTTGTGATTATGAAAAGATGTCACACAGTGAGACTAGTCAAATCAAAACATTTTATTAATGCTACAACATGTGTTTCATCTTTGTCATGTATGTCTGTGTCAACAAGAGCTTGATTGTGTTGGGCCTTATCAATGGAGAAGTTAGAATTCTGAAAGCCAAAAGCTGCAGCGAGAATGCCTGCCTAGAGAACATCCAGGTTGATATGGGGGCGACCATGATTGCCACCTACCGCACCGACATGACAATCAACGCCCTAATCTGACAAAAGACATGCTCTTAGCTAGCATCAACATTCAATTTAAGAGCTTGAACAGACTCAGTATCTTGCACAACATGGGGCATCGTCATCGTTAAACCCAAAGAGGGATACATCTTATCTGCGGAGTAATAACAAAAATGCTGAGGATTACATGATGACCCAAGTCTTTGAAATATTCTGGACAAACAAGGCAGAAGAGTTTAAGTCTGATGGCGAGGTGAGCCAGAAAACTCAGATTAAGTTGTGCACTTTGAAATCTTTGAGACACGCACGATTACTGAAGTATATCAGACAGGCAAGAGGGTAGCATACAGCTGATGATAATAATTGGAAGTGTGATATCAAACGTTATAAAACTTCACAGTAGAACCTACGGGTGTCACAGGGATTGTTGTATTTATGTTGCTAACATTTGGTCTGGGGGGGGTGGACTATTTTTGTTTTTGTTTGTATCCGATGGCGAACTTTGCAGTGTCAACCATCAGCTCATGCCAGATCTGGAGTCTATCATTATTTTTATTACACATCAAAAATTTATATTATACTTTTATTTTGTTGTTCTTGTTTCTTGTTGTTCCTGTTTTGTTCATTTTTTTTTTTTTTGTTGTGATTTTTTAAGATTATCTATTCACACATTTTTCCCCCTCTCCATTGTTTTGATCTTGATGTAATGAGCCAAGTGTATTGTGGTGGGCATTGTTTTAGATCTTGATGCAATGAGCCAAGTGTATTGGTGGGCGTTGTTTTGATCTTAGATACCGGACCAGGTACTGTGCACCAACATTAATAATTCTCCATTTTTTGTGTTGTGGCTCCCCACACTCGGTAGGAACTTCCGGGTAGCTCTTGTGTCACGGTGACCTTCAAAACTGGGTTTCCATGGCCAGAACACTTAATAGTTTCTCTTGATTAGTCCTCTTGGTAGTTGGGGTCAGGAGTTTGGCGAGTCGATGTGGAAGCGAACCCATTGATTTGTTTGGTGCGAGTTGCTACACGCGCAGTCAAAAGAAACCTGCTGAGATGAGGTGTTCCTACCCCTACCTCTCGGTCTGCTAATATTATCTGGCGGTTTCTCGTCTCACCCAGTTGATTTGTGCCTAATGGACAGGTTTAATTTCATCTGGTCTAGGCACTATGTATGTGGGGGAGGTAAATATGGACCAATGTCGTCATAGGTTGTAGTTGTTAGCAGCTTTGTTTCTTAACAGGCGACTTGGTACCTGGTGGTCTTTGTTATAATTAAACCACCATTTTTGTCATTTATTTGAATTGACCCCCCTAACCACACTCCCTCTACCCTTCTTTCTTTGAATTCTCCAAGTCGGTAGGGTTAGGTAGCGGAGATTATCGACTCAGAAATTATATTTTTTGTGTGTGTGTGTCGGCTCTTACTCACAATTCCCCCCCCCCAAGCCCATCGCTTTCCGAATGATATTTACTGGCGTTGCCGCTTTTTTAGCAGGAGATAAAACCCCACCGAACCCTTTTCTCTTCCAGTTTTCCCATTCTTGGTAGCGCTCCCCCATGATTTAAGTCAGTCATTGGGGGGCGGCGACGCCAGTCAGATGGAGCGGGACATGAGCGGTTTTTCATAACCGAGTGTTGAGACGGTTTTGCCACCTGCTGAGGCAGATTTTACAAAAATTTTTTACTGATGCGTTGCGAGTCTTTTTGTTTTTTTTCATTCTTAGCAAATCGGGATTTTTGGTGGTTGTACTTCCGTTTTCATCTGGAGTCTCCACGTCTGTTAGTGAATCTTCATCTTCTTGTGTATGGGCATTTTGTGTCTGTTTTTGCTTCAAATATCAGTGCTATCTTCGTTAATTTAATTCGTTGTAATTACTTCTTTTTGAAAATTGACCGTTAGGTGAAAATTCTTTTCATCTTAAAAATTCCGAAAATTATTGTTTTCCTATTTGGAGATGGTGCGATCGTCCGTTATAGCTGGTTGGGGGCTCTCGTTCCCAAATGACGTAACGCTTAGGGGGAGGGGTCTAGGATTTTGTGACGGGGGAGGGGGCTCATGTGAAATTGGCACGTCACAAAAAAATAATACCATCTGTGAGGAATCTAAAATTTGGTTTGAATTTTCGCCAAAATTACATTCTTCTCAACTTGAATTTTTGAGCCAATTGACTGTTATGAAAAATTTTGTATCTTAAAATTTCGATGAAGTCTATTACTTTTTTGACTAGATTTGACTCAAAACTGTTTTTAATTTAAACGCTTTAAAGTTCATATTTTGTATCCAAAAAATAACGAAAGAAAAATAAATCAGTAATTTGAGGTATTTTATTTTATTTTAAGCTTGCGGACGTGACATAAAGGGGGTGATAAAAAATTCTTGATTACTTTATGACGTTGACAAAGGGGAGGGGGTCCAAAATGTCGTTTTTGCGTTACGTCATTTGCGAACGCAGTCCGAGAGTAACAGGTGTATCCCCCTCTCTTTCTTGAATCTCCCGAAGATCACCAATTACCCAACACATACACACACTAAACGAGTGAAGATTGTTTACAGTATCCAATCGAGAAAGTGTTCTCTCTGCGCTGTTGAGTCCTGGTTGCTACGGGCGGGTGGTGGACGTAGGATCGCCACTTCATGGTGATGGGTTTTAAAGGCGCGCGTTTGAACCCCATCGTCAGCAGTACAATCTTTTGCATCCACCCATCCCACAGTGTCGTATCATTGCATCCCTTCCCCCCCCTCCTCCTTCCTTTCAAACTGTTGCGCGTACTTGTGGCTCTAGAAAGTGTTTCCACCAATAACCACGTGGGGGGGGGGCTCTCACGGTGTGGGAGATCAAGAGTCATCACGTGATCTTGACAAGAATATCACATGACTTTCCTGGTGTCCTAGCTGTCAGATAATAACAATAGAAACTTTTAAACCCGTATCATATGAAAAAAATAGTATGAAGGTCGTTTTAGATAGCAGAGGACAAGAAGATGGCGCGTTAGACCACAGATCGGAAAATACGGTACGTTGGCAATTGGTTTGTTTTGGGGGTATCGTGGGGGGGGGAAGGCGTGTGCGCGTGCATTGAGAAAATCAGATTATCTCTGAAACTTTCCCAAAGCTCTCTCATCTGATCCAAATTGGCCCGGACGTTACGTTGGGTGGTGGTGGTGGAGGTGGTTAAGGGGGGGTTCCAGTCGCATTTCAAACACGGATGCTGGTTTCACTAGAGGAGGAGTGCCCTGTGCAGCTGCGTGCCGGCGCGCAAGTTATATCAGCGTGTCGCGTGCGGTACATTTCTGTCTCCCCCTTAAATCTTGTATATGGCCCGCACAATGAAGTGAGCTTTTTTTTTTCTTTTTAAATCATCTTAGGGGTGCAGGGAAGAGAAGGGTGTTTCGGGCTAACACGTTGTAAACATTTCTGTGTACCTCAAATATTTATTAGGCAATAGGATCTTCAGAACAATTACCGTTAATTTCTTACACACAGGCATATCAACTGAAATTTCGACGTGATCAGGTCATGAACTCAGCAGAATACTTTGTCTTCTTAGTTCACGTGACTTGTCCGGATCGGATTATATCCCCCCCGATGTAGACACTCGTCTTTATGTTGAAGTTTGTTGTTGCTGATGATACAACATTATGTGGTGTGAGACTGCAGTCGAGTCGCGATGAGTGGCAGGTCCTATTATTTTTAACTTTAGCATGATGATACGGTCTAATGTGCATTATGAGCTTTGGTTTAATGTGAGAGAGGAGGGGGAAGGGAGGTTTGAATGTTTACATCTGTTTACAAGGTAAATTTGTTTGTGTTCTCTATAGTGAAGAGAGGCACCGTTTTAAATGTGGGACATTTTTCTAATAATTCTTCTTACTTTAGTAGGTTTCGTTCATTTAGATTGTTACTTATATTCCATCGTAACCATTTATTCAAGACTTAGTAGGCTAATTAGATTCGAGGCGCTCCCCCCTCCCCTCCGGGCCTTATCTTAGCTCATGTATTATGTTTGGGCATAATATCAGGGTAAAGAGCACACGCTGTAGGTGTTGGTAGCAACTGTTGAATCGAACAAAGTTATTGGTGTATAATATATATATATATATATATATATATATATATATATATATATATATAATGAATATCATTTCCATATGTCTCATAACAATCAGTTGGCGATAATCCCTATGAGCATCCAGTGGTTTTGAAACATCTCAGAATCGATGAAATGTTTTCAGCGATACCAGTCAATTAACGTATAGTATCTGCAACTAAACCAAAGAGGTTTTTCCCTTTGATTATTCTCGAAGTAATGGGGGCGGTACAATATATTTTGTTTAAACTGGAGCTTGTTTTAGTGACTTCCAATACACCTATACACCAATTCAATGCTCTCTCATTTCCACACCATGAGGCCATCATTTCTTTGTTTCTACTCCATATTGAGGAGAAGTGTGATCACGTGATCTCGTCCTTTTAAAAAAAGGTGGGGGGAGGGGCGGGCTGCTCAATTTGATTTGACACCAATAAACTGATGATGGGCTTTGGGTACGCAGTTCAACCCTTGGTCTCATTTATCCAGTTGTTCCGAACTCCAGGGATTCACGGGCCCTGGGAGTAGGGTCATTGGCCTCTTTTGGGGGTCCCTGCATTTGACATTCTGAAAGACATAACATGAGACAATGTATCTGATATTTAATGTAAAAAAAAAGTTGGGCCCCCCTCGAGCTGGGAGTCCGGGACACCTATACAATTTGGACCCCCACAACCCTTGGTACGCACGGCCTCTCAATGACCTTACAAATCCAAGAGCGTGTCGTACAAAGCTTTCTGACCTGTTTCAAGTTTCCCCAAAATATAAAAAAAAAAAAATAAGAAGATCTTTTATATTTATGTTCCTGCTGTCCAGGGGATGGTATCTATGTACAACAGGAGAGCAGTTGTGTCATTTGGTCATTGTTTAACACTCTTTATACACTGTAGCCAGTTTTACCTTCAGCGGTTAAATGTTAAACTGTTTAATTGTATTACTCCTGTTGAACCAGTCTTGAAAAGAAAGTTTCTATCTCTGTTACATAATTCATACCAAATAAAAAAAAGAATCAATAGATTCAACTCCAGATTTATTAAATTGTTTTATTTCATCGGTAAAACACATACATACACACACACACTCACATAGACATTAACAGCTGTCAGTTTACATAAGAATGGGAAAAAACGATACATCTCTTGTATTATTGTTTCAAACATAAGGTCAGCACTGATATACGCGAGTCTTGATGTTTATCTTATATACTGGCAAGCCTCTTAACCTTCGTGTCCTGACTCTGCATGTCGTACAACTTCACAAGCTGTCCGAGCACTGTCCCGCACGACTGTGGTCGGCCTGTGTCTCGACCCCTCCCCCCCAGATATTTCAAATCTCCCAAAGCATTGGCCATACTTATTGGCTGCCTTATGTCGAGTCTGGTACGTTGGCCGGTCTTGTGTATTTGTTCTGATACGTACAAAATATTGGAAACAAACTGTAACGCAGCGGTCGTATGTATGGTTGTTGCTTGTGTCAGCCCAGTACGCTGGTCAGTCTTGTCATGCATGTACTGGAATAACTCTAAGAAGCAATGCACCATATTGGCGTATCTACCATCGAATCATGATATTGTTATTTTGTATTATTAGCTGTACCCTGCAAAACCTTTGCATAGAGTTATATTCTCTAGGCTTGATCGGTACGATAGGATTGGTACATTTTTGGTTTTCGGGGCAGATCCGTTTTTTTTTTTCATCAGAACCCAGATCGCTATTATTTATTAGATTATTATTATTCTGTTTCTTTGTGGTGTTTAAACTCGTGTCGCTCGGCCCTCTTCTTCCCTTCCACTACCCACACAATCCCAGCACCGGGTTGAGGTTTGAGTGGAGTCAATATTTGTAATGGTCTTACGAGTTAACTTCTTCGTGGTATGAAAGGCGACTAGTGTGTTTGACTTGTCCAAGCCGATAGATACCACTAGAGCCCCCCGGAAGTTGGCAACAAATTATAATACTATCAACAGGCAGATGATCTTCCGCCACGCAGTTACCTCGTTATCTAGAGTTACCTCAACATGGCTGAAGCACAGCGCACAAGTAGTTGTGTTAATTCCAAACTGCCCGACTTATCTACACCAAGGATGTGCAAACTGCGGCAAGTGACGTGCTGGAAGGCGGCCCGCGAAGACAGTCGGTCAAAAACAACAACTTCTAAACTACAAAATAGCCGTAAAAGTATTTGGTACGAGTCAAAGTCGTTCCTAGGCAATCAGAAAGTGAAAGTGTGTAATGATGGAGACAGTATCAAACTGCGTTTGGGATGAAAATTAAAATCATGTGTAATGATGGACACAGTGTCAAACTGTGTTTGGGAGGAAAATCAAAATCGTGTGTATGGTGAACACAGTGTTAAACTGAAGAAAAGCAGATATACATTGAAAATAATTTGCCATGATAAAATATTAAATGACTTTATTTGGAAACTCAATCTTTCTCACTAGGACTATGACGAGTTGGTGACTTGGGATTATTGAGAGATGAAAAAGCAACGTTTGGAAAAGCAGTGCTTTTAATTCTAAATATGACTCTTGGGTAATAATTTTAAATATGACTCTTAAGCAATATAGGAAAGTAATGTTGATACACATTTTTGTTCAATTTTTAACAATTGATTATTACATAACTGAAGAAATGGCTTCATTGGTGCCAGTAAAAGACTGAATAAAATCAAAAGAGATTTGTGTGAAACCTGCATGGCATCGATTTTTCTGGAAACTTGGATTTTCTTTGTCGCTTTTATAGGAGAACAGCTGCACGTGGAGGTGCGGTGATGTTAAGTGAAAGGGTGAGGGGGAGTCGGTAGGAATTGACAGGTGGGGCTAGTACCACTGTCTCCCCCATTCGATCAAATATCACTGCACAGTTCTACAACAAAGCTTTTAAAGATGATTGATGTAGAACTGATTGTCATCAATGTTGGACTTTTCATTTGGCCAAAGAATTGATCATCGCATATTGCAGGACTTTCTTACATCGGTGGATTTTGATTTTGTGGACAATTTAATTTTTTTTTTGTTTAATTGATGTGGCTTAATCAAGACATTATGTTACATATTGTGTTTTAAGAAATAGAATAAAGTTATTTCTTGATATCAAAGGCAACGATTTCACCAGAGCCGTGTGATATAGACTGGCCATGGTGTGATTTAGACTGTCTATCGGACTTAACGTTTTTAGTAGGTATGTCTGATCATTCAAATGACTAGATGGAGAAAACCAGATGATTAATTCCATGTTCAGCATTATAAGATAATTTGAAATTTTAACTTGAACTATGGCACCCTCACACCAAGGCCAACAAACCGGTTTGAAACAGTTGAATTCTACACTTCGTCTGACCTTATATGCCCTGTCTTAACACACACACACACACAATACCGCAAGAAGTAGATTGTATAAAGGGTTCGAACACACAACTTACAGGCGTGATACAGTTAGTTGCAGTTAAAATTGCCATGATTATTGGACGAATGCGAATTGTTATCCTTATATCTTGTTGCAACAATTATTGTCTTTCATTATTATTGCAGACTGATAATTTTGACAGGATACATTGTCGATGCATTTATTATCTTGATTATCGGAGACTGATAGCGTTGCTAGGGTAAACAGTTGATGAGATTACTGTCACGATCATTGGATGTCCCTGTTGGGAGGTATTTTTCCCAGCTACCTGAACTGAGAATGACGTAACAAATTCATAGACACAGAATAGCCCCTGTTGACAAATATTCTGAAGGGTCCAATATTTGAAAACGAAAGCCTTGACATATTTTTGCAATAGGGCCCCCAAATAGAACTTTGCGATAGGGCCCCCAAATAGAGCTTTGCGATAGGGCCCCCAAATAGAACTTTGCAATAGGGCCCCCCAAATAGAACTTTGCGATATGGCCCCCAAATAGAACTTTGCGATAGGGCCCCCAAAATAGAACTTTGCAAAAGCCCCCCCTACCAGAAAAAAAACCAATGACAAGTACGGCTCTGGTAACAATCGTTTGTCTGTTTAAGAGTTGACGCCCCTTCACCTGTGTGAAAACTCAAGAGACTCAATTAAGAAATCCACAGCGGTGTCAGACATGAGTCATGTCCTCTTCCAACGTCAAGTTGGCAACGACGTAAATAAGGGGGGGGGGGAATCAAAAATAGGACATAGAGAGATAAAATGTCTTTATGTTGCCAGGGAAGGTTGTGGGAGTAGGGTAAAGGGTCAGCGAAGAGGTCAACTTTTTCCGAGGGAGCTCACGCCCAGTTAGATGTATTGATTTTTGTTTTTGGTTTTTTTGTGTGTGTGTGTTCCTTATTTGAGAACGTTTCTGTCTTGACGCCCCGTTGAGCTCAATTGTGTTGTGTTTAAACGTGCGCTTTGTTTCGTGTTTTTTTTTTTTATTGGGTACGACTTGGGTCCAGCAAGTTTGTTTGTTTGTCTTTTTGTCCGTGAGTAGTCAGCTGGATTGTGTGCTTGACGAGCAGTATATACTTCGTGTTTGTGTCCAGCGAGCGATGGTTTTATTACTTACGACTTAAGTCCAGCAAGTTGGCTTATTTATGAGTGTGAGTGTCCAGTTGCGTTGATTTTTTTTTTTTTGTTTGTTTCCAGTTTGCGTTGATTGCTGTGTTGTTTTTTTAGGTCCACTGTTGACTTTTTGTGTGTGGGGGGGTACAGCCGAATAATTTCGTATGTTTTTTTTTTTGTTTCTGTCATGGAAGAGTTGTATGGAAGACAATCAACAACATTAGAATCACCGCCAGCAACTGTCTATATAAATACAACTACTGGTGTACGCTGGTATCGTGAAATTATCGAAAGTTGACCGCTTCGTGTATGGGGCGGAGAGAGACCACGGGTTTACAGAACGTGCTCACTGTGTCTCTCTCTCTCAACTTACACAAAACCAAATGTCGTCCCCCCCATCGGATGATGATGTCCGGTTATACAGAGACGAGAGGTTATTTATAGAGAGATTTTACTAACTGTGGTCAGTATGTGTGCGTGTGTTTGTGGCGTGAATCGTTACTGGTCAGTTGTTGTTCCCGCTGTGAGTCTCTTGATACTCCATCGCTGTCAAGGTCCCCTTGCGGGGTCCCTCGCGGTCGATTGTCTATGGGTATGATCATCTACTGAGTTCTGGCCAGCATTTATATTTGTCCCAGCCACGTGGTGATACAGGACGCACAACACAACAAGAATTGAGTAAAGCAACTCAAATGTAAATGACGTTACGACATCTATTTAATACATATAAAACATACATCAAAATTAGAATAGTTACCTGGGGTGGGGTAGTTCTAAAGGAACTTAGGCTAACAGCCTATTTCCCCACCCCGGTGCGAGCAAGTCTGAGTTCGACCTCTCTGTTCGATTGTCCGACGCTCACTAACCCACAAATTCTAACTCAATCCCAGGTTTCCCTCGCAATCAACTCTCGCGTTGCGAAACGAGAGTTCACTGACCAATCGCAGTGACCGCGTACGTCACACTGATCAGTGGCGCCTTCAAGCATAGGGGATAAGAGATAAGAGCCCATCCCTCTCCCCGCTTGAATACAACAAGGGCACAGGTTATCTCCCCTATAGACATTTCCCAGGTGGTGTCAGAATTAAAGGGGGTTAATCTTGTCTATCCTATATATATCTCCCCCCCCCTCTCGAGTGATACAATAGGAGAATGTTCTGGATTTCATTCCTTAAATCACAGAATGTGACAATCGCACATGCACACAACCAAATGTTTGGACAGTTCTAGTAATGCCTCCACCCCCACCCCACCCCTTCTCACACATCTCCATCAACCCGTTGTCGAGACACGGCTGGCGTAAAATCAGTCATCTGTGCGTGGTGTGTGGGGATCAAACCAACATATCCGGCTGAAGCACGTCGTTAGGCCACACTGACCCAATGACCATAGTTGATATTCACACAAATGTCTCTAGTGCGCAAAAAGCGCTTTTTAAAAAAAAAAATTAAAAAAATAAATAAACGGAATTAATCCATTTTTAGGAAAGTCTGTATTTCATGTCTTTACTAATGTTTACACTTTGTTTAGTTTTTTGTTTAATTTCTCTCTTTCGTTTTGCTTTTTTTTTTATTTACTTTTTATCTCTGCGACATGAACTGACCATTTGTCTGTGTGTGTGTGTCCACAGAGAAAGAAGGCAAGGCTCTGCAGCTGACCTACCAGTCCAAGCTGAAGCTGGTGGCCCTCTCCAAGCAGGCGACTTTCGGCAAATTCAGGCCCGACCTCTTGCCCGATGTGGGCTTCCTAGACGTGGTGGGAAACGATAGAAGGTGGGTACACCCAGCTCCCGCACACCACGTGCACAGACTCGCACACATACGTCGGTACCTAGCTCTTCCGTCCACCCGCATGTACTATTGTCCAATCTCGGTCGTTTGTTTGTTTGTTTACGTCAGTTCCTCTATTCAAAACGAGATTTTCATTTCATTTGCATAATTGTAACCTCCCTCTCTCTCTCACTGTCTCTCCCCCCCCCCTCTCTCTCTCTTTCCCTTTGTGTGCATCTTTTTTAAGTCAACGTTGGATTCCCTATCGTCTGTCACTCCAACTGTGAATTTAAGAACAAAATATATACACACATTGTTATGTTTGTGGTAAGGTCGTTTTTTGTTATTGTGTCTTGAAGGTATAGAAGTACATTCTCTCCACCTGTCAGTGTGGGGGTACCGTCCCCCGCCCCCTCTCCCCGGGGCTGTCAATCTAGACTCTCTCTGATCGTACGCTTGGGGGGGGGGGTTTACCGCCACAGTTGGCAGCCGCGTCTGGGGTTCCATGTTATACCAAAAAAATCGCCGTGATGTGGGCGTAAGGATCGGTGCCGGAAATAACCGGAATGACCTTTGACCAGCGAGTTTCTAGTGCATGAGCTTCCGACATGCAAACTGTTGTTGTTGTTGTTGTTTTTTTATAATACGGGGCGGGTGGGGTGGGGGGGGTCATGATAATTAAAAACTGTTCGACGGACGCACTAGAGTGGCCTGTCTAAAGATGGGATGATTTATGACGCAACCAGATGCTGCGAACTAGACCTGCCAGCCGAATTTTTTTTTAAGTTTCGGCTGGCTGACATAATTTTTCGGCTGATAGCCGGCTTAGCCGAATTTGACCGTAAATTGAGTCAATTGACATTTGCGGCTGATTTTCGGCTGATTTTTTTGGCAGATTACGAAAAATTTGGCTAAAATTCGGCTGACGCCTAGACAATATTGAATTGATAAAACTTCAGCAATAAAACAATTTTAGAATACTTGGGGAAAAGTATTATCATTTAAAACAGCAGAAATAAACAGTTGTATATGCTGTGCTACTAATACAGTACATGAATGCATTCGACTCATTCAGTTTCTGTCTCTCAATACCTTAATAAGCACTTAATCTATCAGTTTATAATTGTCATGAATAAAACAAACACGATGTAGTTTATCAGCTGTTAGACTTGATCTTTTGCTGTTCATTATCAAACCAGTAACCGAAAACATGCACTCCACTGTACATATGATGCTGATGATAAGCAAAGACGAGCCAGTTGAGTAAGTTGTGGATACGAGTAAGATGCAGCACTGCTACGCCAGAAAGCAAGGACATCATGAAACTGAACAACATCGCCGTCAAATAGTTTGCAATTTCCACTGCCATCTGAAATAAATGTACAAAAAATCAAAACACAACAGTACTAAGTGCTAGTTTATAAAACGTTTCATCATAGTGCACAGTATATGCATTAAAAAATATTTTACTTCAAACTGACTGATCTATTGAGAGAGAAATAAAACGAAAAATGTTTCAACGCCATAAATTAACACAGAATACCTTATTAGTAGAATCGTCTGGTGACTGCTCAGTTCTCAGCTCATTCATCAGCTCCATTCGCAATCGCTTACATCGGGTTTCTTCAGAAACATGTTCACTGAATAGCTGCGAATGCGATACATCAGCTTTAGACATGATGAAACCACGGGCCATTGCTGACTGTATTGCGTTCTCTAGAATTGTGGTTGCTTCTGACCGTGGAATCAATGATTTGAAACGTGGATCAAGCAGCTGATGCAACTTATTATGATCATTTACAGGAAATCGATGGTCAATCTGGTTGAGAGCTGACAGCTTGATCATTCGTATTTTGTCATCATCAGCATTTGACGCAGTGCAGATCTTTCTTATGTGCCTTATCACTTGTGGAATAGTTGATATGGTTGGCATTGAAAAGCTGAAGAGATCAGTTAGGTCTTGAAATGGTTTCAGAAAGGTAACGAGTTCACTTAAAAAATCAATTTCATCTTCATGGAGACAACTACCAACTAGACCAATACGCTTTAGAGTATTTTGAACCTCTCTTTTCATGTCAATGTTGAATTCCAACGCGTTGGACATGATGCCTTTACTGACTTATCATTGTGTGTATGACTGTCATTGATGGCGTTAGTGCTGCTCTCTCAGAGGCATCCATTATTGATGCACTGAGCTTATCATCTACAAGAAGCAATTCACACACTGAAGACATGCCTTCTTTCAGGGTCTTTATCATTTCTTTATCCTCTGTGAATGCTGCATCGTCTTCTATAATTGCGGTCTTGAAATGAAGTGCAGTTACGATGTTGCGGCACTTTTTGCAGCATCTACAGAACGTCTTCATTTTTATTGATGCTGTCGGTAATATTAAAGTGCAATACGTGTGCTATAAAGTGCTGATAAGAGTGAACCTTCAAAAGCTTTGAAGTCTTTATCATAAGTGCAGCACCATCATGGCAGCTAGTATTTTGTGATCAACAGAAAATCTTTTCAAGACAGAGCTGATATGGTCATGTGCAATAAGATTAAGTAATGCAACAGTTAATATAACGGCGAACGAAATACGGCGGATAATGAGGCGCGCCGCATATTTTTCGGCGGATTTACGGCGGACGAAAATTCGGTCTACTGCGAACGACTGGTGGGTTGTTGAACGTGAGTTGGGAACCGCTAGTGCCGGTATTTAAAAAGAACTGTCAGTTGTAGGGCGTGGGTTTGAATCCACGCTAGTACTTTACGGGTCGTAAATGGTGATATTTACATTGAATTGGTTTGGCTGCCAGTCTATATATAGTCCATGGTTGATCTTTTGAAAATTCTCGGCTACTTTTAGACCTATTAGTCGATTGTGACAAAGTGTTTTTGGTGGACTGGACACCATATAAGTGCGAGGATAATTTTTTTAGAATCATGGGCCCGCGGTGGGTGGGGGGGGGGTGACGGAGCTCGATAGACCGTTAGTAGGATGAGAACAGAGATGATGTACCGTTAGCACATTTAGCTTGAGTGCTGGGGGGGGGGAAGTTTGGCGGATATTGTCACCACAAATCATTCACTCACACCCCCCCCCCCATTACTCAGTGCCGAGCTACGACACGGTGTGTACCTTAGCTCGTACCACCTTGCCACCCCCATACCTAGAAATCCACACCCCACCCACCCCCCTGCTACCTTGTTGCATTGGTCTTATTATAAATGAATATACACGCGCACGTGTGGCTGCAAAGAACTGTGCTGAATGTAATTGTGTACGTTATAAACGTTATAGTTTTACACAATACTGTCAAATTGATAGACACAGAATGGCCCCTGTTGACAAATATTCTGATGGGTCCAATATTTGAAAATGAAAGCCTTGACATATTTTTGCATAGGGCCCCCAATAGAACTTTGCGTAGGGCCCCCAAATAGAACTTTGTGTAGGGCCCCCAAATAGACCTTCGTAAAGGGCCCCCAAATAGAACTTTGCGTAGGGCCCCCAAATAGACATTAGTAAAGGGCCCCCAAATAGACATTAGTAAAGGGCCCCCAAATAGAACTTAGTAAAGGGCCCCCAAATAGAACTTTGCTAAAGACCCCACAATAGAACTTTGCGTAGGGCCCCCAAATAGAACTTTGCAAAGGAGCAGTCAATGGGATTTTGTATTTTTTTTTACTTAACCCAAAATCAGGCTGGAGAAAAAAACAACAAGATTTAAGTAAAAAAAAAAAACCAAGGTTATATAAAAAAATATCATACCGGGATATAGTAACGCCCCCCCCCTTTCCCCCACCCCCCAGTGTCTAACAGCCAGTAACACGTACAGACATTGTTGGGATATTTTTCACATTGTAACCCGGAAGTGGCTCAGAAATTCGAAGTTCTGCTGTAGTTTTATGTTCGAATGTTCAACGTTGTCCTTTTTTTTTTTTTGGTTTAATGGAGGCGATCGGGCGACTCGTTAGGGTGGTCAAATAAATTAGGCGCGTTGGTCCAGCCACGATAGCCTTAGGGGTGGTTGTAGAACAGGCTCATTTTGGGCTAGTTTATAGTGTCCGCTACTCTCTTACTCTCTCTCTCTCTCTCTCTCTCTCTCTCTCTCTCTCTCTCTCTCTCTCTCTCTCTCTCTCTCTCTCTCTACTTCTTTAGTAAGCCGCCTACACTTTTTTTCATTTGACATGAGAGCCACTTCTCAGATATCCATCATCTCAGATATCCATCATCTCAAATTTCCATCATCTCAGATTTCCATCATCTCAGATATCCATCATCTCAGATATCCATCATCTCAGATATCCATCATCTCAGATATCCATCATCTCAGATATCCATCATCTCAGATATCCATCATCTCAGATATCCATCATCTCAGATATCCATCATCTCAGATATCCATCATCTCAGATATCCATCGCCACCATCTTCATCGGGCATACTTGTTATTCCCGCCTAAAACCGGGTTGAAATATGTTTTATTTTAAAGAAATAATCCCCCGACGTTTCTCCGTAAATTAAGAAATGTCTTTCAGTTTTACTTTTCTATTTATTTATTTTTTTGCTCGGGTAGAAAGGGGGGGGGGGTTACTGCAGGTTTTTAAGAGAAAGTTATATATGAAGATATATATATATATATATACACACACATATATATATATATATATATTATTTTCCAGCCGCGTGTGTTCTATTTGCAAGTTATTATTCCAGGAGGGTCATATTGCCGTGGCCGGATAATGTCACAGGATGTAATACCCGGGCTTATCATTGCCCCCCCTCCTCCCTTCCCTTCCACCCCCCTTTTCTTACTACGAGTTCATCTTATTCCATTTTCTATTATGCATGCAGACATTTTTTTTATTGACGTCATCTCGTCTCGTGGACATTTTTTTTAAAGGAAGATAAAAATTTGTGTTTTGGGGGGGGGGGGCAGATTTCCAGTTGAAATATCCATCTCTCTTTTTAGTTGAGAATTAGGTTTTTTTTTTTGGTATGCTTTTGGCTTGGAAATGCTGTCTTATTTCACCGTATCTTTCCTGGCCAACATACATGGGAGCTAATAAGGCATATGAAAACTTGCCAGTCTGGTCTGTGGAGTGGTATCTTGAGGTTAGATTTCCAAAGCTCTCGGATTCTGTCTTACGGGCTAAAACATATGAGAAATTTTTTTTGATGCGTTCCTTCTCTGTGATTTTCCGTTTTTTTTTTTATGGGAAGATCTACTTTGTTGTTGTTGTTTTTGTTGTTTATTTAGAGTTGAAAGCATGTTTTGTTTATTCATGATCAGCAGTTCGTTTGTTTGTTTATTTGTTTTTTTTTTTAAATGGGCGGGATGATACGTTGATAGAGGAAGAAGGTAGCCCCCCCCCCCCCCGCCATCTTCGTTTCGTTACAGTGTCTCGCGCGGTGTAAACATTAGTATGACTTCGCAGTGATCGTCTCGAGCGGTGACGTCACAGTGATTTGTCTCGAGCTGTGACGACGCAGTAATTGTCACCACCTATGCCGTCACTATAATCGTCTCGAGCCGTGACGACATAGTAAACGTCTCGAGTTATGGCAACACTGTAATCGTCTCGAGCCGTGACGACACAGTAATCGTCTCGAGCTGTGACGTGACAATAATTGCTTCCATTCACCTGCATGCCTGTTGTAAATATAGCACGACATAGAAATCATCTTTACGTGTAACGCTGTTTGAGGTGGTCAAGCGGTCATTGTATCAAACAAAAGTAAGGCACGCGCAGTTTTATAGTTGCGGGTGAGAGATAACTATTGCTTATCCTAGACAACGTTTCCGTTTGAAATTTAAAAAAAAATTAAAATAACTGCTCACAGTGCAACCAGTGTCCTCGTTGTGAATGTATGGTCTTTATGTGTATTACTTCCTGCCTTACAACGTCACCTACATAGATAGACGGTGGGGGGGGGGGGTCGTCGTGTTCTCTTGTTTATACTCTTGCGTGTCAGGTTTACGTTTGTGTGTGTGTAGGGGTTGGCTATATGCTTGGCCCGCCAACGGGGTGAGTTGGTGTTTGCAGTGGGGAAATGCGGGTATTTTCGGGTGCCCCTCCTCCTCCTTCAACCGCTACCCGCACACCCCCTCCCCCCCTTTAATCCCTACATTTGCATTGCAAGTCTTCAAAGTGGGCCGGGTGACCTTCTCTGTCTCAGAGATTCCCAAAACCTTTTTGTACCTTGAGGCACATTTTATACTTATGGCTGGGGCGGTGGTGACATGTTTCGCGCCCCCCCCCCACTCCCACCACCACTCCCCACACACCACCACTTTCCCTCATTCAGCTGGACATCACAACAAACTCCGTGACCTCTCCACTGTGACCCCCCCCCACCTCTCATCGTTCTTCAAGATTTCTCAGCCTCGTTTAGAAACATCAAGTCAAGTTGTGCTGTCTGATCTGTAGGTAATCTTTAGAATTCAGAATATGCGTCTGTTTTATCTGTTTGTCCGTCTCTCTCTCTCCCTCTCTCTCCCTCTCCCCCTCCCTCTCTCTCCATCTGGTGACATAGAACGTATTTATCTATACTTGAGTGTATGATATTCAACCTGTGTGGAAATGACTTGGTCCCCCCGGGGGAAGGGGAGGGGACGGGGGAGAGCGACAATGCGATCTATATATATTTTTTAACAACTCTACAGACACACACAGAGTTTCTACCATTCAGTTCTCTCCCCCCCCCCCCCCACCACCGGTTCCACACAAACTCTATTTACGAATCGATCGCGTCTTGGTTTGTTTTTGTTTCCTTCAGGATTTCTCATCAACTGGGGGGGGGGGGGGGTAGTGGTAAGTACACTGATTTCAGAATAGAGAGAATGAGTAAGAAGAACAAGAAAGTTTGTGTTTAATTAAGGGTTGGGGGGGGGGGAGGGGCTGGTCATCTGAGAGTCATGGAATGTGTGTGTAGAGGGGGGGGGGGGGTTGTGTGTCCTCGCAGAGTACAGCTCACGTTTGAATAACACCGTATTCCTGGATAAAGGGGGGACGGGAGAAGGAGGAGCGTCTTTATTTGTTGTGTGCTGTGCTGTACTCTAGGGCCGGGGCTCTCAACCTTTTTTCGCCAGTGTACCCCCAGAGGGGGCGAAAAGTAAGTCCGCTGGTACCCGTCCCCACCACCCATACGTAAGTTGTTGTTTTTTTTTTAAGCGATGTAAGTTGTATGAAGCGAAAATTAGAAGTCGCTGTGTACCCCTGCGTGAGCTGACCCCATACCCCCTGGGGGGTTACGCATGCCACCGGTAGAGAACCGTCGTCGCTCTATGAGAATGTTGGACATGACATGGTCATTGTACTAAGAGTTGTAAAAAAGCCTGTGTTTTGTTTGCATGTAGAATTACACATTGAATGGGTTGGTCGCTACAATAGAGCAGAACATTAGAATTCTTCAACGTTGTGGGTCATTCATATCATGGCGAACTAAAACAGTGGGGCACATAGACAGAATGGACAACAGCAGAGGCCCAAAAGCAATATATATATATATAAGGCAACACCCAATGAGAAAAGGCCTAAAGGCAGACCAAGAAGCAGATGGTTGGAGGAAGTGGAGAAAGACCTTAAAGCCATAGGAGTGAGAGAGTGGAGGAAGAAGACCATTGATCGGGAAAAGTGGAGAAGAAATTTTGCACACAAATCGCGAGTCGTGGCCTCAATCCCTCCCCCCCCCCCCAATCCCCCACTACTCGTTACGTCCACGCGTGTCATGTCATCTGGGAAATGTCAGTTTCCGGACCATCATGCGGAATCGGTGGATGCCCCCCACCCCCGACCATGTTGTTTTGTAGTTTGTTTGTTTTTGTTTTTTTAATAAAACAATTTTCAAGAATCTTTGTCAAATTTCCACATCTTTTTGTTTCGTGTCATTTGTTCTTTTCATTTGTATTGGTTTGTGTGTGTGTGTGTGTGTGTGTGATGTGTTTCTATGGTGGTCCGAGTTCTTCAATGGTGACATCACCGCTTTGTGGTGTGACTACTACCAACGTATCTCACCTATCTTGTGTCTGGCAGTGGTCTCTCGTTCTCCTTTTTGCCACAAGTGTCTCTGTCAGTAGTGTGTGGTACTTTTTTACCTGTAGACTGCCATCAAACTAAAAGTGGTACACTACAGGGAAGGACGGCTGTTGACATTTTGATCACTTATTCATGCAATAGTCATCTTTGTTTGAAGCCTCCCCCCCCCTCTCTCTCTCTCTCTCTCTTTGTATTGTTTGTCACGTGGGACTAATTCTGCAAACTTTGACTTCCCTGTATGAACGCTCGTGTATTCTCTATCTTTTTATTCTCTGTCACGTGACAGCGTGTGTGGGTGAGTAGTGCCTGTGAGGAGGGTGGGTTGGTGAGGAGGGTTCCTTGTGGTGAATGGGTCCCCCCCTCCTTCACACCGACTTTTTAAAAACACACACACACACACACCGCGTCTGTATATGGTCATGGGAATGACTTTGTGTGAATATAATAACTAAATCTATGACCCCTGGGGGGGGCGGTAATGGTTTGTGTTTACATGCGAATAGTTTCAGAACTCTGCATCTGTCTCCCCATCTTCACATCAGGGATTCAGTAACTCAGACAAAACCCCCTCCCCCCACCCCCCCACTCAATGCCTGTAACTCAGACCTATTTCACGCTCACCATCACACACCCATTGTCCTCCCGTTGCGGTCATTTAGCTGACCTGTCTCGCAGTCCAGCTTCGGAATATTCCTCACATGGTCAGCTGTACTTTGGTCTAAGACACTGCTCTCTGTTTACTCATTGTGTGTGTGTGTGTGTGTGTGCGCGTGCGTGTGTGTCTGTAAGTGTGTGTGCGTGTGTGTCTGTAAGTGTGTGTGTGTGTCTGTAAGTGTGTGTGACCTATTGTTTTATTTATTTTTTTATTATTTTTATTTTGTTTCTGTCTGCCCCTCAGTAAAGGAACTGATATCTCCCAGTGGTAAGTTCTGTCTGTCTGTTTGTTTATTTTCACTTCACTGAATGGACTGATGGGTTTGATGACCATTTCCGTCTCTGTGTCCTGTACAGTCGGTGGTGTTGTTGTTGATATGTAGTGCCGTAAACCGAAGTGTTGCGCTTCACACCTGGTCTGTGTTGTCACCTCGTTGACCCTCGCCCCCCACCCCCCGGGTGTGTAACACACACACACACACATACACATACACACACATGTTGTTGTTGTTGTTTTGTTGTGATTCCACCATTTGTACAATTGTAACTTCACTTTTCATGTCTTTTTTTTTTTTAAGTGGGGCGGTCCCAAATTTTCTTCTGCGGCTCCGGGCCCCAAATAGATGGCAAACCGCATGTGGGAGAAGTGATGCTGAAGTCTGTATGCAGATGAGTACTTCCGTGGGGTGGTCATTTTACGCGCTCATAATATTCGGTCAGCTTGTTGTTAGCACTACGCTGACGACCGGTGTGGCTCTCTGTATGGCGTTCATCACATTTATCTTGAATTAATGGCGCATTGTGTGTGTGTGTGTGCGCGCGCGCGTGTGTTTGTTTCGGTGTCTGTAGTTGCTAACGGACAGTTATCGTTAAGGCTTTTTCAATGTTCATGTCTCTACGTGGCAGGGCTTTTTTTTTTTAAACTCAAAATTTATTGTTGTGGTTCACTGTTGCTTCCACTACTGCTGAATGAACGTATGGTGTGTGTACGTGTAAACTGAGTTGACGCTTACTGCTTGCCGACCCCCCCCCCTCTTTCCCAGTCTTATAAACTATTCTGATCTACGTGTCCCGACATGTAGTTAAGATTATGCGCCCCCCTGCCCCCCCCCCAGTACGTCAACGGCCCTACCAGACTTGCTATCCAGGTGTTAGTGCGATATTAAAAAATACAACAACTTCCTAAAATGTCTTGGAATCAGCAATATGTTCAAGATGCGAGGGAGAGGGGCTGCTACGGGCTGCACAGTTACCGGTCTCCCAAGACCCTCCCCCCCCCCGGGCCGGCATCAACGTATTTCCATTTCGGCCCAAACATCAAGTCCACCATTTAAATTGTCGTCATGGCGCAGATGTCTTACAGGAGTCAGGCCCCTTGCCTTGGAATGGTTTCAGTGGTGTTGTTTTTTTTTTAAAACAAAATCAAAACAACATCGTCCACACGACACGGTAGGACAATATGTTCATCTGCCGCGTCTGACACTCTCAGACAGAATACGTCTCTGGGCCGGGGGCGGGGGGTTTAAAGACAAACCCACGTGACATAACCCGTGTAGTTATAATACCCCATGATTACCAAAGAGCAGCGATTGTTTTGGGGGGGGGGGGTATTTTATGGCAGAAAGGGGATGATGCTACTGGACTGTCTGGAATACGTTTTAGGAGTCCTCTGTACGAATGAAACACTATTTTTTCCCCCAGTTTCTGTGTTTTCGCGCATTGCATTGTGGGCGAAGTAACACAGTGAACTAAAAAATAATCTGTTTATGTTTCTTATTCAAAAAAAAAACCAGCATAGGATGGATTGGTTTTCTATTGGGGGGGGGGGGAAATACCCTCCCCGCCCCCACCTTTTTAATTGGTGTGTGATAACGATCACCAGTTTGAGGACTCGCTGTACCATCTCCGCGGCAAGCGGCGGTTAAATCTGGTCCCAATCTTTTGTCACGCTCTCCCCCGGCCCGGAGTTTATCAAACCTTTTGTTGACTGTCACGGCCGGTATATACACACACACGAGCCTGTCGTCAGAGATTGACGCTGGTGGGGGATGGGGGGGGGGGTGGTTCTTGCACAGAAAGTAGAGAGTTGTTATCATTGGGTGGGGGTCGTCGGGAACTGGGCTGCTGACAGTGAATATTGATTCTACGGACGTATTTCAGTTTGATATTCCCTCTTAATTTCTTTTTATTTCTTTTTTTTGTCAGAGCGCGGGAGTATTAACTACTGGTCAGTTTTTGGTCAGTAGCTCGTTGTATCATCCGCAGTGACCATCGCCCGTGTTAAGAGTACTTGTGTGTGTGTGTGTGTGTGTGTTTGTGTGAACGTTTCTTCTTGATTTTTTTTTGTTCAACTTGGCGATGATACTTGACTTGGCTGACAAATACCGCAGTCACTGGCAGTGACCCAATGGTACACTCACTAATGGCTCGATTCTTTTCTTTTGTAGCCGCGCCCCTTTTTTTAGCCCCTTGCGATTCATCTGGAAGCGGGTGTCAGCTATAGAGCCCCCCGCATTCCCCCTCCCTTCCCAACGGAAGTCTCAAGCACGTATCAGGAGTCTCTTATAAGCTCGAACCCCCCCCCCGCCAACAAGGATATCAATTTAGCAGCTACAACTCAAAAACTAGCAGCGTTAGAACAGTGGGGTGGGGGGTGGATTTCTAGGTTGAACTCTTTTTTATTTTTAATATGAAGACAATTTTGGCGGCATAGTTCAAGTCTCGTTAAGTCTTCACATCTCACTGGCCTGTCTGGCATAGTTCAGTCTCGTTAAGTCTTCACATCTCACTGGCCTGTCTGGCATAGTTCAGTCTCGTTAAGTCTTCACATCTCACTGGCCTGTCTGGCATAGTTCAGTCTCGTTAAGTCTTCACATCTCACTGGCCTGTCTGGCATAGTTCAGTCTCGTTAAGTCTTCACATCTCACTGGCCTGTCTGGCATAGTTCAGTCTCGTTAAGTCTTCACATCTCACTGGCCTGTCTGGCATAAGTTCAGTCTCGTTAAGTCTTCACATCTCACTGGCCTGTCTGGCATAGTTCAGTCTCGTTAAGTCTTCACATCTCACTGGCCTGTCTGCCATAGTTCAGTCTCGTAAGTCTTCACATCTCACTGGCCTGTCTGGCATAGTTCAGTCTCGTTAAGTCTTCACATCTCACTGTACCTTGTCTGCCATAGTTCAGTCTCGTTAACGTCTTCACATCTCACTGGCCTGTCTGCCATAGTTCAGGTCCCTCGTTAAGTCTTCACATCTACTGGCCTGTCTGCCATAGTTCAGTCTCGTTGTCTTCACATCTACTGGCCCATCTGGCATAGTTCAGTCTCGTTAAGTCTTCACATCTCACTGGTCTGTCATACACTGATACACTCCAAGTAGTGTTATTGTTTGTGTAACATGACCTTGATGTGGCGGTCTCCCCCCCCGAACCGCAGGGGCATCCGTAGATGTTGCAGACCAGAACCACACAAAAAACATGAGGATTGTTGTTTAAGAACTTATCTCTGTCACTCTGCTGTCTTCGTATTATGGTACATCCCTAGCCCCTGGTAGTGCCTCTGTGGATAATGAAGCCCTGTGTATGCCTATTACAGCGAATGGGCCTATTACAGGAATGGGCCTATTACAGCGAATGTGCCTATTACAGGGAATGGGCCTATTACAGCGAATGGGCCTATTACAGCGAATGGGCCTATTACAGCGAATGTGCCTATTACATCGAATGTGCCTATTACAGCGAATGGGCCTATTACAGCGAATGTGCTCTACATAAACGGGTACCTGTCAGTGGTTAAGGATTTCAACATATCGCCTGTAAATATTTTTATTTTTTTTGTAAAGCCTTTGATGATTAGTTGCATCTTCTGTGGGCCGGTGGCATCCCGTGTCCTCAGATCTTGGAAATCACTTTTGGACATGTTGTCATACAGCGTGACTGCTCAAATATCGCCACTCGTGTTGTATCTGCATGGGCAGGTAACCCATTGAATTATTTCGAGTCTATGAATTAATATCATGTAGAGTTACGAAGCGAATTGCTGTTATTATTATTATTATTATTATTATTATTATTATTACGATGGTCTCGCAGTATAAAATTGATCATGTCTGAAAATCTGTTCGCGCTACAATCTACGCAGATTGTTAGATGAGCTGATCTATTTGCACCTGACGCTGACCAGCTGTACGGTGTGTTGCTTTAAACTAAGAAAGAAACCGTTCGGCCATTTCGTTGTTGATTTGTTTGTATTGTCAACGGATGATGTATTTCCTTTGATCATTTTTTCGTTCAAGTGGTTTAGCAGCTGAGTTAAAGAAAAGATTCAATAGGGTTGACAAATAAGAGTTGCAGAGTTATCAAAGCCAGCAGTATCGAAATTACAATAGCTGTAGTATCGACATATTATAGCAGTAGTGTCGAAATTATGATAGCCGTAGTTTTGAAATATTATTTGTGTAGTATCGAAATTATAAGAGCTGTAGTATCGACATATCATAGCAGTAATGTCGAAATTATGATAGCCGCAGTTTTGAAATATTATTTGTCCAGTATCGAAATTACAATAGCTGTAGTATCGAAATTATAATAGCTATGGTATCGACTTTGCTACATCTGTAAGTATCGAATTTCATACCCTACTACCGAGGACGCAATAAGGAAACGCTCGTGGGTACAGTGAGATTGTTGGAACATTGTGGTCATTGTCCTGTAGTCCACTTTACGACGGCTCACGGAAAGTGAGCTAAGAAGGGGGTGGGGGTCAGGAGGGGGGTCTTGCTTCAGATCTCCACCTGACGGTTTTAGTCTCTATATTCAGCCATACCTTTACGTTTGGAATGTGTCATCTCAGACAGAAATGTGGCCAGTAAATGACGTAATTGGACTAATCTTGATGTATCACGGTCTAGGCATACTCTCTATGCCCTCTGTCTCTGTGTGTGTGTGTGTTATTATGGTACAATGAAATCTTCTGGTGGTGACGCTGAAACAACCTGACGGATGGCGGCCAACGCAGTGTGGGGGAGGAGGGGGGGGGGGTTGTTTTGTTTTAATTCATCCGACTACCAACCTTTGATTTAGTTGGTGCTTCCTTGGGTCGGTGCTAGAATAGCGTCGACACAGAAATACTTCAATAATGGAAGGAGCTTAGAAGCGAAATGGAATTTCAGTGTTTGTGTTGTGGTTTGATGAACGCTGCACCCCCCCCCCGCTTGTCTCTCTTTACATTTGAGTTTCGGTCCCTCCCTTCCCCCCCCCCCCAGTCTTCCAGCCTGTTTGGGCGGATTTTTTTCCGGCCATCGGCAGGACTTTGTACTAATATTGGCCTAACTCTAAAGCTTATTTAAGCATCTTTACGACATTGTTTTTTTGAGTATGATAGCAGCCCCCCCCTCCATGGGTAGCCACGCATCACACCCACACCCCCGGGCCATATAGGAAATGTAGCACTATAAATAGCCTGAGCAGACTTTTGTCAAGAAAATTGTTTAGAGATCCAACAAACTAAACAACGTTCATTTAAAAGTTTTTAAAAAAAAAATAATAACAGGCTCCATTGGAGCCTAGCTAAGCTCAACGTATAGCCACATGTTGGCCACACGAGCCACATATTGGCCACACGTTGGCAAATCTAGAAGTGTTGCCTGTTTGGCGCGGATTCGAAATAAACTTTTGTGTGTGGAGACAGTCACACTGTTGGAGGTGGATGGTGGGGGCGGGCGAGGCGAGGAGGCTGGAGGCGTGGTTCGATGCCGGGAAATTATAAAAAAAAAACGAAACGAAACTAAAACTAAACACAGACATCGATTTTGTAATTTGTCTGTGTAATACAGAATTATCTTCTCCTGAACGTTCCATGCCGCCCCACGAGAATTATCTCCCCCTTGGTGACGCTGCCATAGACTGTCTCTGTCATGGTCTCGTCCACCGGTACAGCGGTGGTGGTGGTGGTTGTTAGTGTGACTGCACTGCCGTTGTGTGCTGCGGCACGGGGTGTGTCATATCTTGAATCTGACCCCACCCACCCCAACCTCCCAGTCTTCCCCCCCACTCATCACTGCAGCATGTGAAGATAACCGAATTCAATTCCCAACTCGACTGTTTTAAAAAAAAAAAAATAGAAGAATTAAATTCGACATTTATCATCGATGGTTTGAGCCTAAGATATGAATCAGGGTGAGGGTGGGGCTGGGGGGTATTTCACTGCGCTGTCAGTCGAGGTACATACCCAGCTACAAGTTTGATTTTTTTTTTTACTTTTCTGGGTTGTTTTTTTTTTGTGTTGGGCCAGATAGTTGACTGGCTGTGTGATTGGGCAATAGCCCCCTCCCACTCCCTCACCCTGTCCCTCTTGTTTGGCTATTTCATCTGCTCCCACCGTTACGCGGTTCCCTTTCCCTTCGCCCGAAGTCTTCCAGCTGGAGCTGTGACTGTGTTGCATTATGTGCTGTGTCTGTATGTGTGTGTGTATGTGTGCTAGACTCACTCGCACCTGCATGTGTGAGTGTGTGTATGTATGTATGTATGTGTGTGTGTGTCTGTATGTGTGCTACATTCACTGCTCACTCGCACCTGTATGTGTGTGTATGCAAGGCCGTAGCTGGGGGGGATATGGGGGGCTACAGCCCCCCCCCCAAATTAATTCTAAAAATCAAATCTTATTATAAAATAAACTTCTTTATCAATGTGTTCCAATTTTTTCTTATATAAAACTCTCCGCACAGCCCCCCCCCCCGAAAACAAAATTCTGACTACGGCCTTGTGTTTATGTATTACTATGTATGTATGTGTGTGTGTGTGTGTGTGTGTGTGTGTGTGCCAACTCACTGTCACTGCACCTGTATGTTTTCTGTTCACGTTACTACACATTGTTACAATGGTGTCTCTACACGTTCATTGTGACAATGGTGTCTCTTCACATGGTTACAATGGTGTTTCCACACATGGTTACTATTGTGTCTCTAATCATTGTTACAATGGTGTCACTGTAAATTGTTACAATGGTGTTACTACAGATTGTTACAATGGTGCCTTTATAAATTGTTACAATGGTGTTACTACAGATTGTTACAATGGTGTCTCTATAAATTGTTACAATTTGTTTTACAATGGTGTGTCTAATCAGTAGCTACAATGGTGTTACTACAGATTGTTACAATGGTGTTAGTGTACAGTAGAACACTGGCTATGATAATTTTTTTTTTTTTATTTGTATCGAAACGAAAATTGTATTATGGTTTTTTAATTAAATTGAAATATTTTTTGCTGTAGTTATAAATACCACACACACCGGTATATATTTTATGTCTTGATCTGTTGTTGTTGTTGTTGTTATTGTTATTGTTGATTATAGTGTTATATATAAAATAAAATAAAATTTGCCACCCCTCCATTTACTGTTGTGTAAGACCCACCCCCCTCCATTTACTGTTGTGTAAGACCCACCCCCTCCATTTACTGTTGTGTAAGACCCACCCCCTCCATTTACTGTTGTGTAAGACCCACCCCTCCATTTACTGTTGTGTAAGACCCACCCCCTCCATTTACTGTTGTGTAAGACCCACCCCCTCCATTTACTGTTGTGTAAGACCCACCCCCTCCATTTACTGTTGTGTAAGACCCACCCCCTCCATTTACTGTTGTGTAAGACCCACCCCCTCCATTTACTGTTGTGTAAGACCCACCCCCTCCATTTACTGTTGTGTAAGACCCACCCCCTCCATTTACTGTTGTGTAAGACCCACCCCTCCATTTACTGTTGTGTAAGACCCACCCTCCATTTACTGTTGTGTAAGACCCACCCCCTCCATTTACTGTTGTGTAAGACCCACCCTCCATTTACTGTTGTGTAAGACCCACCCCCTCCATTTACTGTTGTGTAAGACCCACCCCCTCCATTTACTGTTGTGTAAGACCCACCCCCTCCATTTACTGTTGTGTAAGACCCACCCCCAGAATTTTCTTTCCCAGTCTCTCCTCCTAATCCCCCCCCTCGCCCAGGCCAACCTCCTTCCGCCCTCCAATTTCCCCCACCCTAGTCCTTCTATCCCCCACCCCCCCGAGGGGCTGGAATAGTTTCACAACCTCACAGTCTCCCCCCCCCAGTCTATGACAGTCTAAACCCAGTTTTAATGGCCACAGATAATGTCGTTAGTCTCATCGCCCTGGGCACGGGGGGAGAATTTGAACAACATTGTTTAGATGTACATAATTAAACTGGGGAAGAGGGGGACTGGATGATACACAAAAAACATCCGGGGGAATATCGAATGGATTGAAAATACTGTCTTGACTAAAATTATTCAGTGATAGAGGGTTATATCGTCTATCTATAGCAGTCTTTCCCAAACTGTCAACCTCCTTGTACCCCCCCCCCCCCCCCCCCCCGTGTTTATTTTCGAAACACTAAGTTATGAACTCCTGAAGTTAGGAGGGTGTGTCCACCTCCCATCGCCTGCTTCTTTTTTATTTTTATTTTCCCGCCACAAATTTCATTTTAGCCTTTTGTAGCGATCAAACAAATCACCAGTCCCGGTGTTTACATTTATATCATGCATTATTTATTGATTTCAACAATGCTCCCAAGTGCTTATTCCAACACAACTATATATATATATATATATATATACATATATATATATATATATATATATATATATATTAAATCAATTTTAATATTGCTTTCTTGCATCAGATGCTTTCGCGACATTCAAAGGTACGCTTATTTAGTGGGCCTTCCATCAATCCCCCCCCACCATAGTTGAGGGGTGCACGGGCTACGGAGGCGCCACCGGGAGACACAAAGGGAAAACTCTCCAGGACCCTCAGGTAGACAGACACGCATTAGTCACCGCTGATCATCTCCCCCCCCGACCTGAGGGGTCTCAAAAAGCCCAATATTTGACCCCCCCCCTCTCCCTGAAGTCACATTTTGTCATTATGGACAATGTCCTGTAAGATAATTTCGACTATTAGTTCGTGAAATAGTATAGTGCTATGATTGTGTATTAAAAAACAACAACTTTATGATCAAGATTTATGCCCCGCCCCCCCACCCTTTTTTTTTGGGGGGGGCTCGCCTTCCCAATGAAAACCTTTGTATGTATTCAAGCTTGGAAGCATTTGAAACCTAAGTTGTTTAGTGTGTGAGAAGTCAGATGTGACACTGGAGTTAGATTTTTTTGAAACGCCTATTAATTGGATGGCGCGCATAATACCTGTCATGTTATACCACACATGACACCTGCCACATCATACCACACATAACACATGACACATTATACCACAGGAAATACGTGTCACATTATAGCACGCATAATACCTGCCACATGACTACTGTCACGTTATACCACACATGACTTCTGCCACATCATACCGCACATGACACATGCCACACTATAGCACACCTAATACCTGCCACACTATATGCATTTGCTTGACATCCTGGTGTGTATTATTTCATATCCCCCACCCTACAGGCAAGCCTGGCAATCTCTAGGGTGACATGTCCAAAGAAGCTGCGAGGGCCGAGTTTGTCCAGAAAATGGCTGACTCCTGCAGTTTGTTCCAGCCTTACGTGGAGGCGCACAGGGCTGGAGAAAGAGGAAGCAGAGCGGAAACAGTGAGTACATGTGCCAGTCTATCTGCGGAAGGTAAAGATACCCCCCCCCAGGTCGTCAACACACAGACTGGGAAGTAATTTGTATAAAGTTCCCTTTGCCCTGATTAGGCCATCAGGATTAAGTTTAGAATTAATCTCATTCTGTAACCACAACATATGAAAGGGGGTTTTGTGGTTAAGAAGCAATGCCTAGCCTCCATCAGTTCCCCCAACCAATGTTATGTGCACATTGAAAGCTAGATGAACATAAGGGACTTTGAACCAACTCTCTAACATGGCCTACACAAATTTCCCCAATGGTTCTCACAGAGGATCATTTCAACATGACCTGCAATAAATTTCCCCCAATGGTTCTCACAGAGGATCACTTCAACATGACCTGCACAAATTTCCCCCAATGGTTCTCACAGAGGATCGAATCCCTGGACTCACAGGCTGATAGTTGACCTGACAACACACGGCTTCTCATTTACCCGTCCCCCCCCTTCATCAACTTTACTCTAGCTTACGCTATAATACAATTTGTTGGTATTGGTAACATAAGCATTAATAACATATCTTATGCCTGAGTAGCTGATTAACAATAAACAAAAAAAATGTGTACAACTCAGACATGATTTTATAATTATTCTAACATTAATCCCAAATTATGGTCCGAAGTGCGAATTTTCACAGGTTAAAAAATGAATAAATAAAGGACACTTGGTTTATGTTTCTATAAGTAATAAACAAAACTGAGATTGTCAGCTCAACATACATTACAATAAATGGAAAAAAAAAATGAACAAAATCTCGTGTTTGATATTTACAAACAAATTGAATTGCATTAAAATACTATGAAGTAATGGATAAATAACGATGTTGTTGACTTTTTATCTTTCAAGGAAAGAGGAAGAGAAAAACTGAAACAGGAAGAAGAAGAGAAGAAGAAAAAGGAAATGGAAGAGACGGCGCGTTCCCGCTCAGGAGGCAGAGAAGAAGAAGCAACAAGAGCAAGAGTAAGTCATTTAGCTTTATAGTACGTACCATAATCTGTTACAGTTTAACTGTAAGATATGTACCATAATCTGTCACAGTTTTACTTTTGGTTGGCTTGATTGATTTCACATTTCTGTGTCAGCAAGTCTTGCTGCAACACAGAAGGAAGTCATTGTTTTACTATTTAGTCCTACAGATTTCCTTTAGAAGTGAAAATAGATTTGTAATTTGACATTGCCACAAATTTTTACTTAGCTTCTTAAGTGAACTTAATTTGTTCCAGAAGTCAGTTCATAAATCCTGAAATGATCAAAACATTGAAATCAACGAAACAATGACAATCCATTTCAAGATGATCAAATCATTATAATTTATTTTTTATTACCATCCTGTTTTTTACCTGACAAATTGCAAAGACAACGAAGAAGAACGAAATAAACAAAATTATTAAATGTAAAAAATAAAAAACAGTTTTTATATATCTTACTCAGCAGAGAAACTATCATGGCAAATGAATCGCCTTCTTCTCGCTTCTTCTAAATCATTAGTTTCATGTGAGTTTCTTCATGGCTGGAATCTTCTTGCACCAAGAAACTATCAGGGGAAATTCTGCTGGAGAATCTTTGATTGCAGGAGGGGGCATTGCACAATCATTCATGGGGCTTCATCCTCTGCCCACTGGCTGCAGGTGTGCTTTCTTAATTCTGGCCATTAAAACTGTCACTGGCTCCTCATGGTCCCAAGGGACTGCTCCTCCTTAAACGTCTATACATGTAGCTGTTTATTCCTGAAGATCCACCACCACTTCTGTATTGAGCTCTCACCCCATCCCTTTTTGTCTTCAATCAGCTGCTCTAAGTCAATAAGCCAACGACTTCCGACCCATAATCTGGTTAGTACCTTGAGGTTCATGACCATGGCAACTTTGTTTTCTAAGACACTGTTGCATTAGCTGGGGGGAAAAATAGAAGGAGGCATAGACATTTAGATATCAGTTAAAGGCTGATTGTTGACTAAAATATGATTAGTGCCCTGTACTTTGGTAGGGGTAGCGGTAGTCTGTTGCAAACATCTATATGTAGTAGTCAATGCCATTGCTAAACTATATGAGTAGTCAATGCCATTGCTAAACTATATGAGTAGTCAATGCCATTGCTAAACTATGAGTGGTCAATGCCATTGCTAAACTATATGAGTGGTCAATGCCATTGCTAAACTATATGAGTTGGTCAATGCCATTGCTAAAACTATATGAGTGGTCAATGCCATTGCTAAACTATATGAGTAGTCAATGCCATTGCTAAACTATATGAGTGGTCAATGCCATTGCTAAACTATATGAGTGGTCAATGCCATTGCTAAACTATATGAGTAGTCAATGCCATTGCTAAACTATGAGTAGTCAATGCCATTGCTCAACTATATGAGTGGTCAATGCCATTGCTAAACTATATGAGTAGTCAATGCCATTGCTAAACTATATGAGTAGTCAATGCCATTGCTCAACTATATGAGTAGTCAATGCCATTGCTCAACTATATGAGTAGTCAATGCCATTGCTAAACTATATGAGTAGTCAATGCCATTGCTAAACTTATATGAGTAGTGTACCCATTGCTAAACTATATGAGTAGTCAATGCCATTACTAAACTATATGAGTAGTCAATGCCATTGCTAAACTATGAAGTAGTCAATGCCATTGCTAAACTATATGAGTGGTCAATGCCATTTATGAAAACTATATGAGTGGTCAATGCCATTTCTAAACTATATGAGTGGTCAATGCCATTGCTAAACTATATGAGTGGTCAATGCCATTGCTAAACTATATGAGTGGTCAATGCCATTGCTAAACTATATGAGTGGTCAATGCCATTGCTTACAACTATATGAGTGGTCAATGCCATTGCTAAACTATATGAGTAGTCAATGCCATTGCTAAACTATATGAGTAGTCAATGCCATTGCTAAACTATATGAGTAGTCAATGTCATTGCTAAACTATATGAGTAGTCAATGCCATTGCTAAACTATGAGTAGTCAATGCCATTGCCAAACTATCCAAGCTACTTGAAGTTGTTTGTTGTTTATATCAAAAATTTATTACAAAAATGTATGCAATTCAATGCAGTCTGACAACTTAGGTACAATGAAAACTATTTGTGGAGTACATGAAAAATCTGAGGCCCAGCCATGTAAGTAAAAAGTGTGTTTGTCATGGGTGAAGGGACGGACCTATAACTGTGAGTTAAAGTCATTTAATAAAATGTATAGTGAGATATTTTGAAAACCATATGCACCCAGTAGTCGAAATATACAAAGCGTGTATAAAGGGTCTAGTGACAGCCACTTTGATGTCTTAAAGTGATGAAATAAAACAATCATTATCAAAATAAGATGTAGAAAGAAAGGTAGCTCTGTTCATATTCTAGTTTATCAACAAAAGACTTCCTCATTTTTTTTTGTAGCTAATTAGTTTACAGCCTACCGCATTGGTGAATTTCCCACAAAGGATTCTTTATTGACAAATGAATATTTCATAGAGCTTGTTAATGATCTTCTTTATAATTTTTTTAACGCCATATGAGCTCTTTATATGAAATAACTATGTATAATCACCAATGCGCTCATATTCCTTAATATATTTAACTAAATAATTATTTTTTTTAAACATGTACAAAATTACATTATACTTCATTTATATTGTTAAAATGGATAATACATCTATTCAGAGGTGGAACTACCATAATGTTTAAACTTTAGTATTCCTTCATTAATAAATCATTAATATCTACGAAGTGATTCAATTCATTTCAACTCAATCCCTTTATGTGTCATGCCTAGTGAAACAGATGAATTCTACAATCTGCCCCAATAGCGTTCCTTGGTGGCTAGACAACTTCTGTGTATCTTTAAATAAAAAATAAATTTCATCTATGCTTTAGCTGTATTTTAAAATGTTATTTATAATTTTCTATGCATTCTATACCAGTATCAGTGTGTTAATAGAGTAGCCTTGTAAACAATATTTTATTTGTATAGTACAGGTGTGGGCAACACAGGATTTTTGGTCCACCATTTGGTAAAATGTTAAAAACTACATAAATACGTTCATTGAAAAATGTTGTTGTTGCATTTATCTCTAGTGATAAAAAGGACATCTTTTGTATTCTTCCATCAATTAGTACAGATAACAATTTAATAAAAGAAAAACAGAAATAAATTGTCTGAAAGATTACTGTCTTTTAAAATATTTAAAAATCAATTCATTAAACACAATAATAATTCATTACAGTATTATTTTTGTCTAATCCCTGAAGTTACTTCTAAAGATTGAAACTATGACCTTGTGCATTAGTTATTTCAACACAGCAGAAATTTTAGAAATTCAATAAGGCCTAAAGGATTAGCTCATAATGGACCCAACCATGGCCCAACTAATTCATACTGGAGAAATATTTCAATGGCCTGAGTATGTCAGAAAGGTTTTCACACAAAACAACTTTTTACTTCACATCTATTAATTCATACTGGAAAAGAAACCATTTTTCAATGTACAGTATGTCTGAAACGTTTTACTACAAAGTAAGTTTACTACACATCTATTAATTCATACTGGAAGAAAACCATTTCAATAACGTACAGTATGTCAGAAAAAGTTTTAGTCAGAAATGTCAGCGACTTCACATCAAAAAATTCATACTGGAGAGAAACCATTTCAATGTACAGTGTGTCAGAAAGTTTTTTCATAAAAATTACCTTTTTACTTCACATCTATTAATTCATACTGGAGACAAACCATTTCATCATTACAGTATGTCAGAAAAGTTTTACTCCAAGCAGTTCCATGACTTTACATCAATTAATTCATACTGGAGACAAACCATTTCAATGTACAGTATGTCAGAGAAAGTTTACTGGGAAAGCGTAACTTGACTACCATCAAAAAATTCCTACTGGAGATAAACCGTTTCAATGTTGCAATTATGTCAGAAAAGTTTTAGTCAGAAATGTCACTTATTTACATCAATTAATTCATACTGAAGAAACCACTTCAATGTACAGTATGTCAGAAAAGTTTTCACAAAAGTAACTTTACTTCACATCTATTAATTCATACTGAAACTTCAATGTGCAGTATGTCAGAAGCGTTTTACTTACAAATACAAGCGTTCACATCTAATAATTCATACTGGAAGAAACCATTCAATGTACAGTATGTCAGAAAAGTTTTACTGGGAAACATAACTTGTCTACATCAATTAATTCATACTGGAGATAAACCGTTTCCAATGTACAGTATGTCAGAAAAGTTTAGTCGGGAAAGTAACTTGACTTCACATCAAAATTCATACTGGAGAGAAACCATTTCAATGTGTACAGTATGTCAGAAAGTTTATGAAAGGTCCATGACTTTATCAATTGTTCATACTGGAGAGAAACCATTTCCAATGTGGTATGTCAGAAGAGTTTTACTCAGAAACGTTCCATGACTTTGCATCAATTATTTCATACTGGAGATAAACCGTTTCCAATGTACAGTATGTCAGAAAAAGTTTTAGTCAGAAATGTCACTTGACTTCACATAAATAATTCATACTAAGGAATCACCTTATAAGTGTGCAGTATGTTTTTGAAAGTTTTTGTAGGAAAACCGGTTTGACCAAGCACCAGTCGACACACAACTTTACAGATGTTTCACTGTACTCTATGTAACTGGAGTGGCAGTCTTATGTCTGTCTTGAAAACATTTACTATCACATATCGGACGTCTTTTATTTCAATGTACTCAATGTAATAAAAGCTCTGTAAATGTGTCTTGCCAAACATTACTTACCCATACAAGTATAATAAGTGTTGCCTATACAACAAGTCATTTTAGATTTTCCAATCTCTGAAGAGGCATTGCTTACTTCACATGTGGAAAAACAATATAAATGTCCATGTTAAACATGTTGTAAATTTTCAATTGAAAGTTGACAACTAATCAATACCATATTTACTATGCCTTAACCATATTTCAGTGCACTTTGTGATGATACAAATTATAACTTGAGGAAACATTCCTTATCATCATATGTAGAGAGAAGACATTTTAAATATTGATTCTGTTTAAATTCCAGTTTAGAGCTATGATTTTACACATTCAATCAATGCATCCAGTGGCAGCAATAAAGCAATGAACAAACCAACAACTCCTAAATGTCATGAGGAAAAGAAATATTCAGTTTATGAAATGACAGCAAACACACTTTACTACAAATTGACATAATAAGTTCAGTAAATTATATGGCTGCAAGCTTTCCCTACATGAACAATCAGGGACATAGTACCCGAGAAAATTATTTTGACAGGTAACCACATGTGAAGGCATTTGCACCTGTCAACTTTAACTGATATCAAATGAAGTATTTAATTTTAAAAAAGACAACTAGATAAATTTTATTGGATAATTAATTTGAGGTTTTATCATTGTATACATATTTTATGGTTTATGTGTGTTTAGGTTAGCTATACGAGTATGTCATGGTATCAAGCATCAAAAATGCTGGGGCCCCAAAGAGGCCAAGCCCATTGCTTACAAATCCTAGGTTTGGCACTGGCTTTCTAAAGTCTATCTCTATGCAAAGGCCTTGCAGGGTACAACATGGTTGTGTGACGTGGTGGCTGAATGGCTAAGCAACTTGGGGTATTCTTTTTTTATGCTGCTGACTATCCAAGTTCGATACCTCTGCTGGACATTTTTATTATTATTTTTTTTAGAATGTATCCTTTTAGTTGTTTAATGAAAAAGTAATTAGACTCTTTGACAATTTTTTTATTGAAATGATTTATCTTTAGGATGTGGTAAGAAAAAGAAACAACAACTAATTAGGTTTTTAACTTATTTCATAACTTTAAAAAAAAATTGAAAGCTCATGTATCAAATCTGAACACAGAGTCGCTAGGGTGCGGTCCAAATCAGATGTCACCTTGCGGGCTAACAGGAGCCCTTCAAATTATTTTTTACATTAAATATTAAGTACATAAACTCGTCATAGTATCGAATGTCAAATGTAATGCCCCTAAATCCCTAGGTTCGGCACTGGCTTTCTAATGAAGTCTATCTTCATGCAAAGGCTTTGCAGGGTACAGCTAGTAGTATTTAATGTTATTTATTACAAAATAAGAACAAACATTACATTTTTTGTTTAAATGCATTTTACCCAGGCTCTTGTGTAGAAGAGAGTCCCTGTACACATCTGTTTTAGCCTTTAGGTTAATTATAACTTAATTTGAACTTTATTTAAATTAATTGGCTATTCTTTTTTACCACTTGGATCCATTTCGTTAGGCTCAGTAGCAAGTAGAATAATCACTAAAGTGTCTAAGATTTAGATATATGGCACTCAACATTCACCATTGAACGGTGCAATTATGAGATGTTTATTTAGTGATATTGGCTAGTGACGGTACAATTATGAATCATTTTATCAGTAATGGCTGAACGGTGCAATTATGAATCATTTTATTAATGTGGCTGAACGGTGCAATTATGAAAATATTTTATTATTCGCTAGTGAGGTGCTGTTAGATATTTTATTAGTATTGGCTAGTGGTGCAATTATGAATCATTTATTAGTATTGGCTGAGCGGTGCAATTATGAAATATTTATTAGTATTTTTAACTATTTTCTGAGCATCAACTCACTAAAGGTGATGATCAATTTACACTGCTTTACTCAGTCACATGCATATTTTAAACTAAATGTATGTATTTGAAATGGAAATGTCGAAAAAAAGTTTTGCATTATTCAAGATAAAATATTTCATTTAGAAAAAAATTCAGAGCAACTCCCTATTGGAACTAAACGATAGGTCTGCATCAATGAACAGATCACTTGATAGGTCTGCATCAATAACGTCATTTGATAGGTCTGCTTCAATAACGTCACTTGATAGGTCTGCATCAATAACATCACTTGATAGGTCTGCATCAATAACGTCACTTGATAGGTCTGCATCAATAACATCACTTGATAGGTCTGCATCAATAACGTCACTTGATAGGTCTGAACCAAAAACATCACTGTATAGGACTGCATCAATAACGTCACTTGGTAGGTCTGCATCTATAACACTACTTATTTTGCATCCATTAATAACATCACTTGATAGGCCTGCATCAATAACATCACTTGATAGGTCTGCATCAATAACATCACTTGATAGGTCTGCATCAATAACATCACTTGATAGGTCTGCATCAATAACGTCACTTGATAGGTCTGCATCAATAACATCACTTGATAGGTCTGCATCATTAACACTACTTATTTTGCATCCATCAATAACATCACTTGATAGGTCTGCATCAATAATATCACTTGATAGGTCTGCATCAATAACATCATTTGATAGGTCTGCATCAATAACATCGCTTGATAGGACTGCATCAATAACGTCACTTGGTTGGTCTGCATCAATAACACTACTTATTTTGCATCCATCAATAACATCACTTGATAGGTCTGCATCAATAACATCACTTGATAGGTCTGCATCAATAACGTCACTTTATAGGTCTGCATCAATAACGTTACTAGGTAGGTCTGCATTAATAACACTACTTATTTTGCATCCATCAATAACATCACTTGATAGGTCTGCATCAATAACGTCACTTGATAGGTCTGCATCAATAACATCATTTGATAGGTCTGAACCAAAAACATCACTGTATAGGACTGCATCAATAACGTAACTTCGTAGGTCTGCATTAATAACACTACTTATTTTGCTTCCATCAATAACATCACTTGATAGGTGTGCAACAATAATATCACTTGATAGGTCTGCATCAATAACATCACTTGATAGGTCTGCATCAATAACATCACTTGATAGGTCTGCATCAATAACGTCACTTGATAGGTCTGCATCAATAACGTCACTTGATAGGTCTGCATCAATAACATCACTTGATAGGTCTGCATCATTAACACTACTTATTTTGCATCCATCAATAATATCACTTTATAGGTCTGCATCAATAACGCCTTTTGATAGGTCTGCATCAATAACATCGCTTGATAGGACTGCATCAATAACGCCACTTGTTTGGTCTGCATCAATAACACTACTTATTTTGCATCCATCAATAACATCACATGATAGGTCTGCATCAATAACATAACTTGATAGGTCTGCATCAATAACGTCACTTGATAGGTCTGCATCAATAACATCACTTGATAGGTCTGCATCATTAACACTACTTATTTTGCATCCATCAATAACATCACTTGATAGGTCTGCATCAATAACGTCACTTGATAGGTCTGCATCAATAACGTCAATTGGTTGGTCTGCATCAATAACACTACTTATTTTGCATCCATCAATAACATCACATGATAGGTCTGAATCAATAACATCACTTGATAGGTCTGCATCAATAACGTCACTTGATAGGTCTGCATCAATAACATCACTTTATAGGTCTGCATCAATAACCACACTTGATAGGTCTGCATCAATAACATCACTTGATAGGTCTGCATCAATAACGTCACTTGGTAGATCTGCATCAATAACGTCACTTGGTAGATCTGCATCAATAACACTACTTATTTTGCATACATCAATAACATCACTTGATAGGTCTGCATCATGAAAATCACTTTATAGGTCTGCATCAATAACGTCACTTGATAGGTCTGCATCAATAACGTCACTTCATAGGTCTGCATCAATAACATCACTTTATAGGTCTGCATCAATAACATCACTTGATAGGTCTGCATCAATAACGTCACTTGGTAGATCTGCATCAATAACGTCACTTGGTAGATCTGCATCAATAACACTACTTATTTTGCATCCATCAATAACAACACTTGATAGGTCTGCATCAATAACATCATTTGACAGGTCTGCATCAATAACCTCATTTGATAGGACTGCATCAATAACGTCACTTGGTAGGTCTGCATCAATAACACTACTTTTTTTGCATCCATCAATAACATCACTTGATAGGTCTGCATCAATAACATCACTTGATAGGCCTGCATCCATAACGTCACTTGATAGGTCTGCATCAATAACATCACTTGATAGGTCAGCATCAATAACGTCACTTGATAGGTCTGCATTAATAACGTCACTTGATAGGTCTGCATCAATAACATCACTTGATAGGTCTGCATCAATAACGTCACTTGATAGGTCTGCATCAATAACGTCACTTGATAGGTCTGCATCAATAACGTCATTTGATAGGTCTGCATCAATAACATCACTTTAAAGGTCTGCATCAATAACATCACTTGATATGTCTGCATCAATAACATCATTTGATAGGTCTGCATCAATAACCTCACTTGATAGGACTGCATCAATAACGTCACTTGGTAGGTCTGCATCAATAACACTACTTATTTTCCATCCATCAATAACATCACTTGATAGGTCTGCATCAATAACATCACTTGATAGGACTGCATCAATAACGTCACTTGATAGGTCTGCATCAATAACGTCATTTGATAGGTCTGCATCAACAACGTCACTTTGTAGGTCTGCATCAATAACATCATTTGATAGGTCTGCATCATTAACACTACTTATTTTGCATCCATCAATAACATCACTTGATAGGTCTGCATCAATAACGTCACTTGATAGGTCTGCATCAAAAACGTTACTTGGTAGGTCTGCATTAATAACACTACTTATTTTTCATCCATTAATAACATCACTTGATAGATCTGCATCAATAACGTCACTTGATAGGTCTGCATCAATAACATCACTTGATAGGTCTGCATCAATAACGTCACTTGATAGGTCTGCATCAATAACATCACTTGGTAGGTCTGCATCAATAACGTCACTTGATAGGTCTGCATCATTAGCACTACTTATTTTACATCCATCAATAACATCACTTGATAGGTCTGCATCAATAACGTCACTTGATAGGTCTGCATCAATAACGTCACTTGGTTGGTCTGCATCAATAACACTACTTATTTTGCATCCATCAATAATATCACTTGATATGTCTGCATCAATAACATCATTTGATAGGTCTGCATCAATAACATCACTTAATAGGACTGCATCAAAAACGTCACTTGGTAGGTCTGCATCAATGACACTACTTATTTTGCATCCATCAATAACATCACTTGATAGGTCTGCATCAATAATATCACTTGATAGGTCTGCATCAATAACATCACTTGATAGGTCTGCATCAATAACATCACTGGATAGGTCTGCAACAATAACGTCACTTGGTAGGTCTGCATCAAAAACGTCACTTGATATGTCTGCATCAATAAAACCACTTGATAGGTCTGCATCATTAACACTACTTATTTTGCATCCATCAATAACATCACTTGATAGGTCTGCATCAATAACGTCACTTGATAGGTCTGCATCAATAACATCATTTGATAGGTCTGCACCAATAACATCACTTTATAGGACTGCATCAATAACGTCACTTGGTAGGTCTGCATCAATAACACTACTTATTTTGCATCCTTCAATAACGTCACTTGATAGGTCTGCATCAATAACATCCCTTGATAGGTCTGCATCATTAACACTACTTATTTTGCATCCATCAATAATATCACTTTATAGGTCTGCATCAATAACGTCTTTTGATAGGTCTGCATCAATAACATCGCTTGATAGGACTGCATCAATAACGCCACTTAGTTGGTCTGCATCAATAAGACTTCTTATTTTGCATCCATCAATAACATCACTTGATAGGTCTGCATCAATAACGTCACTTGATAGGTCTGCATCAATAACGTTACTTGGTAGGTCTGCATTAATAACACTACTTTTTTTGCATCCATCAATAACATCACTTGATAGGTCTGCATCAATAACGTCACTTGATAGGTCTGCATCAATAACATCATTTGATAGGTCTGAACCAAAAACATCACTGTATAGGACTGCATCAATAACGTCACTTGGTAGGTCTGCATCAATAACACTACTTATTTTGCATCCATCAATAACATCACTTGATAGGTCTGCAACAATAATATCACTTGATAGGTCTGCATCAATAACATCACTTGATAGGTCTGCATCAATAACATCACTTGATAGGTCTGCATCAATAACATCATTTGATAGGTCTGCATCAATAACATCGCTTGATAGGACTGCATCAATAACGTCACTTGGTTGGTCTGCATCAATAACTCTACTTATTTTGCATCCATCAAAAACATCACTTGATAGGTCTGCATCAATAACATAAATTGATAGGTCTGCATCAATAACGTCACTTGATAGGTCTGCATCAATAACATCACTTGATAGGTCTGCATCAATAACGTCACTTGATAGGTCTGCATCAATAACGTCACTTGATAGGTCTGCATCAATAACATCACTTGATAGGTCTGCATCAATAACGTCACTTGATAGGTCTGCATCAATAACATCACTGATAGGTCTGCATCAATAACGTCACTTGGTAGGTCTGCATCAATAACACTACTTATTTTGCATCCATTAATAACATCACTTGATAGGTCTGCATCAATAACATCACTTTATAGATCTGCATCAATAACGTCACTTTATAGGTCTGCATCAATAACATCACTTGATAGGTCTGCATCAATAACGTCACTTGATAGGTCTGCATCAATAACGTCACTTGGTAGGTCTGCATCAATAACATCACTTGATAGGTCTGCATCAACAACGTCACTTGATAGGTCTGCATCAATAACGTCACTTGATAGGTCTGCATCAATAACATCACTTTATAGGTCTGCATCAATAACGTCACTTGATAGGTCTGCATCAATAACATCACTTGATAGGTCTACATCAATAACGTCACTTGATAGGTCTGCATTAATAACATCAATTGATAGGTCTGCATAAATAACATCACTTGATAGGTCTGCATCATGAACCTCACTTTATAGGTCTGCATCAATAACGTCATTTGATAGGTCTGCTTCAATAACGTCACTTGATAGGTCTGCATCAATAACATCACTTGATAGGTCTGCATCAATAACGTCACTTGATAGGTCTGCATCAATAACATCACTTGATAGGTCTGCATCAATAACGTCACTTGATAGGTCTGAACCAAAAACATCACTGTATAGGACTGCATCAATAACGTCACTTGGTAGGTCTGCATCTATAACACTACTTATTTTGCATCCATTAATAACATCACTTGATAGGTCTGCATCAATAACATCACTTGATAGGTCTGCATCAATAACATCACTTGATAGGTCTGCATCAATAACGTCACTTGATAGGTCTGCATCAATAACGTCACTTGATAGGTCTGCATCAATAACATCACTTGATAGGTCTGCATCATTAACACTAGTTTTTTTGGATCCATCAATAACCTCACTTGATAGGTCTGCATCAATAATATCACTTGATAGGTCTGCATCAATAACATCATTTGATAGGTCTGCATCAATAACATCGCTTAATAGGACTGCATCAATAACGTCACTTGGTTGGTCTGCATCAATAACACTACTTATTTTGCATCCATCAATAACATCACTTGATAGGTCTGCATCAATAACATCACTTGATAGGTCTGCATCAATAACGTCACTTTATAGGTCTGCATCAATAACGTTACTAAGTAGGTCTGCATTAATAACACTACTTATTTTGCATCCATCAATAACATCACTTGATAGGTCTGCATCAATAACGTCACTTGATAGGTCTGCATCAATAACATCATTTGATAGGTCTGAACCAAAAACATCACTGTATAGGACTGCATCAATAACGTAACTTCGTAGGTCTGCATCAATAACACTACTTATTTTGCTTCCATCAATAACATCACTTGATAGGTGTGCAACAATAATATCACTTGATAGGTCTGCATCAATAACATCACTTGATAGGTCTGCATCAATAACATCACTTGATAGGTCTGCATCAATAACGTTACTTAATAGGTCTGCATCAATAACGTCACTTGATAGGTCTGCATCAATAACATCACTTGATAGGTCTGCATCATTAACACTACTTATTTTGCATCCATCAATAATATCACTTTATAGGTCTGCATCAATAACATCATTTGATAGGTCTGCATCAATAACATCGCTTGATAGGACTGCATCAATAACGTCACTTGGTTGGTCTGCATCAATAACACTACTTATTTTGCATCCATCAATAACATCACATGATAGGTCTGCATCAATAACATCACTTGATAGGTCTGCATCAATAACATCACTTGATAGGTCAGCATCAATAACGTCACTTGATAGGTCTGCATCAATAACGTCACTTGGTAGGTCTGCATCAATAACATCACTTGATAGGTCTGCATCAACAACGTCACTTGATAGGTCTGCATCAATAACGTCACTTGATAGGTCTGAATCAATAACATCACTTTATAGGTCTGCATCAATAACGTCACTTGATAGGTATGCATCAATAACATCACTTGATAGGTCTGCATCAATAACGTCACTTGATAGGTCTGCATCAATTACATCATTTGATAGGTCTGCATCAATAACGTCACTTGATAGGTCTGCATCAATAACGTCACTTGATAGGTCTGCATCAATAACATCACTTGATAGGTCTGCATCATTAACACTACTTATTTTGCATCCATCAATAATATCACTTTATAGGTCTGCATCAATAACGTCTTTTGATAGGTCTGCATCAATAACATCGCTTGATAGGACTGCATCAATAACGCCACTTGGTTGGTCTGCATCAATAACACTACTTATTTTGCATCCATCAATAACATCACATGATAGGTCTGCATCAATAACATAACTTGATAGGTCTGCATCAATAACGTCACTTGATAGGTCTGCATCAATAACGTCACTTGGTTGGTCTGCATCAATAACACTACTTATTTTGCATCCATCAATAACATCACTTGATAGGTCTGCATCAATAACATCACTTGATAGGTCTGCATCAATAACGTCACTTGATAGGTCTGCATCAATAACATCACTTTATAGGTCTGCATCAATAACCTCACTTGATAGGTCTGCATCAATAACATCACTTGATAGGTCTGCATCAATAACGTCACTTGGTAGATCTGCATCAATAACGTCACTTGGTAGATCTGCATCAATAACACTACTTATTTTGCATTCATCAATAACATCACTTGATAGGTCTGCATCATGAAAATCACTTTATAGGTCTGCATCAATAACGTCACTTGATAGGTCTGCATCAATAACGTCACTTCATAGGTCTGCATCAATAACATCACTTTATAGGTCTGCATCAATAACATCACTTGATAGGTCTGCATCAATAACGTCACTTGATAGGTCTGCATCAATAACGTCACTTGGTAGATCTGCATCAATAACACTACTTATTTTGCATCCATCAATAACATCACTTGATAGGTCTGCATCAATAACGTCACTTGATAGATCTGCATCAATAACGTCACTTGGTAGATCTGCATCAATAACACTACTTATTTTGCATTCATCAATAACATCACTTGATAGGTCTGCATCATGAAAATCACTTTATAGGTCTGCATCAATAACGTCACTTTATAGGTCTGCATCAATAACGTCACTTCATAGGTCTGCATCAATAACATCACTTTATAGGTCTGCATCAATAACATCACTTGATAGGTCTGCATCAATAACGTCACTTGGTAGATCTGCATCAATAACGTCACTTGGTAGATCTGCATCAATAACACTACTTATTTTGCATCCATCAATAACATCACTTGATAGGTCTGCATCAATAACATCATTTGATAGGTCTGCATCAATAACATCGCTTGATAGGACTGCATCAATAACGTCACTTGATAGGTCTGCATTAATAACGTCACTTGATAGGTCTGCATCAATAACATCACTTGATAGGTCTGCATCAATAACGTCACTTGATAGGTCTGCATCAATAACGTCACTTGATAGGTCTGCATCAATAACGTCATTTGATAGGTCTGCATCAATAACATCACTTGATAGGTCTGCATCAATAACGTCACTTGATAGGTCTGCATCAATAACGTCACTTGATAGGTCTGCATCAATAACGTCATTTGATAGGTCTGCATCAATAACATCACTTTAAAGGTCTGCATCAATAACATCACTTGATATGTCTGCATCAATAACATCATTTGATAGGTCTGCATCAATAACCTCACTTGATAGGACTGCATCAATAACGTCACTTGGTAGGTCTGCATCAATAACACTACTTATTTTCCATCCATCAATAACATCACTTGATAGGTCTGCATCAATAACATCACTTGATAGGACTGCATCAATAACGTCACTTGATAGGTCTGCATCAATAACGTCATTTGATAGGTCTGCATCAACAACGTCACTTTGTAGGTCTGCATCAATAACATCACTTGATAGGTCTGCATCATTAACACTACTTATTTTGCATCCATCAATAACATCACTTGATAGGTCTGCATCAATAACGTCACTTGATAGGTCTGCATCAATAACGTTACTTGGTAGGTCTGCATTAATAACACTACTTATTTTTCATCCATTAATAACATCACTTGATAGATCTGCATCAATAACGTCACTTGATAGGTCTGCATCAATAACATCACTTGATAGGTCTGCATCAATAACGTCACTTGATAGGTCTGCATCAATAACATCACTTGGTAGGTCATCAATAACGTCACTTGATAGGTCTGCATCATTAGCACTACTTATTTTGCATCCATTAATAACATTGATAGGTCTGCATCATGAACCTGGTCTGCATCAATAACGTCACTTGATAGGTCTCATTAGCACTACTTATTTTGCATCCATTAATAACATCCTTGATAGGTATCATACGTCACTTGATAGGTCTGCATCAATAACGTCACTTGATAGGTCTGCATCAATAACGTCACTTGATAGGTCTGCATCAATAACGTCACTTGATAGGTCTGCATCAATAACGTCACTTGATAGGTCTGCATCAATAACATCACTTGATAGGTCTGCATCAATAACGTCACTTGATAGGTCTGAACCAAAAACATCACTGTATAGGACTGCATCAATAACGTCACTTGGTAGGTCTGCATCTATAACACTACTTATTTTGCATCCATTAATAACATCACTTGATAGGTCTGCATCAATAACATCACTTGATAGGTCTGCATCAATAACATCACTTGATAGGTCTGCATCAATAACGTCACTTGATAGGTCTGCATCAATAACGTCACTTGATAGGTCTGCATCAATAACATCACTTGATAGGTCTGCATCATTAACACTACTTATTTTGCATCCATCAATAACATCACTTGATAGGTCTGCATCAATAATATCACTTGATAGGTCTGCATCAATAACATCATTTGATAGGTCTGCATCAATAACATCGCTTGATAGGACTGCATCAATAACGTCACTTGGTTGGTCTGCATCAATAACACTACTTATTTTGCATCCATCAATAACATCACTTGATAGGTCTGCATCAATAACATCACTTGATAGGTCTGCATCAATAACGTCACTTTATAGGTCTGCATCAATAACGTTACTAGGTAGGTCTGCATTAATAACACTACTTATTTTGCATCCATCAATAACATCACTTGATAGGTCTGCATCAATAACGTCACTTGATAGGTCTGCATCAATAACATCATTTGATAGGTCTGAACCAAAAACATCACTGTATAGGACTGCATCAATAACGTAACTTCGTAGGTCTGCATCAATAACACTACTTATTTTGCTTCCATCAATAACATCACTTGATAGGTGTGCAACAATAATATCACTTGATAGGTCTGCATCAATAACATCACTTGATAGGTCTGCATCAATAACATCACTTGATAGGTCTGCATCAATAACGTTACTTGATAGGTCTGCATCAATAACGTCACTTGATAGGTCTGCATCAATAACATCACTTGATAGGTCTGCATCATTAACACTACTTATTTTGCATCCATCAATAATATCACTTTATAGGTCTGCATCAATAACATCATTTGATAGGTCTGCATCAATAACATCGCTTGATAGGACTGCATCAATAACGTCACTTGGTTGGTCTGCATCAATAACACTACTTATTTTGCATCCATCAATAACATCACCATGATAGGTCTGCATCAATAACATCACTTGATAGGTCTGCATCAATAACATCACTTGATAGGTCAGCATCAATAACGTCACTTGATAGGTCTGCATCAATAACGTCACTTGGTAGGTCTGCATCAATAACATCACTTGATAGGTCTGCATCAACAACGTCACTTGATAGGTCTGCATCAATAACGTCACTTGATAGGTCTGAATCAATAACATCACTTTATAGGTCTGCATCAATAACGTCACTTGATAGGTATGCATCAATAACATCACTTGATAGGTCTGCATCAATAACGTCACTTGATAGGTCTGCATCAATTACATCATTTGACAGGTCTGCATCAATAACGTCACTTGATAGGTCTGCATCAATAACGTCACTTGATAGGTCTGCATCAATAACATCACTTGATAGGTCTGCATCATTAACACTACTTATTTTGCATCCATCAATAATATCACTTTATAGGTCTGCATCAATAACGTCTTTTGATAGGTCTGCATCAATAACATCGCTTGATAGGACTGCATCAATAACGCCACTTGGTTGGTCTGCATCAATAACACTACTTATTTTGCATCCATCAATAACATCACATGATAGGTCTGCATCAATAACATCACTTGATAGGTCTGCATCAATAACGTCACTTGATAGGTCTGCATCAATAACATCACTTGATAGGTCTGCATCATTAACACTACTTATTTTGCATCCATCAATAACATCACTTGATAGGTCTGCATCAATAACGTCACTTGATAGGTCTGCATCAATAACGTCAATTGGTTGGTCTGCATCAATAACACTACTTATTTTGCATCCATCAATAACATCACATGATAGGTCTGCATCAATAACATCACTTGATAGGTCTGCATCAATAACGTCACTTGATAGGTCTGCATCAATAACATCACTTTATAGGTCTGCATCAATAACCACACTTGATAGGTCTGCATCAATAACATCACTTGATAGGTCTGCATCAATAACGTCACTTGGTAGATCTGCATCAATAACGTCACTTGGTAGATCTGCATCAATAACACTACTTATTTTGCATTCATCAATAACATCACTTGATAGGTCTGCATCATGAAAATCACTTTATAGGTCTGCATCAATAACGTCACTTGATAGGTCTGCATCAATAACGTCACTTCATAGGTCTGCATCAATAACATCACTTTATAGGTCTGCATCAATAACATCACTTGATAGGTCTGCATCAATAACGTCACTTGGTAGATCTGCATCAATAACGTCACTTGGTAGATCTGCATCAATAACACTACTTATTTTGCATCCATCAATAACATCACTTGATAGGTCTGCATCAATAACATCATTTGACAGGTCTGCATCAATAACCTCATTTGATAGGACTGCATCAATAACGTCACTTGGTAGGTCTGCATCAATAACGTCACTTGATAGGTCTGCATTAATAACGTCACTTGATAGGTCTGCATCAATAACATCACTTGATAGGTCTGCATCAATAACGTCACTTGATAGGTCTGCATCAATAACGTCACTTGATAGGTCTGCATCAATAACGTCATTTGATAGGTCTGCATCAATAACATCACTTTAAAGGTCTGCATCAATAACATCACTTGATAGGTCTGCATCAATAACATCATTTGATAGGTCTGCATCAATAACCTCACTTGATAGGACTGCATCAATAACGTCACTTGGTAGGTCTGCATCAATAACACTACTTATTTTCCATCCATCAATAACATCACTTGATAGGTCTGCATCAATAACATCACTTGATAGGACTGCATCAATAACGTCACTTGATAGGTCTGCATCAATAACGTCATTTGATAGGTCTGCATCAACAACGTCACTTTGTAGGTCTGCATCAATAACATCACTTGATAGGTCTGCATCATTAACACTACTTATTTTGCATCCATCAATAACATCACTTGATAGGTCTGCATCAATAACGTCACTTGATAGGTCTGCATCAAAAACGTTACTTGGTAGGTCTGCATTAATAACACTACTTATTTTTCATCCATTAATAACATCACTTGATAGATCTGCATCAATAACGTCACTTGATAGGTCTGCATCAATAACATCACTTGATAGGTCTGCATCAATAACGTCACTTGATAGGTCTGCATCAATAACATCACTTGGTAGGTCTGCATCAATAACGTCACTTGATAGGTCTGCATCATTAGCACTACTTATTTTACATCCATCAATAACATCACTTGATAGGTCTGCATCAATAACGTCACTTGATAGGTCTGCATCAATAACGTCACTTGGTTGGTCTGCATCAATAACACTACTTATTTTGCATCCATCAATAATATCACTTGATATGTCTGCATCAATAACATCATTTGATAGGTCTGCATCAATAACATCACTTAATAGGACTGCATCAAAAACGTCACTTGGTAGGTCTGCATCAATGACACTACTTATTTTGCATCCATCAATAACATCACTTGATAGGTCTGCATCAATAATATCACTTGATAGGTCTGCATCAATAACATCACTTGATAGGTCTGCATCAATAACATCACTGGATAGGTCTGCAACAATAACGTCACTTGGTAGGTCTGCATCAAAAACGTCACTTGATATGTCTGCATCAATAAAACCACTTGATAGGTCTGCATCATTAACACTACTTATTTTGCATCCATCAATAACATCACTTGATAGGTCTGCATCAATAACGTCACTTGATAGGTCTGCATCAATAACATCATTTGATAGGTCTGCACCAATAACATCACTTTATAGGACTGCATCAATAACGTCACTTGGTAGGTCTGCATCAATAACACTACTTATTTTGCATCCTTCAATAACGTCACTTGATAGGTCTGCATCAATAACATCCCTTGATAGGTCTGCATCATTAACACTACTTATTTTGCATCCATCAATAATATCACTTTATAGGTCTGCATCAATAACGTCTTTTGATAGGTCTGCATCAATAACATCGCTTGATAGGACTGCATCAATAACGCCACTTGGTTGGTCTGCATCAATAACACTACTTATTTTGCATCCATCAATAACATCACTTGATAGGTCTGCATCAATAACGTCACTTGATAGGTCTGCATCAATAACGTTACTTGGTAGGTCTGCATTAATAACACTACTTTTTTTGCATCCATCAATAACATCACTTGATAGGTCTGCATCAATAACGTCACTTGATAGGTCTGCATCAATAACATCATTTGATAGGTCTGAACCAAAAACATCACTGTATAGGACTGCATCAATAACGTCACTTGGTAGGTCTGCATCAATAACACTACTTATTTTGCATCCATCAATAACATCACTTGATAGGTCTGCAACAATAATATCACTTGATAGGTCTGCATCAATAACATCACTTGATAGGTCTGCATCAATAACATCACTTGATAGGTCTGCATCAATAACATCATTTGATAGGTCTGCATCAATAACATCGCTTGATAGGACTGCATCAATAACGTCACTTGGTTGGTCTGCATCAATAACTCTACTTATTTTGCATCCATCAAAAACATCACATGATAGGTCTGCATCAAAAACATAAATTGATAGGTCTGCATCAATAACGTCACTTGATAGGTCTGCATCAATAACATCACTTGATAGGTCAGCATCAATAACGTAACTTGATAAGTCTGCATCAATAACGTCACTTGATAGGTCTGCATCAATAACATCACTTGATAGGTCTGCATCAATAACGTCACTTGATAGGTCTGAACCAAAAACATCACTGTATAAGGACTGCATCAATAACGTCACTTGGTAGGTCTGCATCAATAACACTACTTATTTTGCATCCATTAATAACATCACTTGATAGGTCTGCATCAATAATATCACTTTATAGATCTGCATCCATAACGTCCCTTTATAGGACTGCATCAATAACATCACTTGATAGGTCTGCATCAATAACGTCACTTGATAGGTCTGCATCAATAACGTCACTTGGTAGGTCTGCATCAATAACATCACTTGATAGGTCTGCATCAACAACGTCACTTGATAGGTCTGCATCAATAACGTCACTTGATAGGTCTGCATCAATAACATCACTTTATAGGTCTGCATCAATAACGTCACTTGATAGGTCTGCATCAATAACGTCATTTGATAGGTCTGCTTCAATAACGTCACTTGATAGGTCTGCATCAATAACATCACTTGATAGGTCTGCATCAATAACGTCACTTGATAGGTCTGCATCAATAACATCACTTGATAGGTCTGCATCAATAACGTCACTTGATAGGTCTGAACCAAAAACATCACTGTATAGGACTGCATCAATAACGTCACTTGGTAGGTCTGCATCTATAACACTACTTATTTTGCATCCATTAATAACATCACTTGATAGGTCTGCATCAATAACATCACTTGATAGGTCTGCATCAATAACATCACTTGATAGGTCTGCATCAATAACGTCACTTGATAGGTCTGCATCAATAACGTCACTTGATAGGTCTGCATCAATAACATCACTTGATAGGTCTGCATCATTAACACTACTTATTTTGCATCCATCAATAACATCACTTGATAGGTCTGCATCAATAATATCACTTGATAGGTCTGCATCAATAACATCATTTGATAGGTCTGCATCAATAACATCGCTTAATAGGACTGCATCAATAACGTCACTTGGTTGGTCTGCATCAATAACACTACTTATTTTGCATCCATCAATAACATCACTTGATAGGTCTGCATCAATAACATCACTTGATAGGTCTGCATCAATAACGTCACTTTATAGGTCTGCATCAATAACGTTACTAAGTAGGTCTGCATTAATAACACTACTTATTTTGCATCCATCAATAACATCACTTGATAGGTCTGCATCAATAACGTCACTTGATAGGTCTGCATCAATAACATCATTTGATAGGTCTGAACCAAAAACATCACTGTATAGGACTGCATCAATAACGTAACTTCGTAGGTCTGCATCAATAACACTACTTATTTTGCTTCCATCAATAACATCACTTGATAGGTGTGCAACAATAATATCACTTGATAGGTCTGCATCAATAACATCACTTGATAGGTCTGCATCAATAACATCACTTGATAGGTCTGCATCAATAACGTTACTTGATAGGTCTGCATCAATAACGTCACTTGATAGGTCTGCATCAATAACATCACTTGATAGGTCTGCATCATTAACACTACTTATTTTGCATCCATCAATAATATCACTTTATAGGTCTGCATCAATAACATCATTTGATAGGTCTGCATCAATAACATCGCTTGATAGGACTGCATCAATAACGTCACTTGGTTGGTCTGCATCAATAACACTACTTATTTTGCATCCATCAATAACATCACATGATAGGTCTGCATCAATAACATCACTTGATAGGTCTGCATCAATAACATCACTTGATAGGTCAGCATCAATAACGTCACTTGATAGGTCTGCATCAATAACGTCACTTGGTAGGTCTGCATCAATAACATCACTTGATAGGTCTGCATCAACAACGTCACTTGATAGGTCTGCATCAATAACGTCACTTGATAGGTCTGAATCAATAACATCACTTTATAGGTCTGCATCAATAACGTCACTTGATAGGTATGCATCAATAACATCACTTGATAGGTCTGCATCAATAACGTCACTTGATAGGTCTGCATCAATTACATCATTTGACAGGTCTGCATCAATAACGTCACTTGATAGGTCTGCATCAATAACGTCACTTGATAGGTCTGCATCAATAACATCACTTGATAGGTCTGCATCATTAACACTACTTATTTTGCATCCATCAATAATATCACTTTATAGGTCTGCATCAATAACGTCTTTTGATAGGTCTGCATCAATAACATCGCTTGATAGGACTGCATCAATAATGCCACTTGGTTGGTCTGCATCAATAACACTACTTATTTTGCATCCATCAATAACATCACATGATAGGTCTGCATCAATAACATAACTTGATAGGTCTGCATCAATAACGTCACTTGATAGGTCTGCATCAATAACATCACTTGATAGGTCTGCATCATTAACACTACTTATTTTGCATCCATCAATAACATCACTTGATAGGTCTGCATCAATAACGTCACTTGATAGGTCTGCATCAATAACGTCAATTGGTTGGTCTGCATCAATAACACTACTTATTTTGCATCCATCAATAACATCACATGATAGGTCTGCATCAATAACATCACTTGATAGGTCTGCATCAATAACGTCACTTGATAGGTCTGCATCAATAACATCACTTTATAGGTCTGCATCAATAACCACACTTGATAGGTCTGCATCAATAACATCACTTGATAGGTCTGCATCAATAACGTCACTTGGTAGATCTGCATCAATAACGTCACTTGGTAGATCTGCATCAATAACACTACTTATTTTGCATACATCAATAACATCACTTGATAGGTCTGCATCATGAAAATCACTTTATAGGTCTGCATCAATAACGTCACTTCATAGGTCTGCATCAATAACATCACTTTATAGGTCTGCATCAATAACATCACTTGATAGGTCTGCATCAATAACGTCACTTGATAGGTCTGCATCAATAACGTCACTTGGTAGATCTGCATCAATAACACTACTTATTTTGCATCCATCAATAACATCACTTGATAGGTCTGCATCAATAACATCATTTGATAGGTCTGCATCAATAACCTCACTTGATAGGACTGCATCAATAACGTCACTTGGTAGGTCTGCATCAATAACACTACTTTTTTTGCATCCATCAATAACATCACTTGATAGGTCTGCATCAATAACATCACTTGATAGGCCTGCATCAATAACGTCACTTGATAGGTCTGCATCAATAACATCACTTGATAGGTCTGCATCAATAACGTCACTTGATAGGTCTGCATTAATAACGTCACTTGATAGGTCTGCATCAATAACATCACTTGATAGGTCTGCATCAATAACGTCACTTGATAGGTCTGCATCAATAACGTCACTTGATAGGTCTGCATCAATAACGTCATTTGATAGGTCTGCATCAATAACATCACTTTAAAGGTCTGCATCAATAACATCACTTGATAGGTCTGCATCAATAACATCATTTGATAGGTCTGCATCAATAACCTCACTTGATAGGACTGCATCAATAACGTCACTTGGTAGGTCTGCATCAATAACACTACTTATTTTCCATCCATCAATAACATCACTTGATAGGTCTGCATCAATAACATCACTTGATAGGACTGCATCAATAACGTCACTTGATAGGTCTGCATCAATAACGTCATTTGATAGGTCTGCATCAACAACGTCACTTTGTAGGTCTGCATCAATAACATCACTTGATAGGTCTGCATCATTAACACTACTTATTTTGCATCCATCAATAACATCACTTGATAGGTCTGCATCAATAACGTCACTTGATAGGTCTGCATCAATAACGTTACTTGGTAGGTCTGCATTAATAACACTACTTATTTTTCATCCATTAATAACATCACTTGATAGATCTGCATCAATAACGTCACTTGATAGGTCTGCATCAATAACATCACTTGATAGGTCTGCATCAATAACGTCACTTGATAGGTCTGCATCAATAACATCACTTGGTAGGTCTGCATCAATAACGTCACTTGATAGGTCTGCATCATTAGCACTACTTATTTTGCATCCATCAATAACATCACTTGATAGGTCTGCATCAATAACGTCACTTGATAGGTCTGCATCAATAACGTCACTTGGTTGGTCTGCATCAATAACACTACTTATTTTGCATCCATCAATAATATCACTTGATATGTCTGCATCAATAACATCATTTGATAGGTCTGCATCAATAACATCACTTAATAGGACTGCATCAAAAACGTCACTTGGTAGGTCTGCATCAATGACACTACTTATTTTGCATCCATCAATAACATCACTTGATAGGTCTGCATCAATAATATCACTTGATAGGTCTGCATCAATAACATCACTTGATAGGTCTGCATCAATAACATCACTGGATAGGTCTGCAACAATAACGTCACTTGGTAGGTCTGCATCAAAAACGTCACTTGATATGTCTGCATCAATAAAACCACTTGATAGGTCTGCATCATTAACACTACTTATTTTGCATTCATCAATAACATCACTTGATAGGTCTGCATCAATAACGTCACTTGATAGGTCTGCATCAATAACATCATTTGATAGGTCTGCACCAATAACATCAATTTATAGGACTGCATCAATAACGTCACTTGGTAGGTCTGCATCAATAACACTACTTATTTTGCATCCTTCAATAACGTCACTTGATAGGTCTGCATCAATAACATCCCTTGATAGGTCTGCATCATTAACACTACTTATTTTGCATCCATCAATAATATCACTTTATAGGTCTGCATCAATAACGTCTTTTGATAGGTCTGCATCAATAACATCGCTTGATAGGACTGCATCAATAACGCCACTTGGTTGGTCTGCATCAATAACACTACTTATTTTGCATCCATCAATAACATCACTTGATAGGTCTGCATCAATAACGTCACTTGATAGGTCTGCATCAATAACGTTACTTGGTAGGTCTGCATTAATAACACTACTTTTTTTGCATCCATCAATAACATCACTTGATAGGTCTGCATCAATAACGTCACTTGATAGGTCTGCATCAATAACATCATTTGATAGGTCTGAACCAAAAACATCACTGTATAGGACTGCATCAATAACGTCACTTGGTAGGTCTGCATCAATAACACTACTTATTTTGCATCCATCAATAACATCACTTGATAGGTCTGCATCAATAACATCACTTGATAGGTCTGCATCAATAACATCACTTGATAGGTCTGCATCAATAACATCACTTGATAGGTCTGCATCATTAACACTACTTATTTTGCATCCATCAATAATATCACTTGATAGGTCTGCATCAATAACATCACATGATAGGTCTGCATCAATAACATCGCTTGATAGGACTGCATCAATAACATCACTTGATAGGTCTGCATCAATAACATCACTTGATAGGTCTGCATCAATAACATCATTTGATAGGTCTGCATCAATAACATCGCTTGATAGGACTGCATCAATAACGTCACTTGGTTGGTCTGCATCAATAACTCTACTTATTTTGCATCCATCAAAAACATCACATGATAGGTCTGCATCAATAACATAAATTGATAGGTCTGCATCAATAACGTCACTTGATAGGTCTGCATCAATAACATCACTTGATAGGTCAGCATCAATAACGTAACTTGATAAGTCTGCATCAATAACGTCACTTAATAGGTCTGCATCAATAACATCACTTGATAGGTCTGCATCAATAACGTCACTTGATAGGTCTGCATCAATAACGTCACTTGATAGGTCTGCATCAATAACATCACTTGATAGGTCTGCATCAATAACGTCAATTGATAGGTCTGCATCAATAACGTCACTTGGAAGGTCTGCATCAATAACATCATTTGATAGGTCTGCATCAATAACGTCACTTAATAGGTCTGCATCAATAACGTCACTTGATAGGTCTGCATCAATAACATCACTTGATAGGTATGCATCATTAACACTACTTATTTTGCATCCATCAATAATATCACTTGATAGGTCTGCATCAATTACATCATTTGATAGGTCTGCATCGATAACATCAATTCATAGGTCTGCATCAATAACGTCACTTGATAGGTCTGCATCAATAACGTCACTTGGTAGGTCTGCATCAATAACACTACTTATTTTGCATCCATCAATAACATCACTTGATAGGTCTGCATCAATAACATCACTTGATAGGTCTGCATCAATAACATCACTTGATAGGTCTGCATCAATAACGTCACTTGATAGGTCTGCATCAATAACGTCACTTGATAGGTCTGCATCAATAACATCATTTGATAGGTCTGCATCAATAACGTCACTTGATAGGTCTGCATCAATAACGTCACTTGATAGGTCTGCATCAATAACATCACTTGATAGGTCTGCATCATTAACACTACTTATTTTGCATCCATCAATAATATCACTTGATAGGTCTGCATCAATTACATCATTTGATAGGTCTGCATCGATAACATCAATTCATAGGTCTGCATCAATAACGTCACTTGATAGGTCTGCATCAAGAACGTCACTTGGTAGGTCTGCATCAATAACACTACTTATTTTGCATCCATCAATAACATCACTTGATAGGTCTGCATCAATAACATCACTTGATAGGTCTGCATCAATAACATCACTTGATAGGTCTGCATCAATAACGTCACTTGATAGGTCTGCATCAATAACGTTACTTGGTAGGTCTGCATTAATAACACTACTTTTTTTGCATCCATCAATAACATCACTTGATAGGTCTGCATCAATAACGTCACTTGATAGGTCTGCATCAATAACATCATTTGATAGGTCTGAACCAAAAACATCACTGTATAGGACTGCATCAATAACGTCACTTGGTAGGTCTGCATCAATAACACTACTTATTTTGCATCCATCAATAACATCACTTGATAGGTCTGCAACAATAATATCACTTGATAGGTCTGCATCAATTACATCACTTGATAGGTCTGCATCAATAACATCACTTGATAGGTCTGCATCAATAACGTCAATTGATAGGTCTGCATCAATAACGTCACTTGGAAGGTCTGCATCAATAACATCATTTGATAGGTCTGCATCAATAACGTCACTTAATAGGTCTGCATCAATAACGTCACTTGATAGGTCTGCATCAATAACATCACTTGATAGGTCTGCATCATTAACACTACTTATTTTGCATCCATCAATAATATCACTTGATAGGTCTGCATCAATTACATCATTTGATAGGTCTGCATCGATAACATCAATTCATAGGTCTGCATCAATAACGTCACTTGATAGGTCTGCATCAAGAACGTCACTTGGTAGGTCCTCATCAATAACACAACTTATTTTGCATCCATCAATAACATCACTTGATAGGTCTGCATCAATAACATCACTTGATAGGTCTGCATCAATAACATCACTTGATAGGTCTGCATCATTAACACTACTTATTTTCCATCCATCAATAACATCACTTGATAGGTCTGCATCAATAACTTCACTTGATAGGTCTGCATCAATAACATCACTTGATAGGTCTGCATCAATAACATCATTTGATAGGTCTGCAACAATAACATCACTTTATAGGACTGCATCAATAACGTCACTTGATAGGTCTGCATCAATAACACTACTTATTTTGCATCCATCAATAACATCACTTGATAGGTCTGCATTAATAACATCACTTGATAGGTCTGCATCAATAACATCACTTGATAGGTCTGCATCAATAACGTCACTTGATAGGTCTGCATCAATAACGTTACTTGGTAGGTCTGCATTAATAACACTACTTTTTTTGCATCCATCAATAACATCACTTGATAGGTCTGCATCAATAACGTCACTTGATAGGTCTGCATCAATAACATCATTTGATAGGTCTGAACCAAAAACATCACTGTATAGGACTGCATCAATAACGTCACTTGGTAGGTCTGCATCAATAACACTACTTATTTTGCATCCATCAATAACATCACTTGATAGGTCTGCAACAATAATATCACTTGATAGGTCTGCATCAATAACATCACTTGATAGGTCTGCATCAATAACATCACTTGATAGGTCTGCATCAATAACGTCAATTGATAGGTCTGCATCAATAACGTCACTTGGAAGGTCTGCATCAATAACATCATTTGATAGGTCTGCATCAATAACGTCACTTAATAGGTCTGCATCAATAACGTCACTTGATAGGTCTGCATCAATAACATCACTTGATAGGTCTGCATCATTAACACTACTTATTTTGCATCCATCAATAATATCACTTGATAGGTCTGCATCAATAACATCATTTGATAGGTCTGCATCAATAACATCAATTGATAGGTCTGCATCAATAACGTCACTTGATAGGTCTGCATCAATAACGTCACTTGGTAGGTCTGCATCAATAACACTACTTATTTTGCATCCATCAATAACATCACTTGATAGGTCTGCATCAATAACATCACTTGATAGGTCTGCATCAATAACATCACTTGATAGGTCTGCATCAATAACACTACTTATTTTGCATCCATCAATAACATCACTTGATAGGTCTGCATCAATAACATCACTTGATAGGTCTGCATCAATAACATCACTTGATAGGTCTGCATCAATAACATCACTTGATAGGTCTGCATCAATAACATCACTTTATAGGACTGCATCAATAACGTCACTTGATAGGTCTGCATCAATAACACTACTTATTTTGCATCCACAAATAACATCACTTCATAGGTCTGCATCAATAACATCACTTGATAGGTCTGCATCATTAACACTACTTATTTTCCATCCATCAATAACATCACTTGATAGGTCTGCATCAATAACGTCACTTGATAGGTCTGCATCAATAACGTCACTTGGTAGGTCTGCATCAATAACACTACTTATTTTGCATCCATCAATAACATCACTTGATAGGTCTGCATCAATAACATCACTTGATAGGTCTGCATCAATAACGTCACTTGATAGGTCTGCATCAATAACATCACTTGATAGGTCAGCATCAATAACGTAACTTGATAGGTCTGCATCAATTACGTCACTTGATAGGTCTGCATCAATAACGTCACTTGGTAGGTCTGCATCAATTACGTCACTTGATAGGTCTGCATCAATAACGTCACTTGGTAGGTCTGCATCAATAACATCACTTGATAGGTCTGCATCAATAACGTCACTTGATAGGTCTGCATCAATAACGTCACTTGATAGGTCTGCATCAATAACACTACTTATTTTGCATCCATCAATAACATTACTTGATATGTCTGCATCAATAACATCATTTGATAGGTCTGCATCAATAACATCACTTAATAGGACTGCATCAATAACGTCACTTGGTAGGTCTGCATCAATGACACTACTTATTTTGCATCCATCAATAACATCACTTGATAGGTCTGCATCAATAATATCACTTGATAGGTCTGCATCAATAACATCACTTGATAGGTCTGCATCAATAACATCACTTGATAGGTCTGCATCAATAACATCACTTGATAGGTCTGCATCAATAACGTCACTTGATAGGTCTGCATCAATAAAACCACTTGATAGGTCTGCATCATTAACACTACTTATTTTGCATCCATCAATAACATCACTTGATAGGTCTGCATCAATAACGTCACTTGATAGGTCTGCATCAATAACATCATTTGATAGGTCTGCATCAATAACATCACTTTATAGGTCTGCATCAATAACATCACTTGGTAGGACTGCATCAAAAACACTACTTATTTTGCATCCACAAATAACATCACTTCATAGGTCTGCATCAATAACATCACTTGATAGGTCTGCATCATTAACACTACTTATTTTGCATCCATCAATAACATCACTTGATAGGTCTGCATCAATAACGTCTTTTGATAGGTCTGCATCAATAACATCACTTGATAGGTCTGCATCAATAACTCCACTTGGTTGGTCTGCATCAATAACACTACTTATTTTGCATCCATCAATAACATCACTTGATAGGTCTGCATCAATAACGTCACTTGATAGGTCTGCATCAATAACGTCACTTGGTAGGTCTGCATTAATAACACTACTTATTTTGCATCCATCAATAACATCACTTGATAGGTCTGCATCAATAACATCACTTGATAGGTCTGCATCAATAACATCACTTGATAGGTCTGCATCAATAACATCACTTGATAGGTCTGCATCAATAACATCACTTGATAGGTCTGCATCAATAACATCACTTGATAGGTCTGCATCAATAACATCACTTGGTAGGTCTGCATCAATAACACTACTTATTTTGCATCCATCAATAACATCACTTGATAGGTCTGCATCAATAACATCACTTGATAGGTCTGCATCAATAACATCACTTGATAGGACTGCATCAATAACATCACTTGACAGGTCTGCATCAATAACATCACTTGATAGGTCTGCATCAATAACATCACTTGATAGGTCTGCATCAATAACATCACTTGATATGTCTGTATCAATAACGTCACTTTGTTGGTCACATCAATAACTCTACTTATTTTGCATCCATCAAAAACATCACATGATAGGTCTGCATCAATAACATAAATTGATAGGTCTGCATCAATAACGTCACTTGATAGGTCTGCATCAATAACATCACTTGATAGGTCAGCATCAATAACGTAACTTGATAAGTCTGCATCAATAACGTCACTTAATAGGTCTGCATCAATAACATCACTTGATAGGTCTGCATCAATAACGTCACTTGATAGGTCTGCATCAATAACATCACTTGATAGGTCTGCATCAATAACATCACTTGATAGGTCTGCATCAATAACGTCAATTGATAGGTCTGCATCAATAACGTCACTTGGAAGGTCTGCATCAATAACATCATTTGATAGGTCTGCATCAATAACGTCACTTAATAGGTCTGCATCAATAACGTCACTTGATAGGTCTGCATCAATAACATCACTTGATAGGTCTGCATCATTAACACTTTACTTATTTTGCATCCATCAATAACATCACTTGATAGGTCTGCATCAATTACATCATTGATAGGTCTGCATCAATAACATCACTTGATAGGTCTGCATCAATAACGTCACTTGATAGGTCTGCATCAATAACGTCACTTGGTAGGTCTGCATCAATAACACTACTTATTTTGCATCCATCAATAACATCACTTGATAGGTCTGCATCAATAACATCACTTGATAGGTCTGCATCAATAACATCACTTGATAGGTCTGCATCATTAACACTACTTATTTTGCATCCATCAATAACATCACTTGATAGGTCTGCATCAATAACATCACTTGATAGGTCTGCATCAATAACTTCACTTGATAGGTCTGCATCAATAACATCATTTGATAGGTCTGCAACAATAACATAACTTTATAGGACTGCATCAATAACGTCGCTTGATAGGTCTGCATCAATAACACTACTTATTTTGCATCCATCAATAACATCAGCTTCATAGGTCTGCATCAATAACATCACTTGATAGGTCTGCATCATTAACACTACTTATTTTGCATCCATCAATAACATCACTTGATAGGTCTGCATCAATAACATCATTTGATAGGTCTGCATCAATAACATCACTTGATAGGACTGCATCAATAACGTCACTTGGTAGGTCTGCATCAATAACACTACTTATTTTGCATCCATCAATAACATCACTTGATAGGTCTGCATCAATAACATCACTTGATAGGTCTGCATCAATAACGTCACTTGGTAGGTCTGCATCAATAACATCACTTGATAGGTCTGCATCAATAACATCACTTGGTAGGTCTGCATCAATAACATCACTTGATAGGTCTGCATCAACAACGTCACTTGATAGGTCTGCATTAATAACGTCACTTGATAGGTCTGCATCAATAACATCACTTGATAGGTCTGCATCAATAACATCACTTGATAGGTCTGCATCAATAACGTCACTTGATAGGTCTGCATCAATAACATCACTTGATAGGTCTGCATCATTAACACTACTTATTTTGCATCCATCAATAATATCACTTGATAGGTCTGCATCAATAACATCATTTGATAGGTCTGCATCAATAACATCAATTGATAGGTCTGCATCAATAACGTCACTTGATAGGTCTACATCAAGAACGTCACTTGGTAGGTCTGCATCAATAACACTACTTATTTTGAATCCATCAATAACATCACTTGATAGGTCTGCATCAATAACATCACTTGATAGGTCTGCATCAATAACGTCACTTGATAGGTCTGCATCAATAACGTCACTTGATAGGTCTGCATCAATAACATCACTTGATAGGCCTGCATCAATAACATCACTTGATAGGTCTGCATCAATATCATCACTTGATAGGTCTGCATCAATAACGTTACTTGATAGGTCTGCATCAATAACGTCACTTGATAGGTCTGCATCAATAACATTACTTGATAGGTCTGCATCATGAACATCACTTTATAGGTCTGCATCAATAACATCACTTGATAGGTCTGCATCAATAACATCACTTGATAGGTCTGCATCATTAACACTACTTATTTTGCATCCATCAATAACATCACTTGATAGGTCTGCATCAATAACGTCACTTGATAGGTCTGCATCAATAACGTTACTTGGTAGGTCTGCATTAATAACGTCACTTGATAGGTCTGCATCAATAAAACCACTTGATAGGTCTGCATCATTAACACTACTTATTTTGCATCCATCAATAACATCACTTGATAGGTCTGCATCAATAACGGCACTTGATAGGTCTGCATCAATAACATCATTTGATAGGTCTGCACCAATAACATCACTTTATAGGACTGCATCAATAACGTCACTTGGTAGGTCTGCATCAATAACACTACTTATTTTGCATCCTTCAATAACATCACTTGATAGGTCTGCATCAATAACATCACTTGATAGGTCTGCATCATTAACACTACTTATTTTGCATCCATCAATAATATCACTTGATAGGTCTGCATCAATTACATCATTTGATAGGTCTGCATCGATAACATCACTTGATAGGTCTGCATCAATAACGTCACTTGATAGGTCTGCATCAATAACGTCACTTGGTAGGTCTGCATCAATAACACTACTTATTTTGCATCCATCAATAACATCACTTGATAGGTCTGCATCAATAACATCACTTGATAGGTCTGCATCAATAACATCACTTGATAGGTCTGCATCATTAACACTACTTATTTTGCATCCATCAATAACATCACTTGATAGGTCTGCATCAATAACTTCACTTGATAGGTCTGCATCAATAACATCACTTGATAGGTCTGCATCAATAACATCATTTGATAGGTCTGCAACAATAACATCACTTTATAGGACTGCATCAATAACGTCACTTGATAGGTCTGCATCAATAACACTACTTATTTTGCATCCATCAATAACATCAATTGATAGGTCTGCATCAATAACATCACTTGATACGTCTGCATCATTAACACTACTTATTTTGCATCCATCAATAACATCATTTGATAGGTCTGCATCAATAACATCAATTGATAGGTCTGCATCAATAACGTCACTTGATAGGTCTGCATCAAGAACGTCACTTGGTAGGTCTGCATCAATAACACTACTTATTTTGAATCCATCAATAACATCACTTGATAGGTCTGCATCAATAACATCACTTGATAGGTCTGCATCAATAACGTCACTTGATAGGTCTGCATCAATAACGTCACTTGATAGGTCTGCATCAATAACATCACTTGATAGGCCTGCATCAATAACATCACTTGATAGGTCTGCATCAATAACATCACTTGATAGGTCTGCATCAATAACGTTACTTGATAGGTCTGCATCAATAACATCACTTGATAGGCCTGCATCAATAACATCACTTGATAGGTCTGCATCAATAACATCACTTGATAGGTCTGCATCAATAACGTTACTTGATAGGTCTGCATCAATAACGTCACTTGATAGGTCTGCATCAATAACATCACTTGATAGGTCTGCATCATTAACACTACTTATTTTGCATCCATCAATAACATCACTTGATAGGTCTGCACCAAATAACGTCACTTGATAGGTCTGCATCAATAACATCACTTGATAGGCCTGCATCAATAACATCACTTGATAGGTCTGCATCAATAACGTCACTTGATAGGTCTGCATCAATAACGTCACTTGGTAGGTCTGCATCACAAACGTCACTTGATAGGTCTGCATCAATAAAACCACTTGATAGGTCTGCATCATTAACACTACTTATTTTGCATCCATCAATAACATCACTTGATAGGTCTGCATCAATAACGTCACTTGATAGGTCTGCATCAATAACATCATTTGATAGGTCTGCACCAATAACATCACTTTATAGGACTGCATCAATAACGTCACTTGGTAGGTCTGCATCAATAACACTACTTATTTTGCATCCTTCAATAACATCACTTGATAGGTCTGCATCAATAATATCACTTGATAGGTCTGCATCAATAACATCACTTGATAGGTCTGCATCAATAACATCACTTGATAGGTCTGCATAAATAACGTCACTTGATAGGTCTGCATCAATAACATCATTTGATAGGTCTGCATCAATAACATCAATTGATAGGTCTGCATCAATAACGTCACTTGATAGGTCTACATCAAGAACGTCACTTGGTAGGTCTGCATCAATAACACTACTTATTTTGAATCCATCAATAACATCACTTGATAGGTCTGCATCAATAACATCACTTGATAGGTCTGCATCAATAACGTCACTTGATAGGTCTGCATCAATAACGTCACTTAATAGGTCTGCATCAATAACATCACTTGATAGGCCTGCATCAATAACATCACTTGATAGGTCTGCATCAATAACATCACTTGATAGGTCTGCATCAATAACGTTACTTGATAGGTCTGCATCAATAACGTCACTTGATAGGTCTGCATCAATAACATCACTTGATAGGTCTGCATCATTAACACTACTTATTTTGCATCCATCAATAACATCACTTGATAGGTCTGCATCAATAACGTCACTTGATAGGTCTGCATCAATAACGTTACTTGGTAGGTCTGCATTAATAACGTCACTTGATAGGTCTGCATCAATAAAACCACTTGATAGGTCTGCATCATTAACACTACTTATTTTGCATCCATCAATAACATCACTTGATAGGTCTGCATCAATAACGGCACTTGATAGGTCTGCATCAATAACATCATTTGATAGGTCTGCACCAATAACATCACTTTATAGGACTGCATCAATAACGTCACTTGGTAGGTCTGCATCAATAACACTACTTATTTTGCATCCTTCAATAACATCACTTGATAGGTCTGCATCAATAACATCACTTGATAGGTCTGCATCATTAACACTACTTATTTTGCATCCATCAATAATATCACTTGATAGGTCTGCATCAATTACATCATTTGATAGGTCTGCATCGATAACATCAATTCATAGGTCTGCATCAATAACGTCACTTGATAGGTCTGCATCAAGAACGTCACTTGGTAGGTCTGCATCAATAACACTACTTATTTTGCATCCATCAATAACATCACTTGATAGGTCTGCATCAATAACATCACTTGATAGGTCTGCATCAATAACATCACTTGATAGGTCTGCATCATTAACACTACTTATTTTGCATCCATCAATAACATCACTTGATAGGTCTGCATCAATAACTTCACTTGATAGGTCTGCATCAATAACATCACTTGATAGGTCTGCATCAAAAACATCATTTGATAGGTCTGCAACAATAACATCACTTTATAGGACTGCATCAATAACATCACTTGATAGGTCTGCATCAATAACACTACTTATTTTGCATCCATCAATAACATCAATTGATAGGTCTGCATCAATAACATCACTTGATAGGTCTGCATCATTAACACTACTTATTTTGCATCCATCAATAACATCACTTGATAGGTCTGCATCAATAACATCATTTGATAGGTCTGCATCAATAACATCGCTTGATAGGACTGCATCAATAACGTCACTTGGTTGGTCTGCATCAATAACACTACTTATTTTGCATCCATCAATAACATCACTTGATACGTCTGCATCAATAACATCACTTGATAGGTCTGCATCAATAACGTCACTTGATAGGTCTGCATCAATAACATCACTTGATAAGTCAGCATCAATAACGTAACTTGATAGGTCTGCATCAATTACGTCACTTGATAGGTCTGCATCAATAACGTCACTTGGTAGGTCTGCATCAATAACATCACTTGATAGGTCTGCATCAACAACGTCACTTGATAGGTCTGCATCAATAACGTCACTTGATAGGTCTGCATCAATAACATCACTTGATAGGTCTGCATCAATAACGTCACTTAATAGGTCTGCATCAATAACGTCACTTGATAGGTCTGCATCAATAACATAACTTGAAAGGTCTGCATCATTAACACTACTTATTTTGCATCCATCAATAATATCACTTGATAGGTCTGCATCAATAACATCATTTGATAGGTCTGCATCAATAACATCAATTGATAGGTCTGCATCAATAACGTCACTTGATAGGTCTGCATCAAGAACGTCACTTGGTAGGTCTGCATCAATAACACTACTTATTTTGAATCCATCAATAACATCACTTGATAGGTCTGCATCAATAACATCACTTGATAGGTCTGCATCAATAACGTCACTTGATAGGTCTGCATCAATAACGTCACTTGATAGGTCTGCATCAATAACATCACTTGATAGGCCTGCATCAATAACATCACTTGATAGGTCTGCATCAATAACATCACTTGATAGGTCTGCATCAATAACGTTACTTGATAGGTCTGCATCAATAACATCACTTGATAGGCCTGCATCAATAACATCACTTGATAGGTCTGCATCAATAACATCACTTGATAGGTCTGCATCAATAACGTTACTTGATAGGTCTGCATCAATAACGTCACTTGATAGGTCTGCATCAATAACATCACTTGATAGGTCTGCATCATTAACACTACTTATTTTGCATCCATCAATAACATCACTTGATAGGTCTGCACCAATAACGTCACTTAATAGGTCTGCATCAATAACATCACTTGATAGGCCTGCATCAATAACATCACTTGATAGGTCTGCATCAATAACGTCACTTGATAGGTCTGCATCAATAACGTCACTTGGTAGGTCTGCATCAATAACGTCACTTGATAGGTCTGCATCAATAAAACCACTTGATAGGTCTGCATCATTAACACTACTTATTTTGCATCCATCAATAACATCACTTGATAGGTCTGCATCAATAACGTCACTTGATAGGTCTGCATCAATAACATCATTTGATAGGTCTGCACCAATAACATCACTTTATAGGACTGCATCAATAACGTCACTTGGTAGGTCTGCATCAATAACACTACTTATTTTGCATCCTTCAATAACATCACTTGATAGGTCTGCATCAATAATATCACTTGATAGGTCTGCATCAATAACATCACTTGATAGGTCTGCATCAATAACATCACTTGATAGGTCTGCATAAATAACGTCACTTGATAGGTCTGCATCAATAACATCACTTGGTAGGTCTGCATCAATAACGTCACTTGATAGGTCTGCATCAATAACTTCACTTGATAGGTCTGCATCAATAACATCACTTGATAGGTCTGCATCAATAACATCATTTGATAGGTCTGCAACAATAACATCACTTTATAGGACTGCATCAATAACGTCACTTGATAGGTCTGCATCAATAACACTACTTATTTTGCATCCATCAATAACATCAATTAATAGGTCTGCATCAATAACATCACTTGATAGGTCTGCATCATTAACACTACTTATTTTGCATCCATCAATAACATCACTTGATAGGTCTGCATCAATAACATCATTTGATAGGTCTGCATCAATAACATCGCTTGATAGGACTGCATCAATAACGTCACTTGGTTGGTCTGCATCAATAACACTACTTATTTTGCATCCATCAATAACATCACTTGATACGTCTGCATCAATAACATCACTTGATAGGTCTGCATCAATAACGTCACTTGATAGGTCTGCATCAATAACATCACTTGATAGGTCAGCATCAATAACGTAACTTGATAGGTCTGCATCAATTACGTCACTTGATAGGTCTGCATCAATAACGTCACTTGGTAGGTCTGCATCAATAACATCACTTGATAGGTCTGCATCAACAACGTCACTTGATAGGTCTGCATCAATAACGTCACTTGATAGGTCTGCATCAATAACATCACTTGATAGGTCTGCATCAATAACGTCACTTGATAGGTCTGCATCAATAACGTCACTTGATAGGTCTGCATCAATAACATCACTTGATAGGTCTGCATCATTAACACTACTTATTTTGCATCCATCAATAACATCACTTGATAGGTCTGCATCAATAACATCATTTGATAGGTCTGCATCAATAACATCACTTGATAGGTCTGCATCAATAACGTCACTTGATAGGTCTGCATCAAGAACGTCACTTGGTAGGTCTGCATCAATAACACTACTTATTTTGAATCCATCAATAACATCACTTGATAGGTCTGCATCAATAACATCACTTGATAGGTCTGCATCAATAACGTCACTTGATAGGTCTGCATCAATAACGTCACTTGATAGGTCTGCATCAATAACATCACTTGATAGGTCTGCATCAATAACATCACTTGATAGGTCTGCATCAATAACATCACTTGATAGGTCTGCATCAATAACGTTACTTGATAGGTCTGCATCAATAACATCACTTGATAGGCCTGCATCAATAACATCACTTGATAGGTCTGCATCAATAACATCACTTGATAGGTCTGCATCAATAACGTCACTTGATAGGTCTGCATCAATAACGTCACTTGATAGGTCTGCATCAATAACATCACTTGATAGGTCTGCATCATTAACACTACTTATTTTGCATCCATCAATAACATCACTTGATAGGTCTGCATCAATAACGTCACTTGATAGGTCTGCATCAATAACATCACTTGATAGGCCTGCATCAATAACATCACTTGATAGGTCTGCATCAATAACGTCACTTGATAGGTCTGCATCAATAACGTCACTTGGTAGGTCTGCATCAATAACGTCACTTGATAGGTCTGCATCAATAAAACCACTTGATAGGTCTGCATCATTAACACTACTTATTTTGCATCCATCAATAACATCACTTGATAGGTCTGCATCAATAACGTCACTTGATAGGTCTGCATCAATAACATCATTTGATAGGTCTGCACCAATAACATCACTTTATAGGACTGCATCAATAACGTCACTTGGTAGGTCTGCATCAATAACACTACTTATTTTGCATCCTTCAATAACATCACTTGATAGGTCTGCATCAATAATATCACTTGATAGGTCTGCATCAATAACATCACTTGATAGGTCTGCATCAATAACATCACTTGATAGGTCTGCATCAATAACGTCACTTGATAGGTCTGCATCAATAACATCACTTGATAGGTCTGCATCAATAACGTCACTTGATAGGTCTGCATCAATAACGTCACTTGATAGGTCTGCATCAATAACGTCACTTGGTAGGTCTGCATCAATAACACTACTTATTTTGCATCCATCAATAACATCACTTGATAGGTCTGCATCAATAACATCACTTGATAGGTCTGCATCAATAACGTCACTTGATAGGTCTGCATCAATAACATCACTTGATAGGTCTGCATCATTAACACTACTTATTTTGCATCCATCAATAACATCACTTGATAGGTCTGCATCAATAACGTCACTTGATAGGTCTGCATCAATAACGTCACTTGGTTGGTCTGCATCAATAACACTACTTATTTTGCATCCATCAATAACATCACTTGATAGGTCTGCATCAATAACATCACTTGATAGGTCTGCATCATTAACACTACTTATTTTGCATCCATCAATAACATCACTTGATAGGTCTGCATCAATAACATCATTTGATAGGTCTGCATCAATAACATCGCTTGATAGGACTGCATCAATAACGTCACTTGGTTGGTCTGCATCAATAACACTTCTTATTTTGAATCCATCAATAACATCACTTGATAGGTCTGCATCAATAACGACACTTGATAGGTCTGCATCAATAACGTCACTTGATAGGTCTGCATCAATAACATCACTTGATAGGTCTGCATCAATAACATCACTTGATAGGTCTGCATCAATAACATCACTTGATAGGTCTGCATCAATAACGTTACTTGATAGGTCTGCATCAATAACGTCACTTGATAGGTCTGCATCAATAACATCACTTGATAGGTCTGCATCAATAACATCACTTGATAGGTCTGCATCATTAACACTACTTATTTTGCATCCATCAATAACATCACTTGATAGGTCTGCATCAATAACATCACTTGATAGGTCTGCATCAATAACATCACTTGATAGGTCTGCATCAATAACATCACTTGATAGGTCTGCATCAATAACGTCACTTGATAGGTCTGCATCAATAACGTCACTTGGTAGGTCTGCATCAATAACGTCACTTGATAGGTCTGCATCAATAAAACCACTTGATAGGTCTGCATCATTAACACTACTTATTTTGCATCCATCAATAACATCACTTGATAGGTCTGCATCAATAACGGCACTTGATATGTCTGCATCAATAACATCATTTGATAGGTCTGCACCAATAACATCACTTTATAGGACTGCATCAATAACGTCACTTGGTAGGTCTGCATCAATAACGTCACTTGGTAGGTCTGCATCAATAACGTCACTTGATAGGTCTGCATCAATAACTTCACTTGATAGGTCTGCATCAATAACATCACTTGATAGGTCTGCATCAATAACGTCACTTGATAGGTCTGCATCAATAACGTCACTTGGTAGGTCTGCATCAATAACACTACTTATTTTGCATCCTTCAATAACATCACTTGATAGGTCTGCATCAATAATATCACTTGATAGGTCTGCATCAATAACATCACTTGGTTGGTCTGCATCAATAACACTTCTTATTTTGAATCCATCAATAACATCACTTGATACGTCTGCATCAATAACATCACTTGATAGGTCTGCATCAATAACGTCACTTGATAGGTCTGCATCAATAACATCACTTGATAAGTCAGCATCAATAACGTCACTTGATAGGTCTGCATCAATAACGTCACTTGATAGGTCTGCATCAAGAACGTCACTTGGTAGGTCTGCATCAATAACACTACTTATTTTGCATCCATCAATAACATCACTTGATAGGTCTGCATCAATAACATCACTTGATAGGTCTGCATCAATAACGTCACTTGATAGGTCTGCATCAATAACATCACTTGATAGGTCTGCATCATTAACACTACTTATTTTGCATCCATCAATAACATCACTTGATAGGTCTGCATCAATAACGTCACTTGATAGGTCTGCATCAATAACGTCACTTGGTTGGTCTGCATCAATAACACTACTTATTTTGCATCCATCAATAATATCACTTGATATGTCTGCATCAATAACATCATTTGATAGGTCTGCATCAATAACATCACTTAATAGGACTGCATCAAAAACGTCACTTGGTAGGTCTGCATCAATGACACTACTTATTTTGCATCCATCAATAACATCACTTGATAGGTCTGCATCAATAACATCACTTGATAGGTCTGCATCAATAACATCACTTGATAGGTCTGCATCAATAACATCACTAGATAGGTCTGCAACAATAACGTCACTTGGTAGGTCTGCATCAAAAACGTCACTTGATAGGTCTGCATCAATAAAACCACTTGATAGGTCTGCATCATTAACACTACTTATTTTGCATCCATCAATAACATCACTTGATAGGTCTGCATCAATAACGTCACTTGATAGGTCTGCATCAATAACATCATTTGATAGGTCTGCACCAATAACATCACTTTATAGGACTGCATCAATAACGTCACTTGGTAGGTCTGCATCAATAACACTACTTATTTTGCATCCTTCAATAACATCACTTGATAGGTCTGCATCAATAACATCACTTGATAGGTCTGCATCAATAACATCACTTGATAGGTCTGCATCAATAACATCACTTGATAGGTCTGCATCAATAACGTTACTTGATAGGTCTGCATCAATAACATCACTTGATAGGTCTGCATCATTAACACTACTTATTTTGCATCCATCAATAACATCACTTGATAGGTCTGCATCAATAACGTCACTTGATAGGTCTGCATCAATAACGTTACTTGGTAGGTCTGCATTAATAACACTACTTTTTGCATCCATCAATAACATCACTTGATAGGTCTGCATCAATAACGTCACTTGATAGGTCTGCATCAATAACATCATTTGATAGGTCTGAACCAAAAACATCACTGTATAAGACTGCATCAATAACGTCACTTGGTAGGTCTGCATCAATAACACTACTTATTTTGCATCCATCAATAACATCACTTGATAGGTCTGCAACAATAATATCACTTGATAGGTCTGCATCAATAACATCACTTGATAGGTCTGCATCAATAACATCACTTGATAGGTCTGCATCAATAACGTTACTTGATAGGTCTGCATCAATAACGTCACTTGATAGGTCTGCATCAATAACATCACTTGATAGGTCTGCATCATTAACACTACTTATTTTGCATCCATCAATAATATCACTTGATAGGTCTGCATCAATAACATCATTTGATAGGTCTGCATCAATAACATCGCTTGATAGGACTGCATCAATAACATCACTTGATAGGTCTGCATCAATAACATCACTTGATAGGTCTGCATCAATAACATCATTTGATAGGTCTGCATCAATAACTACGCTTGATAGGACTGCATCAATAACGTCACTTGGTTGGTCTGCATCATTAACACTACTTATTTTGCATCCATCAAAAACATCACATGATAGGTCTGCATCAATAACATAAATTGATAGGTCTGCATCAATAACGTCACTTGATAGGTCTGCATCAATAACATCACTTGATAGGTCAGCATCAATAACGTAACTTGATAGGTCTGCATCAATAACGTCACTTGATAGGTCTGCATCAATAACATCACTTGATAGGTCTGCATCAATAACGTCACTTGATAGGTCTGCATCAATAACGTCACTTGATAGGTCTGCATCAATAACATCACTTGATAGGTCTGCATCAATAACGTCACTTGATAGGTCTGCATCAATAACGTCACTTGATAGGTCTGCATCAATAACATCACTTGATAGGTCTGCATCAATAACGTCACTTGATAGGTCTGCATCAATAACGTCACTTGGAAGGTCTGCATCAATAACATCATTTGATAGGTCTGCATCAATAACGTCACTTAATAGGTCTGCATCAATAACGTCACTTGATAGGTCTGCATCAATAACATCACTTGATAGGTCTGCATCATTAACACTACTTATTTTGCATCCATCAATAATATCACTTGATAGGTCTGCATCAATTACATCATTTGATAGGTCTGCATCGATAACATCAATTCATAGGTCTGCATCAATAACGTCACTTGATAGGTCTGCATCAAGAACGTCACTTGGTAGGTCTGCATCAATAACACTACTTATTTTGCATCCATCAATAACATCACTTGATAGGTCTGCATCAATAACATCACTTGATAGGTCTGCATCAATAACATCACTTGATAGGCCTGCATCAATAACATCACTTGATAGGTCTGCATCAATAACGTCACTTGGTAGGTCTGCATCAATAACGTCACTTGATAGGTCTGCATCAATAAAACCACTTGATAGGTCTGCATCATTAACACTACTTATTTTGCATCCATCAATAACATCACTTGATAGGTCTGCATCAATAACGGCACTTGATAGGTCTGCATCAATAACATCATTTGATAGGTCTGCACCAATAACATCACTTTATAGGACTGCATCAATAACGTCACTTGGTAGGTCTGCATCAATAACGTCACTTGGTAGGTCTGCATCAATAACGTCACTTGATAGGTCTGCATCAATAACTTCACTTGATAGGTCTGCATCAATAACATCACTTGATAGGTCTGCATCAATAACGTCACTTGATAGGTCTGCATCAAGAACGTCACTTGGTAGGTCTGCATCAATAACACTACTTATTTTGCATCCATCAATAACATCACTTGATAGGTCTGCATCAATAACATCACTTGATAGGTCTGCATCAATAACGTCACTTGATAGGTCTGCATCAATAACATCACTTGATAGGTCTGCATCATTAACACTACTTATTTTGCATCCATCAATAACATCACTTGATAGGTCTGCATCAATAACGTCACTTGATAGGTCTGCATCAATAACGTCACTTGGTAGGTCGGCATCAATAACGTCACTTGATAGGTCTGCATCAATAAAACCACTTGATAGGTCTGCATCATTAACACTACTTATTTTGCATCCATCAATAACATCACTTGATAGGTCTGCATCAATAACGTCACTTGATAGGTCTGCATCAATAACATCATTTGATAGGTCTGCACCAATAACATCACTTTATAGGACTGCATCAATAACCTCACTTGGTAGGTCTGCATCAATAACACTACTTATTTTGCATCCTTCAATAACATCACTTGATAGGTCTGCATCAATAACGTCACTTGATAGGTCTGCATCAATAAAACCACTTGATAGGTCTGCATCATTAACACTACTTATTTTGCATCCATCAATAACATCACTTGATAGGTCTGCATCAATAACGTCACTTGATAGGTCTGCATCAATAACATCATTTGATAGGTCTGCATCAATAACATCACTTGATAGGTCTGCATCAATAACGTCACTTGATAGGTCTGCATCAATAACATCACTTGATAGGTCTGCATCAATAACGTCACTTGATAGGTCTGCATCAATAACGTCACTTGATAGGTCTGCATCAATAACATCAATTGATAGGTCTGCATCAATAACGTCACTTGATAGGTCTGCATCAATAACGTCACTTGATAGGTCTGCATCAATAACATCACTTGATAGGTCTGCATCATGAACATCACTTTATAGGTCTGCATCAATAACGTCACTTGATAGGTCTGCATCAATAACATCACTTGATAGGTCTGCATCAATAACGTCACTTGATAGGTCTGCATCAATAACATCACTTGATAGGTCTGCATCAATAACGTCACTTGATAGGTCTGCATCCATAACGTCACTTGATAGGTCTGCATCAATAACGTCACTTGATAGGTCGGCATCAATAACATCACTTGATAGGTCTGCATCATTAACACTACTTATTTTGCATCCATCAATAACACCACTTGATAAGTCTGCATCAATAACGTCACTTAATAGGTCTGCATCAATAACATCACTTGATAGGTCTGCATCAATAACGTCACTTGATAGGTCTGCATCAATAACATCACTTGATAGGTCAGCATCAATAACGTAACTTGATAAGTCTGAATCAATAACGTCACTTAATAGGTCTGCATCAATAACATCACTTGATAGGTCTGCATCAATAACGTCACTTGATATGTCTGCATCAATAACGTCACTTGGTAGGTCTGCATCAATAACATCACTTGATAGGTCTGCATCAACAACGTCACTTGATAGGTCTGCATCAATAACGTCACTTGATAGGTCTGCATCAATAACATCACTTTAAAGGTCTGCATCAATAACGTCACTTGATAGGTCTGCATCAATAACATCACTTGATAGGTCTGCATCAATAACGTCACTTGATAGGTCTGCATCAATAACATCACTTGATAGGTCTGCATCAATAACGTCACTTGATAGGTCTGCATCAATAACGTCACTTGATAGGTCTGCATCAATAACATCACTTGATAGGTCTGCATCATTAACACTACTTATTTTGCATCCATCAATAACATCACTTGATAGGTCTGCATCAATAACGTCACTTGATAGGTCTGCATCAATAACGTCACTTGGTAGATCTGCATCAATAACACTACTTATTTTGCATCCATCAATAACATCACTTGATAGGTCTGCATCAATAACATCACTTGATAGGTCTGCATCAATAACCTCACTTGACAGGACTGCATCAATAACGTCACTTGGTAGATCTGCATCAATAACACTACTTTTTTTGCATCCATCAATAACATCACTTGATAGGTCTGCATCAATAACATCACTTGATAGGCCTGCATCCATAACGTCACTTTATAGGACTGCATCAATAACGTCACTTGATAGGTCTTCATCAATAACGTCACTTGATAGGTCTGCATCAATAACATCATTTGATAGGTCTGAACCAAAAACATCACTGTATAGGACTGCATCAATAACGTCACTTGGTAGGTCTGCATCCATAACACTACTTATTTTGCATCCATCAATAACATTACTTGATAGGTCTGCATCAATAACATCAATTGATAGGTCTACATCAATAACGTCACTTGATAGGTCTGCATCAATAACATCAATTGATAGGTCTGCATCAATAACGTCACTTGATAGGTCTGCATCAATAACGTCACTTGATAGGTCTGCATCAATAACATCACTTGATAGGTCTGCATCATGAACATCACTTTATAGGTCTGCATCAATAATGTCACTTGATAGGTCTGCATCAATAACGTCACTTGATAGGTCTGCATCAATAACATCACTTGATAGGTCTGCATCAATAACGTCACTTGATAGGTCTGCATCAATAACATCACTTGATAGGTCTGCATCAATAACGTCACTTGATAGGTCTGCATCCATAACGTCACTTGATAGGTCTGCATCAATAACGTCACTTGTTATGGCGGGATCAGTAACATCACTTGATAGGTCTGCATCATTAACACTACTTATTTTGCATCCATCAATAACACCACTTGATAGGTCTGCATCAATAACGTCATTTGATAGGTCTGCATCAATAACATCGCTTGATAGGACTGCATCAATAACGTCACTTGGTTGGTCTGCATTAATAACACTACTTATTTTGCATCCATCAATAACATCACTTGATAGGTCTGCATCAATAAATTAACTTGATAGGTCTGCATCAATAACGTTACTTGATAGGTCTGCATCAATAACATCATTTGATAGGTCAGCATCAATAACGTAACTTGATAGGTCTGCATCAATTACGTCACTTGATAGGTCTGCATCAATAACGTCACTTGATAGGTCTGCATCAATAACATCACTTTATAGGTCTGCATCAATAACGTCACTTGATAGGTCTGCATCAATAACATCACATGATAGGTCTACATCAATAACGTCACTTGATAGGTCTGCATCAATAACATCAATTGATAGGTCTGCATCAATAACGTCACTTGATAGGTCTGCATCAATAACGTCACTTGATAGGTCTGCATCAATAACATCACTTGATAGGTCTGCATCATGAACATCACTTTATAGGTCTGCATCAATAACGTCACTTGATAGGTCTGCATCAATAACGTCACTTGATAGGTCTGCATCAATAACATCACTTGATAGGTCTGCATAAATAACGTCACTTGATAGGTCTGCATCAATAACATCACTTGATAGGTCTGCATCAATAACGTCACTTGATAGGTCTGAACCAAAAACATCACTGTATAAGGACTGCATCAATAACGTCACTTGGTAGGTCTGCATCAATAACACTACTTATTTTGCATCCATTAATAACATCACTTGATAGGTCTGCATCAATAATATCACTTTATAGATCTGCATCAATAACATCACTTGATAGGTCTGCATCAATAACATCACTTGATAGGTCTGCATCAAAAACGTCACTTGATAGGTCTGCATCAATAACGTCACTTGATAGGTCTGCATCAATAACATCACTTGATAGGTCGGCATCAATTACATCATTTGATAGGTCTGCATTAATAACGTCACTTGATAGGTCTGCATCAATAACGTCACTTGATAGGTCTGCATCAATAACATCACTTGATAGGTCTGCATCATTAACACTACTTATTTTGCATCCATCAATAACATCACTTGATAGGTCTGCATCAATAACATCATTTGATAGGTCTGCATCAATAACCTCACTTGATAGGACTGCATCAATAACGTCACTTGGTAGGTCTGCATCAATAACACTACTTTTTTTGCATCCATCAATAACATCACTTGATAGGTCTGCATCAATAACATCACTTGATAGGCCTGCATCCATAACGTCCCTTTATAGGACTGCATCAATAACATCACTTGATAGGTCTGCATCAATAACGTCACTTGATAGGTCTGCATCAATAACGTCACTTGGTAGGTCTGCATCAATAACATCACTTGATAGGTCTGCATCAACAACGTCACTTGATAGGTCTGCATCAATAACGTCACTTGATAGGTCTGCATCAATAACATCACTTTATAGGTCTGCATCAATAACGTCACTTGATAGGTCTGCATCAATAACATCACTTGATAGGTCTACATCAATAACGTCACTTGATAGGTCTGCATTAATAACATCAATTGATAGGTCTGCATAAATAACATCACTTGATAGGTCTGCATCATGAACCTCACTTTATAGGTCTGCATCAATAACGTCATTTGATAGGTCTGCTTCAATAACGTCACTTGATAGGTCTGCATCAATAACATCACTTGATAGGTCTGCATCAATAACGTCACTTGATAGGTCTGCATCAATAACATCACTTGATAGGTCTGCATCAATAACGTCACTTGATAGGTCTGAACCAAAAACATCACTGTATAGGACTGCATCAATAACGTCACTTGGTAGGTCTGCATCAATAACACTACTTATTTTGCATCCATTAATAACATCACTTGATAGGTCTGCATCAATAACATCACTTGATTGGTCTGCATCAATAACATCACTTGATAGGTCTGCATCAATAACGTCACTTGATAGGTCTGCATCAATAACGTCACTTGATAGGTCTGCATCAATAACATCACTTGATAGGTCTGCATCATTAACACTACTTATTTTGCATCCATCAATAACATCACTTGATAGGTCTGCATCAATAATATCACTTGATAGGTCTGCATCAATAACATCATTTGATAGGTCTGCATCAATAACATCGCTTGATAGGTCTGCATCAATAACGTCACTTGGTTGGTCTGCATCAATAACACTACTTATTTTGCATCCATCAATAACATCACTTGATAGGTCTGCATCAATAACATCACTTGATAGGTCTGCATCAATAACGTCACTTTATAGGTCTGCATCAATAACGTTACTAGGTAGGTCTGCATTAATAACACTACTTATTTTGCATCCATCAATAACATCACTTGATAGGTCTGCATCAATAACGTCACTTGATAGGTCTGCATCAATAACATCATTTGATAGGTCTGAACAAAAACATCACTGTATAGGACTGCATCAATAACGTAACTTCGTAGGTCTGCATCAATAACACTACTTATTTTGCATCCATCAATAACATCACTTGATAGGTCTGCATCAATAATATCACTTGATAGGTCTGCATCAATAACATCACTTGATAGGTCTGCATCAATAACATCACTTGATAGGTCTGCATCAATAACGTCACTTGATAGGTCTGCATCAATAACGTCACTTGATAGGTCTGCATCAATAACATCACTTGATAGGTCTGCATCATTAACACTACTTATTTTGCATCCATCAATAATATCACTTTATAGGTCTGCATCAATAACATCATTTGATAGGTCTGCATCAATAACATCGCTTGATAGGACTGCATCAATAACGTCACTTGGTTGGTCTGCATCAATAACACTACTTATTTTGCATCCATCAATAACATCACATGATAGGTCTGCATCAATAACATCACTTGATAGGTCTGCATCAATAACATCACTTGATAGGTCAGCATCAATAACGTCACTTGATAGGTCTGCATCAATAACGTCACTTGGTAGGTCTGCATCAATAACATCACTTGATAGGTCTGCATCAACAACGTCACTTGATAGGTCTGCATCAATAACGTCACTTGATAGGTCTGAATCAATAACATCACTTTATAGGTCTGCATCAATAACGTCACTTGATAGGTATGCATCAATAACATCACTTGATAGGTCTGCATCAATAACGTCACTTGATAGGTCTGCATCAATTACATAATTTGATAGGTCTGCATCAATAACGTCACTTGATAGGTCTGCATCAATAACATCACTTGATAGGTCTGCATCATTAACACTACTTATTTTGCATCCATCAATAACATCACTTGATAGGTCTGCATCAATAACGTCACTTGATAGGTCTGCATCAATAACGTCACTTGATAGGTCTGCATCAATAACACTACTTATTTTGCATCCATCAATAACATCACTTGATAGGTCTGCATCAATAACATCATTTGATAGGTCTGCATCAATAACCTCACTTGATAGGACTGCATCAATAACGTCACTTGGTAGGTCTGCATTAATAACACTACTTATTTTGCATCCATCAATAACATCACTTGATAGGTCTGCATCAATAACATCACTTGATAGGTCTGCATCAATAACGTCACTTGATAGGTCTGCATCAATAACATCACTTGATAGGTCTGCATCAATAACGTCACTTGATAGGTCTGCATCAATAACATCACTTGATAGGTCTGCATCAATAACATCACTTGATAGGTCTGCATCAATAACGTCACTTGATAGGTCTGCATCAATAACACTACTTATTTTGCATCCATCAATAACATCACTTAATAGGTCTGCATCAATAACATCACTTGATAGGTCTGCATCAATAACATCACTTGATAGGTCTGCATCAATAACGTCACTTGATAGGTCTGCATCAATAACGTCACTTGATAGGTCTGCATCAATAACATCACTTGATAGGTCTGCATCAATAACGTCACTTGATAGGTCTGCATCAATAACGTCACTTGATAGGTCTGCATCAATAACATCACTTGATAGGTCTGCATCAATAACGTCACTTGATAGGTCTGCATCAATAACATCACTTGATAGGTCTGCATCAATAACGTCACTTGATAGGTCTGCATCAATAACGTCACTTGATAGGTCTGCATCAATAACATCACTTGATAGGTCTGCATCAATAACGTCACTTGATAGGTCTGCATCAATAACGTCACTTGATAGGTCTCCATCAATAACATCACTTGATAGGTCTGCATCAATAACATCATTTGATAGGTCTGCATCAATAACATCACTTGATAGGACTGCATCAATAACGTCACTTGGTAGGTCTGCATCAATAACACTACTTATTTTGCATCCATCAATAACATCACTTGATAGGTCTGCATCAATAACATCACTTGATAGGTCTGCATCAATAACGTCACTTGATAGGTCTGCATCAATAACATCACTTGATAGGTCTGCATCAATAACGTCACTTGATAGGTCTGCATCAATAACGTCACTTGATAGGTCTGCATCAATAACATCACTTGATAGGTCTGCATCATGAACATCACTTTATAGGTCTGCATCAATAACGTCACTTGATAGGTCTGCATCAATAACATCACTTGATAGGTCTGCATCAATAACGTCACTTGATAGGTCTGCATCAATAACATCACTTGATAGGTCTGCATCAATAACGTCACTTGATAGGTCTGCATCAATAACGTCACTTGATAGGTCTGCATCAATAACATCACTTGATAGGTCTGCATCAATAACATCACTTGATAGGTCTGCATCATTAACACTACTTATTTTGCATCCATCAATAACATCACTTGATAGGTCTGCATCAATAACGTCACTTGATAGGTCTGCATCAATAACATCACTTGATAGGTCTGCATCAATAACGTCACTTGATAGGTCTGCATCAATAACATCACTTGATAGGTCTGCATCAATAACGTCACTTGATAGGTCTGCATCAATAACGTCACTTGATAGGTCTGCATCAATAACATCACTTGATAGGTCTGCATCAATAACGTCACTTGATAGGTCTGCATCAATAACATCACTTGATAGGTCTGCATCAATAACATCACTTGATAGGTCTGCATCAATAACGTCACTTGATAGGTCTGCATCAATAACGTCACTTGATAGGTCTGCATCAATAACATCACTTGATAGGTCTGCATCAATAACGTCACTTGATAGGTCTGCATCAATAACATCACTTGATAGGTCTGCATCAATAACGTCACTTGATAGGTCTGCATCAATAACATCACTTGATAGGTCTGCATCAATAACGTCACTTGATAGGTCTGCATCAATAACGTCACTTGATAGGTCTGCATCAATAACATCACTTGATAGGTCTGCATCATTAACACTACTTATTTTGCATCCATCAATAACATCACTTGATAGGTCTGCATCAATAACGTCACTTGATAGGTCTGCATCAATAACGTCACTTGGTAGGTCTGCATCAATAACACTACTTATTTTGCATCCATCAATAACATCACTTGATAGGTCTGCATCAATAACATCACTTGATAGGTCTGCATCAATAACATCACTTGATAGGACTGCATCAATAACGTCACTTGGTAGGTCTGCATCAATAACACTACTTATTTTGCATCCATCAATAACATCACTTGATAGGTCTGCATCAATAACATCACTTGATAGGTCTGCATCAATAACGTCACTTGATAGGTCTGCATCAATAACATCACTTGATAGGTCTGCATCAATAACGTCACTTGATAGGTCTGCATCAATAACATCACTTGATAGGTCTGCATCAATAACATCACTTGATAGGTCTGCATCAATAACGTCACTTGGTAGGTCTGCATCAATAACACTACTTATTTTGCATCCATCAATAACATCACTTGATAGGTCTGCATCAATAACATCACATTGATAGGTCTGCATCAATAACATCACTTGATAGGTCTGCATCAATAACATCACTTGATAGATCTGCATCAATAACGTCACTTGGATAGGTCTGCATCAATAACGTCACTTGATAAGTTTGCATCAATAACATCACTTGATAGGTCTGCATCAATAACATCACTTGATAGGTCTGCATCAATAACGTCACTTGATAGGTCTGCATCAATAACGTCACTTGATAGGTCTGCATCAATAACATCACTTGATAGGTCTGCATCAATAACGTCACTTGATAGGTCTGCATCAATAACATCACTTGATAGGTCTGCATCAATAACATCACTTGATAGGTCTGCATCAATAACATCACTTGATAGGTCTGCATCAATAACATCACTTGTAGGTCTGCATCAATAACATCACTTGATAGGTCTGCATCATTAACACTACTTATTTTGCATCCATCAATAACATCACTTGATAGGTCTGCATCAATAACATCACTTGATAGGTTTGCATCAATAACATCACTTGATAGGGCTGCATCAATAACGTCACTTGGTAGGTCTGCATCAATAACATCACTTGATAGGTCTGCATCAATAACATCACTTGATATGTCTGCCTCAAAAACATCACTTTATAGGTCTGCATCAATAACGTCACTTGATAGGTCTGCATCAATAACATCACTTGATAGGTCTGCATCAATAACGTCACTTGATAGGTCTGCATCAATAACGTCACTTGGTTGGTCTGCATCAAAAACAATACTTATTTTGCATCCACCAATAACATCACTTGATAGGTCTGCATCAATATCATCACTTGGTAGGACTGCATTAATAACACTACTTATTTTGCATCCATTAATAACATCACTTGATAGGTCTGCATCAATAACATCACTTGATAGGTCTGCATCAATAACATCACTTGATATGTCTGCATCAATAACATCACTTGATAGGTCTGCATCAATAACATCACTTGATAGGTCTGCATCAATAACATCACTTGATATGTCTGCATCAATAACATCACTTGATAGGTCTGCATCAATAACATCACTTGATAGGTCTGCATCAATAACATCACTTGATAGATCTGCATCAATAACATCACTTGATAGGTCTGCATCAATAACATCACTTGATAGGTCTGCATCAATAACATCACTTGAAAGATCTGCATCAATATCATCACTTGGTAGGACTGCATCAATAACACTACTTATTTTGCATCCATCAATAACATCACTTGATAGGTCTGCATCAATAACATCACATGATGGGTCTGCATCAATAACATCACTTGATAGGTCTGCATCAATAACATCACTTGATAGGTCTGCATCAATAACATCACTTGATAGGTCTGCATCAATAACATCACTTGATAGGTCTGCATCAATAACGTCACTTGGTAGGTCTGCATCAATAACATCACTTGATAGGTCTGCATCAATAACATCACTTGATATGTCTGCATCAATAACATCACTTGATAGGTCTGCATCAATAACGTCACTTGATAGGTCTGCATCAATAACACTACTTATTTTGCATCCATCAATAACATCACTTAATAGGTCTGCATCAATAACATCACTTGATAGGTCTGCATCAATAACATCACTTGATAGGTCTGCATCAATAACATCACTTGATAGGTCTGCATCAATAACGTCACATGATAGGTCTGCATCAATAACACTACTTATTTTGCATCCATCAATAACATCACTTGATAGGTCTGCATCAATAACATCACTTGATAGGTCTGCATCAATAACGTCACTTGATAGGTCTGCATCAATAACATCACTTGATAGGTCTGCATCAATAACATCACTTGATAGGTCTGCATCAATAACATCACTTGATAGGTCTGCATCAATAACGTCACTTGATAGGTCTGCATCAATAACATCACTTGATAGGTCTGCATCAATAACGTCACTTGATAGGTCTGCATCAATAACGTCACTTGGTAGGTCTGCATCAAAAACAATACTTATTTTGCATCCACCAATAACATCACTTGATAGGTCTGCATCAATAACGTCACTTTGTAGGTCTGCATCAATAACACAACTTTTTTTGAATCCATCAATAACATCACTTGATAGGTCTGCATCAATAACGTCACATGATAGGTCTGCATCAATAACACTACTTATTTTGCATCCATCAATAACATCACTTGATAGGTCTGCATCAATAACATCACTTGATAGGTCTGCATCAATAACATCCCTTGATAGGTCTGCATCAATAACGTCACTTGGTAGGTCTTCATCAATAACATCACTTGATAGGTCTGCATCAATAACATCACTTGATATGTCTGCATCAATAACATCACTTGATAGGTCTGCATCAATAACATCACTTGATAGATCTGCATCAATATCATCACTTGGTAGGACTGCATCAATAACATCACTTGATAGGTCTGCATCAATAACATCACTTGATAGGTCTGCATCAATATCATAACTTGGTAGGACTGCATCAATAACACTACTTATTTTGCATCTATCAATAACATCACTTAATAGGTCTGCATCAATAACATCACATGATGGGTCTTCATCAATAACATCACTTGATAGGTCTGCATCAATAACATCACTTGATAGATCTGCATCAATAACATCACTTGATAGGTCTGCATCAATAACATCACTTGATAGATCTGCATCAATAACATCACTTGATAGGTCTGCATCAATAACGTCACTTGGTAAGTTTGCATCAATAACATCACTTGATAGGTCTGCATCAATAACATCACTTGATATGTCTGCATCAATAACATCACTTGAAAGGTCTGCATCAATAACGTCACTTGATAGATCTGCATCAATAACATCACTTGATAGGTCTGCATCAATAACACTACTTATTTTGCATCCATCAATAACATCACTTGATAGGTCTGCATCAATAACATCACATGATAGGTCTGCATCAATAACATCACTTGATAGGTCTGCATCAATAACATCACTTGATAGATCTGCATCAATAACATCACTTGATAGGGCTGCATCAATTACGTCACTTGGTAGGTCTGCATCAATAACATCACTTGATAGGTCTGCATCAATAACATCACTTGATATGTCTGCCTCAAAAACATCACTTGATAGGTCTGCATCAATAACGTCACTTGATAGGTCTGCATCAATAACATCACTTGATAGGTCTGCATCAATAACGTCACTTGATAGGTCTGCATCAATAACGTCACTTGGTTGGTCTGCATCAAAAACAATACTTATTTTGCATCCACCAATAACATAACTTGATAGGTCTGCATCAATAACGTCACTTTGTAGGACTGGATGAATAACACTACTTATTTTGCATCCATCAATAACATCACTTAATAGGTCTGCATCAATAACATCACTTGGTAGGACTGCATCAATAACACTACTTATTTTGCATCCATCAATAACATCACTTGATAGGTCTGCATCAATAACATCACTTGATAGGTCTGCATCAATACCATCACTTGATAGGGCTGCATCAATAACGTCACTTGGTAGGTCTGCATCAATAACATCACTTGATATGTCTGCCTCAAAAACATCACTTTATAGGTCTGCATCAATAACGTCACTTGATAGGTCTGCATCAATAACATCACTTGATAGGTCTGCATCAATAACATCACTTGATAGGTCTGCATCAATAACATCACTTGATAGGTCTGCATCAATAACATCACTTGATAGGTCTGCATCAATATCATAACTTGGTAGGACTGCATCAATAACACTACTTATTTTGCATCCATCAATAACATCACTTAATAGGTCTGCATCAATAACATCACATGATGGGTCTTCATCAATAACATCACTTGATAGGTCTGCATCAATAACATCACTTGATAGGTCTGCATCAATAACATCACTTGATAGGTCTGCATCAATAACGTCACTTGGTAGGTCTGCATCAATAACATCACTTGATAGGTCTGCATCAATAACATCACTTGATATGTCTGCATCAATAACATCACTTGATAGGTCTGCATCAATAACGTCACTTGATAGGTCTGCATCAATAACACTACTTATTTTGCATCCATCAATAACATCACTTGATAGGTCTGCATCAATAACATCACTTGATAGGTCTGCATCAATAACATCACTTGATAGGTCTGCATCAATAACATCACTTGATAGGTCTGCATCAATATCATCACTTGGTAGGACTGCATCAATAACACTACTTATTTTGCATCCATCAATAACATCACTTGATAGGTCTGCATCAATAACATCACTTGATAGGTCTGCATCAATAACATCACTTGATAGGTCTGCATCAATAACATCACTTGATAGATCTGCATCAATAACATCACTTGATAGGTCTGCATCAATAACATCACTTGATAGGTCTGCATCAATAACATCACTTGATAGGTCTGCATCAATAACATCACTTGATAGGTCTGCATCAATAACATCACTTGATATGTCTGCATCAATAACATCACTTGATAGGTCTGCATCAATAACGTCACTTGATAGGTCTGCATCAATAACACTACTTATTTTGCATCCATCAATAACATCACTTAATAGGTCTGCATCAATAACATCACTTGATAGGTCTGCATCAATAACATCACTTGATATGTCTGCATCAATAACATCACTTGATAGGTCTGCATCAATAACGTCACTTGATAGGTCTGCATCAATAACACTACTTATTTTGCATCCATCAATAACATCACTTGATAAGTCTGCATCAATAACATCACTTGATAGGTCTGCATCAATAACGTCACTTGATAGGTCTGCATCAATAATATCACTTGATAGATCTGCATCAATAACATCACTTGATAGGTCTGCATCAATAACGTCACTTGGTAGGTCTGCATCAATAATATCACTTGATAGGTCTGCATCAATAACATCACTTGATAGGTCTGCATCAATAACGTCACTTGATAGGTCTGCATCAATAACGTCACTTGGTTGGTCTGCATCAAAAACAATACTTATTTTGCATCCACCAATAACATCACTTGATAGGTCTGCATCAATAACGTCACTTGGTAGGTCTGCATCAATAACACTACTTATTTTGCATCCATCAATAACATCACTTGATAGGTCTGCATCAATAACGTCACATGGTAGGTCTGCATCAATAACACTACTTATTTTGCATCCATCAATAACATCACTTGATAGGTCTGCATCAATAACATCACTTGATAGGTCTGCATCAATAACATCACTTGATAGGTCTGCATCAATAACGTCACTTGGTAGGTCTGCATCAATAACATCACTTGATAGGTCTGCATCAATAACATCACTTGATATGTCTGCATCAATAACATCACTTGATAGGTCTGCATCAATAACATCACTTGATAGGTCTGCATCAATAACATCACTTGATAGGTCTGCATCAATAACATCACTTGATAGGTCTGCATCAATAACATCACTTGATAGGTCTGCATCAATATCATAACTTGGTAGGACTGCATCAATAACACTACTTATTTTGCATCCATCAATAACATCACTTGATAGGTCTGCATCAATAACATCACTTGATAGGTCTGCATCAATAACATCACTTGATAGGTCTGCATCAATAACATCACTTGATAGGTCTGCATCAATAACATCACTTGATAGGTCTGCATCAATAACATCACTTGATAGGTCTGCATCAATAACATCACTTGATAGGTCTGCATCAATAACGTCACTTGGTAAGTTTGCATCAATAACATCACTTGATAGGTCTGCATCAATAACATCACTTGATATGTCTGCATCAATAACATCACTTGATAGGTCTGCATCAATAACGTCACTTGATAGGTCTGCATCAATAACATCACTTGATAGGTCTGCATCAATAACACTACTTATTTTGCATCCATCAATAACATCACTTAATAGGTCTGCATCAATAACATCACTTGATAGGTCTGCATCAATAACATCACTTGATAGGTCTGCATCAATAACATCACTTGATAGATCTGCATCAATAACATCACTTGATAGGGCTGCATCAATAACGTCACTTGGTAGGTCTGCATCAATAACATCACTTGATAGGTCTGCATCAATAACATCACTTGATATGTCTGCCTCAAAAACATCACTTGATAGGTCTGCATCAATAACGTCACTTGATAGGTCTGCATCAATAACATCACTTGATAGGTCTGCATCAATAACGTCACTTGATAGGTCTGCATCAATAACGTCACTTGGTTGGTCTGCATCAAAAACAATACTTATTTTGCATCCACCAATAACATAACTTGATAGGTCTGCATCAATAACGTCACTTTGTAGGACTGGATGAATAACACTACTTATTTTGCATCCATCAATAACATCACTTAATAGGTCTGCATCAATAACATCACTTGGTAGGACTGCATCAATAACACTACTTATTTTGCATCCATCAATAACATCACTTGATAGGTCTGCATCAATAACATCACTTGATAGGTCTGCATCAATAACATCACTTGATAGGTCTGCATCAATAACGTCACTTGATAGGTCTGCATCAATAACATCACTTGATAGGTCTGCATCAATAACATCACTTGATAGGTCTGCATCAATAACATCACTTGATAGGTCTGCATCAATATCATAACTTGGTAGGACTGCATCAATAACACTACTTATTTTGCATCCATCAATAACATCACTTAATAGGTCTGCATCAATAACATCACATGATGGGTCTTCATCAATAACATCACTTGATAGGTCTGCATCAATAACATCACTTGATAGATCTGCATCAATAACATCACTTGATAGGTCTGCATCAATAACGTCACTTGGTAAGTTTGCATCAATAACATCACTTGATAGGTCTGCATCAATAACATCACTTGATATGTCTGCATCAATAACATCACTTGAAAGGTCTGCATCAATAACGTCACTTGATAGGTCTGCATCAATAACACTACTTATTTTGCATCCATCAATAACATCACTTGATAGGTCTGCATCAATAACATCACATGATAGGTCTGCATCAATAACATCACTTGATAGGTCTGCATCAATAACATCACTTGATAGATCTGCATCAATATCATAACTTGGTAGGACTGCATCAATAACACTACTTATTTTGCATCCATCAATAACATCACTTGATAGGTCTGCATCAATAACATCACTTGATAGGTCTGCATCAATAACATCACTTGATAGGGCTGCATCAATAACGTCACTTGGTAGGTCTGCATCAATAACATCACTTGATAGGTCTGCATCAATAACATCACTTGATATGTCTGCCTCAAAAACATCACTTTATAGGTCTGCATCAATAACGTCACTTGATAGGTCTGCATCAATAACATCACTTGATAGGTCTGCATCAATAACGTCACTTGATAGGTCTGCATCAATAACGTCACTTGGTTGGTCTGCATCAAAAACAATACTTATTTTGCATCCACCAATAACATAACTTGATAGGTCTGCATCAATAACGTCACTTTGTAGGACTGCATGAATAACACTACTTATTTTGCATCCATCAATAACATCACTTGATAGGTCTGCATCAATAACATCACTTGATAGGTCTGCATCAATAACATCACTTGATAGGTCTGCATCAATAACATCACTTGATAGGTCTGCATCAATAACATCACTTGATATGTCTGCATCAATAACATCACTTGATAGGTCTGCATCAATAACATCACTTGATAGGTCTGCATCAATAACATCACTTGATAGGTCTGCATCAATAACATCACTTGATAGATCTGCATCAATATCATCACTTGGTAGGACTGCATCAATAACATCACTTGATAGGTCTGCATCAATAACATCACTTGATAGGTCTGCATCAATATCATAACTTGGTAGGACTGCATCAATAACACTACTTATTTTGCATCCATCAATAACATCACTTAATAGGTCTGCATCAATAACATCACATGATGGGTCTTCATCAATAACATCACTTGATAGGTCTGCATCAATAACATCACTTGATAGATCTGCATCAATAACATCACTTGATAGGTCTACATTATAACATCACTTGATAGATCTGCATCAATAACATCACTTGATAGGTCTGCATCAATAACGTCACTTGATAGTTCTGCATCAATAACATCACTTGATATGTCTACATCAATAACATCACTTGAAAGGTCTGCATCAATAACGTCACTTGATAGGTCTGCATCAATAACACTACTTATTTTGCATCCATCAATAACATCACTTAATAAGTCTGCATCAATAACATCACATGATAGGTCTGCATCAATAACATCACTTGATAGGTCTGCATCAATAACATCACTTGATAGATCTGCATCAATAACATCACTTGATAGGGCTGCATCAATAACGTCACTTGGTAGGTCTGCATCAATAACATCACTTGATAGGTCTGCATCAATAACATCACTTGATATGTCTGCCTCAAAAACATCACTTGATAGGTCTGCATCAATAACGTCACTTGATAGGTCTGCATCAATAACATCACTTGATAGGTCTGCATCAATAACGTCACTTGATAGGTCTGCATCAATAACGTCACTTGGTTGGTCTGCATCAAAAACAATACTTATTTTGCATCCACCAATAACATAACTTGATAGGTCTGCATCAATAACGTCACTTTGTAGGACTGGATGAATAACACTACTTATTTTGCATCCATCAATAACATCACTTAATAGGTCTGCATCAATAACATCACTTGGTAGGACTGCATCAATAACACTACTTATTTTGCATCCATCAATAACATCACTTGATAGGTCTGCATCAATAACATCACTTGATAGGTCTGCATCAATAACATCACTTGATAGGTCTGCATCAATAACATCACTTGATAGGTCTGCATCAATAACATCACTTGATATGTCTGCCTCAAAAACATCACTTTATAGGTCTGCATCAATAACGTCACTTGATAGGTCTGCATCAATAACATCACTTGATAGGTCTGCATCAATAACATCACTTGATAGGTCTGCATCAATAACATCACTTGATAGGTCTGCATCAATAACATCACTTGATAGGTCTGCATCAATATCATAACTTGGTAGGACTGCATCAATAACACTACTTATTTTGCATCCATCAATAACATCACTTAATAGGTCTGCATCAATAACATCACATGATGGGTCTTCATCAATAACATCACTTGATAGGTCTGCATCAATAACATCACTTGATAGGTCTGCATCAATAACATCACTTGATAGGTCTGCATCAATAACGTCACTTGGTAAGTTTGCATCAATAACATCACTTGATAGGTCTGCATCAATAACATCACTTGATAGGTCTGCATCAATAACATCACTTGATAGGTCTGCATCAATAACACTACTTATTTTGCATCCATCAATAACATCACTTGATAGGTCTGCATCAATAACATCACTTGATAGGTCTGCATCAATAACATCACTTGATAGGTCTGCATCAATAACATCACTTGATAGGTCTGCATCAATAACATCACTTGATAGGGCTGCATCAATAACGTCACTTGGTAGGTCTGCATCAATAACATCACTTGATAGGTCTGCATCAATAACATCACTTGATATGTCTGCCTCAAAAACATCACTTTATAGGTCTGCATCAATAACGTCACTTGATAGGTCTGCATCAATAACATCACTTGATAGGTCTGCATCAATAACGTCACTTGATAGGTCTGCATCAATAACGTCACTTGGTTGGTCTGCATCAAAAACAATACTTATTTTGCATCCACCAATAACATAACTTGATAGGTCTGCATCAATAACGTCACTTTGTAGGACTGGATGAATAACACTACTTATTTTGCATCCATCAATAACATCACTTAATAGGTCTGCATCAATAACATCACTTGATAGGTCTGCATCAATAACATCACTTGATAGGTCTGCATCAATAACATCACTTGATAGGTCTGCATCAATAACGTCACTTGATAGGTCTGCATCAATAACACTACTTATTTTGCATCCATCAATAACATCACTTGATAGGTCTGCATCAATAACATCACTTGATAGGTCTGCATCAATAACGTCACTTGATAGGTCTGCATCAATAACATCACTTGATAGGTCTGCATCAATAACACTACTTATTTTGCATCCATCAATAACATCACTTGATAGGTCTGCATCAATAACGTCACTTGATAGGTCTGCATCAATAACATCACTTGATAGGTCTGCATCAATAACATCACTTGATAGGTCTGCATCAATAACATCACTTGATAGGTCTGCATCAATAACATCACTTGATAGGTCTGCATCAATAACATCACTTGATAGGTCTGCATCAATAACATCACTTGATAGGTCTGCATCAATAACATCACTTGATAGGTCTGCATCAATAACGTCACTTGGTAGGTCTGCATCAATAACATCACTTGATAGGTCTGCATCAATAACATCACTTGATATGTCTGCATCAATAACATCACTTGATAGGTCTGCATCAATAACGTCACTTGATAGGTCTGCATCAATAACACTACTTATTTTGCATCCATCAATAACATCACTTAATAGGTCTGCATCAATAACATCACATGAAAGGTCTGCATCAATAACATCACTTGATAGGTCTGCATCAATAACATCACTTGATAGATCTGCATCAATATCATCACTTGGTAGGACTGCATCAATAACACTACTTATTTTGCATCCATCAATAACATCACTTGATAGGTCTGCATCAATAACATCACTTGATAGGTCTGCATCAATAACATCACTTGATAGGTCTGCATCAATAACGTCACTTGGTAGGTCTGCATCAATAACATCACTTGATAGGTCTGCATCAATAACATCACTTGATAGGTCTGCATCAATAACATCACTTGATAGGTCTGCATCAATAACGTCACTTGATAGGTCTGCATCAATAACATCACTTGATAGGTCTGCATCAAAAACAATACTTATTTTGCATCCACCAATAACATCACTTGATAGGTCTGCATCAATAACGTCAGTTTGTAGGACTGCATAAATAACACTACTTATTTTGCATCCATCAATAACATCACTTAATAGGTCTGCATCAATAACATCACTTGATAGGTCTGCATCATTAACACTACTTATTTTGCATCCATCAATAACGTCACTTGTTAGGACTGCATCAATAACATCATTTGATAGGTCTGCATCATTAACGTCACTTGATAGGTCTGCATCAATAACGTCACTTGATAGGTCTGCATCAATAACATCACTTGATATGTCTGCATCAATAACGTCACTTGATAGGTCTGCATCAATAACGTCACTTGGTGAATTGTGTAATTAACTGGTAATATATACTTACATATTTGAAATCCGGTTCATGATATTATATATATATATATATATATATATATATATATATATATATATATATATTAGGGTGGGTAAAAAAAATTTTTTTTATTGAAATATTTGAAAATTACATAATTTTACTACTCCCAACTTTTGTTTGAAATTTTTACTATATTTATCTTTATAACCTTTTTTTGAATAACTAATTAGTTCAGACAACTGGGATGAGCATTGCATCCATTTTTCTCTCAATATAACTTGTGTACCATGTATTCATTATCGGATCACGCATGGTTGTTTATTTCATTTTTGATTAATTTTTCAATTATTTTATTAAGTTCTTCTATGAATATGAGTTCTTCTACAAGAAGTGCAACTGTACATTCTGTGTTTGGGTCAGCAGCTGAATTGTATCCATCAATAACATCACTTTATAGGTCTGCATCAATAAAAAAAAACATCACTTGATAGGTCTGCATCCAACCAGTGAAGATGTTTTCAAGGCTATTGGTGGATGCTTAAAATGGAACAATACAATCGTAGCCTTGATTCACGAGCGCACGCATTAGCGCATGAAATTAAACAATTATATGACCAGGCTAGTATCCCTACAAATGACATTAATTGTTCGAGTTAGGGATAGAGGAGACTGTAAATGTCCACAATCAGTAATAATTTCTGTGCTTGAGTGGGCATTTTGGGTGGATCAAAAGATGGCAAGAAATATAAAAATATAATATAAAAAATATTACAAAATCGACAGAAAAGAAAACATTCATTGATGCTGGGTGGCGATCAGATAGGAACCACAAATGATAACGTCAATGATGAGAAAGATAATGATATTCCAGATCAGGATGTTGAAGATGATGAACTACTTGATGCAGACTTCTCCAGCGATGAGGAATGTTCCAAATAACAAAACAGATATCAATATGAAGCAGTGGGTCGATGTAAACTAAGCATTAGGGATACATGTCTTATCGTTAAAGCTGTGTTGAAGGACTTAAACATGTTAACACCATCTACACCATCCAGGAAAGATGTGTCGTCATAGAAAAATTTGGAGAGATAGGGCAGCCAAGGAACATACTGATGAGAGCAAAGATGGTTAACAAAAGCGAACAGGATTTTTGCGATCCATCTTGTCAAAGTGGGGCTAGAAACTTTTTCTATATGATACAACTGCTTCAGAACCATGATACTGCTGATCAATCTATTACATTGCCTGTATTGGTAAATAACTGCTACTTTGCACATCCAGAAAACATTCTATTGGCTGCAGTTAGGAAAATGATGAAGAAATTGGAAGGTATGCAGTAAATAAAATCATAACAGCACGACATAAATCAGCTCCATGCAGAGTTAGAATTTTTCAACAAAAATGAACATTGCAGCTAAATCATATGATCAGATGATTAACTGGGATCTTTGTGCAGTGACATCCCCTCCTCTGCTGGAACATATTTGTGATGATGAACTTAAACGAAACAACCCAATCATAGTGGATCAAATTCCCTGTCACTCTCAAGCTGTTGAAAGAGCAATTAAAGAAGTTACTGCTGTTAGTTTGAAAGTGTTGATATTAGTGGGTGCGGCATGCCGCCATCTTGAAATTTATGACCTTTTTGTGGCAAATATTTCTGAAATATTTATAGACTGTTTCATATACAATGTACATTTTTATAATCAGAAAAGATTACTTTAGGGAATGTCAAAGTTATAAATAAATTTTTTATGAATTTTTAAAATTTTGTATGGTGAAAAATGCTAATTTTGAAAATTAAAAAAAAGAAAAAAAAAGACTTAAAATTTCTTGAAAAGACTCTGACATTCTATAAATGCACCTCTTCTACATAAAAATTAGAAGTTTTATCAAAATCTCACAGGTGGTTTTTGAGATTTTATTTGCCATAGTGAAGCAAAATGTCAAAAATATTTTTTCAGAGAAAAATGACTTTTAAGTTTTTAAATTATTGAAGTGTCTGAATTAGTAACATTCTGAAAATACATTTTAATTGATCTAAAAAAAATTTTTCTGCAATATAAATTAGTTATTATTGACATGTTTTTTTTTTAGACATTGTGCATTTTTTTCGCCTGGTACGAGGAGACTGTAAATGTCCACAATCAGTAATAATTTCTGTGCTTGAGTGGGCATTTTGGGTGGATCAAAAGATGGCAAGAAATATAAAAATATAATATAAAAAATATTACAAAATCGACAGAAAAGAAAACATTCATTGATGCTGGGTACGCCTTGTACTAAAAGTTGGGAGTGGAAGACATTATCTGATTTTTACAAATTTTACATTTTTACAATCAGGCAACTTTTCGAATATGCTTCGAATTCCCAACTCCAAAAAAAATTTTTTTGACCCACCCTAATATATATATATATAGGCTATATATATTTACAAATATTAGGGTGGCTCACTTTATAATGGAAAAAAATATAATTGATTTTTTTTATCATGAGCATTTTAGTTTTCTGCTTCACTGTTATTTAAAATATAAACCTATATCCCCATATCATATTTGGTGGAGCTTTGTATGGGGAATAAAAAAATATTCACACCATTTTGGCTCCTACAAATACTGCCTCAGTGCACTTGGTATCTCGTGTTTTATGGTATTGGCAGTTGTATTAAATAAAAATTGTGCAAGGTTTAAAATAATGTTTTTTTAGATACAAAGAACAATCATATTAAACAGTAGGAATTAAACAGTAAAATTATACTAGTCACATCACTGTATTGCAGAGTAGTTCTCAGTACGCCATTAAAAAATACACTTTAAAAGTTTTTTAGTCTGTGCTTTCTGAGTTCTGAAGGTCTTCAAAATGCGATTTCTTCAGCACAGTTAATTTTTTTTTTTTGCATCTGGCACTCTTTGCACTGCTGTTCGAAAATTTGGAGCAAGTACTGCTTTTCCTCCTCTGATTTGATGAGAGATGACTTGAATAATGACGCCAGTGCAATTCCCCGTTCGGCACAGTCATTGACAACTTACAAGGAAGAGATCACTGCTGTTGCCTTCTGAAAGGATGGCAAGGTGACAAAATCCTTAAATTTCCTTTAAAATCCTTTAAGTGCTGAAGATTCATTCGTGCTGCGGATGCACTTTTCTTCTTTCTGATCATCAGTAATCATAATTTTGATTCGATCCAGTCGCCATTTCTGGCTATTGAACAGAAAAGTGAAGTTTCCAAGAATTTGACGGTTTCTCGGCATCCATGTGAGATTGATTTGCTTTTCAACAGATAGAATTCTTGGATACCTCTTCTGTTTAGAAGATGAGGGAAGTTGAGTATAGTAAATGCCTTGTTTATAAACAAATGGAAACAGTCGACTGAAATGTGCTTAAAAGCAGTCTAGAAAGTCATATATAATAATTCATTGTCAAATCAAAACTGTGCGATATGAGAAAACAAAAATTAAAAGGTGGGGGAACTTTTTTCAATTATAAAAAAAAATTAATGTTGCTACTGTCATCTACATGCAATGTTTCGTTACGAAAAAAAATGAAAATAGTTATCACCCTAACGAACAGTGTATTTATGTTGCTGTCGTTGGTTTGATACGTACAGTGTATTTATGTTGCTGTCGTTGGTTTGATACTACAGTGTATTTATGTTGCTGTCGTTTGTTTGATACTTCCGTGTATTTATGTTGCTGTCGTTGGTTTGATACGTACAGTGTATTTATGTTGCTGCCATTTGTTTGATACTACAGTGTATTTATGTTGCTGTCGTTGGTTTGATACGTACAGTGTATTTATGTTCTTGTTTGCTCATTGGCTCTTGAATAAGAACATTCATGACATGTTTCAGAAGAAGGTCGAGTACATCATTCTGTATGAGCTTTACAATGCCGTGCAAATGTACAGTATTTCTGCGGTCGTGTTGCAAATTAACATACAAATATTTTCAAAAGCATCATATTCATCTATTAGCTGATGTAGTTCATTGTGAATGGCCGCGGCAGAACCACTCTCACATTTGAGAATACCGAGTTTGATTTCGGTTGTCATCTTTTTCAGCAAACCTACTTGATTCTCTTCCGAAGATTTTAAGACAGTTGTATGTTTTTGTGTAGGTTTTGAGACAGTTGTGTGTGTTTGTACACAAACCTACAGGTTTTGAGACAGTTGTATGTGTTTGTGTAGGTTGTGAGACAGTTGTATGTGTTTTTGTAGGTTGTGATTGAGAAAAGCTGGATTGAGATCGAGTTTTTGATAGTCGGATTCGTTTTCTTGGGTGGAATAATTCCAAAGGGACTTGTTTGACCATTGAATAACCAATCTTTCCTCCACTGTTAACTTGCCTCTGGTAGAGCTCTTTATCCTCTGTGCTTTTCCATTCTCCATTAACGTTGGTGACATCAAATAACTGAGAAAGTGTTATCAGATGGTTTCTTTTTGTTTTTGTCATATAAATCAATTAGACCATTGAGTTTCATTCTGATTAGTGTGCTGGAAATAGTGGAAGTCTAGAATTTCCCTCCAGAGCAATTCTATATCAGTAATCATAATTTTGATTCGATCCAGTCGCCATTTCTGGCTATTGAACAGAAAAGTGAAGTTTCCAAGAATTTGACGGTTTCTCGGCATCCATGTGAGATTGATTTGCTTTTCAACAGATAGAATTCTTGGATACCTCTTCTGTTTAGAAGATGAGGGAAGTTGAGTATAGTAAATGCCTTGTTTATAAACAAATGGAAACAGTCGACTGAAATGTGCTTAAAAGCAGTCTAGAAAGTCATATATAATAATTCATTGTCAAATCAAAACTGTGCGATATGAGAAAACAAAAATTAAAAGGTGGGGGAACTTTTTTCAATTATAAAAAAAAATACGTACAGTGTATTTATGTTGCTGTCGTTTGTTTGATACTACAGTGTATTTATGTTGCTGTCGTTTGTTTGATACTACAGTGTATTTATGTTGCTGTCGTTTGTTTGATACTACAGTGTATTTATGTTGCTGTCGTTGGTTTGATACGTACAGTGTATTTATGTTGCTGTCGTTTGTTTGATACTACCGTGTATTTATGTTGCTGTCGTTTGTTTGATTCGTACAGTGTATTTATGTTGCTGTCGTTTGTTTGATACTACAGTGTATTTATGTTGCTGTCGTTTGTTTGATACGTACAGTGTATTTATGTTGCTGTCGTTTGTTTGATACTACAGTGTATTTATGTTGCTGTCGTTTGTTTGATACTACCGTGTATTTATGTTGCTGTCGTTTGTTTGATACGTACAGTGTATTTATGTTGCTGTCGTTTGTTTGATACTACAGTGTATATATGTTGCTGTCGTTTGTTTGATACTACAGTGTATTTATGTTGCTGTCGTTTGTTTGATACTACAGTGTATTTATGTTGCTGTCGTTTGTTTGATACTACAGTGTATTTATGTTGCTGTCGTTTGTTTGATACGTACAGTGTATTCATGTTGCTGTCGTTTGTTTGATACGTACAGTGTATTTATGTTGCTGTCGTTTGTTTGATACGTACAGTGTATTTATGTTGCTGTCGTTTGTTTGATACTACAGTGTATTTATGTTGCTGTCGTTTGTTTGATACGTACCGTGTATTTATGTTAATGTCGTTTGTTTGATACGTACAGTGTATTTATGTTGCTGTCGTTTGTTTGATACTTACAGTGTATTTAGGTTGCTGTCGTTTGTTTGATACTACAGTGTATTTATGTTGCTGTCGTTTGTTTGATACTTACAGTGTATTTATGTTGCTGTCGTTTGTTTGATACGTACAGTGTATTTATGTTGCTGTCGTTTGTTTGATACTACAGTGTATTTATGTTGCTGTCGTTTGTTTGATACGTACAGTGTATTCATGTTGCTGTCGTTTGTTTGATATGTACAGTGTATTTATGTTGCTGTCGTTTGTTTGATACTACAGTGTATTTATGTTGCTGTCGTTTGTTTGATACTACAGTGTATTTATGTTGCTGTCGTTTGTTTGATACTACAGTGTATTTATGTTGCTGTCGTTTGTTTGATACGTACAGTGTATTTATGTTGCTGTCGTTTGTTTGATACTACAGTGTATTTATGTTGCTGTCGTTTGTTTGATACTTACAGTGTATTTATGTTGCTGTCGTTTGTTTGATACTACAGTGTATTTATGTTGCTGTCGTTTGTGTATGTATGTTGCTGTCATTTGTTTGATACTTACAGTATTTATGTTGCTGTCGTTTGTTTGATACTACCGTGTATTTATGTTGCTGTCGTTTAATTGTACAGAGAGAGGGAGGGGGGAGAGAGATAAAGAGAGAGGGGCAGGGAGGAGAGGGAAGGAGGGGGCAGGGAAGGGGAGAGAAGGAGGGAGGGAAAGAGAGGGAGGGAGAGAGGTGGTAGGGAGGGAGATAAAGAGGGAGGGTTGGAGAGAGAAGGAGGGAGAGAGAAAGGGAGGGAAGGAATGAGAAAGGAAGGGAGGGAGATAGAAGGGAGGGAGAGAGATAAAGAAAGAGGGAGGGAGAGAGAGATAAAGAGAGAGGGGGGGGAGAGAGAGGAAATGAGGGAGGGAGGAAGGGGGAGGGAGGGAGAGAGAGGAAGAGGGAGAGAGAGGAGGGAGGGAGAGAGAGGAAGAGGGAGAGAGCGGAGGGAGGGAGAGAGGGGGGAGGGGGGAGGGAAAGAGAGAAGGAGAGAGAGGATGGGAGAAATGGAGGGAGTGAGAGAAAAAGAGAGGGAGAGGGCAGGGAGGGAGAGAGAGGGAAGGAGGAAGGGGGAGCGAGGGAGGGGGAGCGACAGGGGGGAGAGAGGAGGGAGGGAGGGAGATAGGGAGAGAGAGGGAGATGGGAGTGTTAGGGAGGGAGGGAGAGGGAGGGAGGGAAAAGGGAGGAAGGGAAAGAGAAAGGGAGAGAGGGGTAGAGAGGGAGAGAGGGGGTAGGGAGAAAACAGAAGATTAACACAAAAACTAATTTTAAACCCGGGCAAAGCCGGGTACTTGCAGCTAGTATTTCTTTAAAATATGTCATGAAAACATTTTTTAAGGTCACATCTTCCCTCACACGCAAGTCTATACACCAGAGTGGAATTTCAGGACTAGAGCAGTGTATACATTTATAGTCAAAAGTTTAAATGTATATTGGAATGTTTCGATTGTGTTCATTTTTTTTTTAGGCTTACATGGACAAATACAATCAGCACTTTGTGATAATAACTTACATTTTGGGGAACAGCAAGAGAAAAATGCTGTAAATGAAACCGCTTTTTGTTGAGCTTAGCGTGGCTTAACAGACAAAAGGATCTAGAAGAAATTCCCCCTCGATCAAAAGCACCATAAGAAAAAGGCCCCAATAGTATTCTTTTAATTCATATTGGGCGACCACTCATGCAACATTTATATAAAGACCAAATGTCATCAAATTGCAACTAAAGATGTTCTTAAGGATCTACCAACTGTGCGGCTTCCTACGGCCTCAAAAATAATGGTGGAACCTTGTAAGGACTTTTTTGTAAGCCCTAAAGAATGGCAAACTGAGCTCTTGTTAGAGACCCCAGACCAAAAAAAAAATAAAACATGGGTATAAATAGAAAGGTCCACAGTTTGTAGATAAAATTCAGGCACCAAATATTCATTAACAGCATTTTTGCCTTAGCTTCAAAATTACATGATCCCCTTGCCCCCAAAATGGATGGGGTCTTAAATTTATTTCAGCCCGGTGACCCAAAAAGTACTTTTGCCCAGGAACATAAAAACTACTTTGCTCATGGTCTTTAAAGTTACTTTTGATTTGGGTCCAATATGTTCCTTTACCTGTTGGGCGAAATAAACTTTTTAAGGGCCCCAAAAATTTACTTTTCCCGGAGTCCAGTAATGTACATATCGTAAGGGACACAATGTTGCACAAAATATAATTTTTCCTAAGGCTCATTTTTGTATCTTTACCTTCAGCCTGAAATATACATATACGTAGAGCCTCATATGTTAGGTCCCCAGAAGTCCAAAAGTAGTTTTGCTAAGGGCTCCTATGGGGCATAGGACTTCAACGTTATGTTTGCCTGGGACCTCCTAAATAATCCATAGCATAAGGCCCTAGTTTGTGCATTTGCCATCTGTACTTTTGACTATGGCTACTTTTTAACTTTGCTATGGCTTTAAAATGTATTTTTATCTGGGGTTTCCTTATTTTTTCTTTGCTAATGCCCAGTGCCGGCTTTAGGTATAGGCGATATAGGCCTAGAGCAGCATTATTTAAAGGGGTGGTTATTCCAGCAAAATAAAATTAAAATAAAATATTATGGAAAATATTAAAAGTAACAAGCAATTTAAGTCTTTTCCGTTTCGGAAAAAGGACATTTTAGAGCATTTTCGTGTACGCAGTGGCTACGGTTACGCCGGACGAAATCCGTATTTTTTTCCGGGTTACAGCCATAGATATTAATTCACGCGTATGGGTTTTGATAAATAGAGAGGGAAGTAATCATGTTAAATAAATGTTACAAAAATAAATAATGATTACGCCCCTTTGATTAGCTTTTATTATTTATATTTAAAATATAAGCAAAAACGGTACCTAAAAAACTCTTATATTCGGCCCTGAGATGTCAGATTGCGAAATGGACTTTTGATGTACACTTGGCAGGCCAAGACCTACAAAATGATATATACATCATGGGTCTAGGACTTATGGTTGCTGAGATATAGGGGGCTTCTTTGTTAATATAGCTTATATAGTAAAAAGCGGTGTTTATAAGCCCCCTTTTACGGCCCTCAGAGGTCAGATCGCAAAATGGACTTTTGATGCACACATGGCAGGCCAAGACCTACAAATTGATATATACATCATGGGTCTAGGACGTATGGTTGTTGAGATCTAGGGTGATGACGGACAGACAGACAGAGAGACAAAACGGGGACAATAGAGCATTTTTTTTCGAAAATGCTTTAAAAAATAAATGTAAATTAAATGAATGTGAGAAAGTATGGAATAAAATCAGATGAAATTTATAACCATCATTTAGGAAAAAATATTCAGAATGAGATAATTAAACTTTTGAGTAAGAAAGTGTAAATTGTCTAAAAATGCAAAATATTACGCTATAATTGTCGAATGCACACCAGACGTCAGTCACAAATAACAGATTATAAAAATTGTTGTTAGATTTGTTACAACAAATAAATGGACAAATGACAAAATTTAACAAGTTTCTATCGTTGAACATTTCATTGGATTCGTTGAACTTAAAAAATCTATAAGTGTAAGTATGGTAGAAAGTTTACTTAAAAACGTTTTAGATTCATACATTTGTCACACACCACTTCTATGGTACCGGTAGCTTTTATTGTGCTTGAACAAAATAAAAATTGCTTGTGTATCGTACTTTGCTGCTCTTTAAAACAGTTTTGTGGGCATTTTTTTTTCGAACCCAGCATGAATATACCTAATTTTATAGATGAATATAAAATAACTTAATGAAGGTAAAATTATGTTGCTGTATGCATTGTATGGACCTAATTTAAAATAGTAAGTTTTTTTTTACTCATTTTGTAATTTAATTAATAAATAACAAAAATAAATAAATAAAACGACCGAATCGTGTAATTAAATGTGTTTATTTAATAATTATGTACAGGCCGCCGAGTAGACAGTTCGCAAAAATAGTAATTTTGAAAACAATGTTCAGCTTCTAAACTAGACATTGGCAATCTACGTCCCGTCAAACGTTTTGATTTGACCCGCAGTACACTTCCCTTCGTTCAATTACATTTGATAATATTTACATTTATGTCAGCTCAGATAAAGTATTATAAACACTCCATTGATCTGCTCTTGGTCCGGCACTTCAATCAAATTTAACACCCTATTGTGTAGTTATAAATTTGCATCTGTGATGGTATTTTTATACTAAATTTGGATATGCCCATTTAATTAATTTTTCATTTATGTGTAGGATTATGCTGAAATATTGGTCAAGATAATTGTCAACGATTGATTAAGCAATTCACTGCAAAGTACGGACATATCCACAACATAGAGCAATGATGCTTGGAAGATTTTAAGTGGTCATTCAGAGTATGCAGGATGCTGAAATACAATCTTGGCAAGGGCTACAAACAAAGATAAAAGATGGATGTTCCAGAGCTATTTTTAGGAAGAAAGACGTATGATGACACTACATACTTAACAGCTAGAGAAAGGAATAGTTTTTTAAGCCCGAATTAAACCTGAAATATGTAGTTAAAAATGTTATGTATTGTAATAGGTTACACACTTTTCAAAATGGGGGAGGGGGGCGGGCGTCAAAAATCTAGCACAGGGCGCCTCAATCGCTGGCTACGGACCTCTATCTTGTTCCCCCAATTTACATTGCATAAAGGACTTAAAAGTTCCTTCACTTAGGTAAAATATAATAATAAAAGTGATTTAAAAGGACTCATTTGACACGACCGGTGCTTTGTATATTAAAAACCAAATCAGTCTAGAAAATACGGAGTTGACCTAATTGATTATTCATTTAACAAAACATATGTTCTAAAATATATGGGACTAATTTTGTGCGGATCGCGACAAAATTTAGCAACTAATTGGGATATTTATAAATACAAATATACTAGATTATTTCTCTACATATTTCAAAACTAAAATTGTGTTAATTTCGTTAAGTAAGAGAGGATATTTTAAATGTACATTAATGACGCTTTCATTTTCTTTTACTATTGCAGACAACTTTAAAACTAACCTTAGCCCAAGGCTAGATTAGGTTTTCTTAATTAAAAATTTGGCTTAAACGAAAAAATCCTGCAAGAGACCCATGAGTGAAAGACGTGATTGAAATAATAAACTTGTTTGTAAACAGGAGCAACACTATAATCAAACCGTTTAAAACTGCCCCGCCTGTTCAATTAACCTGTTGACTATTTACACTTAGAGAGGATGAGGTACATTGGCGTTCCTAAGGTGGGTGAAGGGGGTCCAAATTCGAACGTCCCCCCGGGCCCCAAACGAGTTTCCAATTTTTTTTATATTAACACTAGATATTAAATACTAGCTGTACCCGCCACGCGCTGCCGTGACTAAGCCTACTGTAACGACCTCTGCCAGTAATGTTTTTATAACACACTTTGGAATGGCCGGAAATGCGCCATAGGTACTGTGAGATCACAATGTCGGTCAAGTTTAGAGAGAGTTTGTATTTTTAGGTGATACATACCGGTTAAAAATCAGATGACTTAGTTTGGTTGGAATTAAAAGCAAGGCAAAGCGTCCTTGTATTTTCGAGAGACAAATGTTGTGATAAGCTAATTATCTACTGTCTGGTCTCGTATACATGGCGCCAAACTTCCACATGTGCTTGATTAATGTTACAAAGAATATAGGTTAAACTTAATTAGAGTTAATTAATTAGGGGGGGGAGAAAGGAGGAGAACAGACAGGTACAGACATGCAGTTTGACAAAATAGACAGCACAAGGATAGAGTATTGATGTTTCAGTGAATATGAATCATTCTACTTATATTTTGAATCTATATTATGTGTAACCGTCAAATAAAGTATATGAATCGGACTTGGTAGTTTATATCATTTATTTGTGATGTATGTGAGTGAGTGAGTACACGCTCAGATAAAGTGTCAATCGCTACCAGAGAAGAGTAGACAGAGACAGATCATCACAAGAGCTCACAATTCAATAACTACTAATGCAAGTAGTTATGACACATACTTTATTAGGAGCACAAAGACGCAAGAATGACTTAGCAGCATGGCTTTAATGTCAATGAAGTCAAAAATACTAGACAACATTATCTAGATGATGTTATAGATGCCTTTGCTCACTGAAAGCACGACATGAGGTTATATGAATTGAAATTTGTCACTTGTGCATTAACTCCTCACTAAACAATGGAATTATTCATTAAAAGAGTTTTAGTGATTAATTTTTGTTATTCTGTACTAATTTGAATTTAGACATATTTATTAAGTACATTAATTCATGTCAAGATATCGTATGTCAAATTGCCGGTGCCCCCAAAAAGGCCAAGCCCCCAAATCCATAGCAACGCCTCTGATGGGGGAGCCTTACAGAGTTTTTTATCCTACAATCGCTTAATGGGTCCCCCGCGCTTAAAAGTTCTGTTTCCTTTAATTGTAACAAAATATGTTTTTATTGTTATGCAAACTAGACGGCTGCATAGTGTCCCTACAACAATAGCCCCCCCCCCCCTCAAGTCGCGAATTTTATTTTGCCATCCACAAGAAAGGACATTATCTGAGCACATTTTATAAACCATATATATTTTCCTCGTCCGGAACATCACAAACCCTAAATCCGCCTCTGAAACACACACTATCGCCAAACACCGCCAAACGAAGCTTTAGTTAGGCTTCCATTTTTATTAAGGGTATACATTTAAAAATAGTCTTGCTAAATAATGCTTATAGTAAAAAAAAATAATGCTAGAGTGTGCTGTTGGGTGCAGTAAATTGGTGATAAGTATTTTAGTACTGACAGAAATGTTTAAATATGTAGCTTATGTACAATTGGTGTATCTGTGGAGAAAAGATGTGCAGTTCACTAACATGGTTACATGAAACATTTATTTGAAATAAGTTATACATTCCAAGGTTTTGTAATATTTAGGGGAAATAGTGGCCTAATTGAAATGTGTTCAAACTAATTGATTTTTTTTGTTCACTTCCATTAGAAAGAACTTACCTGTGTACAACTAATGAAATAATATCGATATTTGTATACAACTCAGTAGATACTATCTACAACACAATGCTTGAAAATCCTTATTAACAGAAACATTTCACATTCTCATTCCTATGCCATCAATGATTTTAAAACATTGCAAAATACAACTTCTATGTATAAAAATGGACAATTTACAAGTGTTAAATATCAGTCCAACTTTCTAAAATGGTTTGAATAAAAAATAATTAACCACCTGTGATTTAAATGAAACTTTATATGATATTACTAAATTCTAATACTGTCTCAACATTCTGGCAGAATAAATCGATGAGGAAAGATTTTTATTTTAATTCGATAGGCTGGATAGACTCTGTCTCGTTGATCTATAACCAGCTAATTCGATCGACGGGCATGTAATCGATTACTTAGTTTATGAAAAAAATATATTCCTCACTCACGGTATTTACTCACAGCGATTTACTTTCTATAGCTTACTGGTGATTTACTAAATGATACATTTCTTAGTTGCCTACGAATCACTTAAATTTACATAAATAGGCCTACATAACTACTTTAAGTACAATTTATTGACTTGAAACATACTAATCATTTATTTACTAAAGATTCAATTACATATAAACATTTATTACATCACAGTCTGTGATTTCAATTTTTTAGATTCACATTCTGTCTACAATCAACATCACAATCACTGGATCACTGAGCTTCTCTTAATACTTAACTAATTAATTACTGAACAAATGTAACTTACATTTTCTCAGTCTGGAAAAACTTATTTTATTTTATTGATGAATTTCAAATAGTAGAGATAATCGATATAAATATTTTTAAGATCTAATGACATTTTTTGTACTTTTGTGTATTTAAATGAAATGTTATTCTTAGAAAAGGTTATATATATATATTTGCTATTTAGTGGACTATTTTGCTGTGGTTTTGTCAATCCACACGTTTTCTTTTCGCTTTCAACGCTGCGATGTTTAAAATTGACAGCGCTTGAAAGAAAAAAAATTTATGATATCAAAAACAAGGTTGTCAGCACAAAATGACGCTAATGGAGCTTTTCATGCCAAATAAAGAAATTCGACGCGCATTGTCTGAATTTGCTACAAGAGAACGTGTGTGCATGAAGCCAAATGACATTAAAAAAGTCATGGGCACACATGCTCTAGGAATGATGCGGAGAGCTTTCCATACCTCTGTGCACTCAATAATTTAGAAGATCCCTTCAATATGAAGCAGATGAAGCGTCTGATCATCATCTGGTTGTAGCGAAACTGAAACTGAAGCTTTAGAGATACGAGACAAGCATGGCAGACAGAAGAGTAAAGTAACCTTCTGAAAGATCCTAAGATTAGAGAACAGTTCAACTTGGTGCTTAAGAACAAATATCAAGTGCTCAACGGACAATGAGATACATTAAGAATTCGCAGAACCTCATAGCAAAGTGAAGAGAAGGACAATAAAAACTATGTGAATGGACTGGCAGAACAGGCAGCTTACAGCAGAAATGTAAAAACATTTTATAACATAACAACAGAGACACTCTGGGAAGAATTACCTAAGACAAGCAAGGGAAAACTATAAATGATTTATATCTTTTAGGAGATTCTGAACAGACCAGCAACACCGAACCCCCCCCCCCCTCCGCACCCGTCGTTAAACCAGCCATAGCATATCTGCCAATCAACCAAAAGCGAACCAAAGAGGAGATTAGGAAAGCCGTCACCCAGATAAAGAAAGGGAAAGCAGCTGGACGACATCCCAGCAGAGGCACCAAAGGCAGACCTCTATACAACAATGGAGATGTTCTACCAAATCTTTGAAAGGATATGGGTGGAAATTATGGGCTCAATGTTCCTAAATTCCTAGTTTAAATTTTATAGTTTTTATAAATTTGTGAATCTTTTTTAATGTATCTTCAGCATATTTATTTAAATAGTTTATATTTATTTGAAAAGATTATATTTGTAGGAATAATTTATATATTTTTTTTAATTTCATCGACACATTCTGATGGTATGGTAATTTCATTTTGATAGGAAGGCACAATGTTGTTGTTAAATAGCTGTAATGGACACCAGGAAAAGAGTTAGGCATGATTTCATATTCCCGTGTATTTTTGAGTTTATTTTTACAGATAGGAATTTAATCATAATTATGTCCTGATGTTTAAACAATATTTTTTTGTTTTGCCAGCACCATTAGTTTTATGACTTTACTGGTTGATCAGCTATCTCATTGGCACTATTAGTGTACGTTATATAGCTAGAAGCAAATACTTGAGTTATTTCTAAAATAAGTGTGAAAGCTTTGGTAATATGTGAAGTATATTGTAGGACAAAAAAACTTGTGAAAATCCTAATAAAATTTAGTAAAAAAGGATAGTAAAGCAGCAGTGCCTATTGATTCTGCAGTACTTGTGGAATTACCATCAGGTCGAAAAGTCTATATTTGTTTTTTAAAAAATGTTTTTTTTTATTTTTATCTACAAATAGGACCTACGATATTTCTATTGAGTAAAATAGCATTTGTTTTTCCGGCGTGACTTAGCACAGAAGTCATTGCAAACACCAGGTACTACTGTGGACATTGATGCAACCAAACTATAGGCTTTATGGTTTAGATATCAGCAATTGCAGATCCGTCCTATGTCAATGCGAGTAATATGAGTGGGATTTATTAGGGAGAACAAGCCAGATTTAGAGAGATTAATAAATTAGAAGAGTGTGTGTCATGCGCTGCCCACAGCTAAAATTTGCTATTTAGTGGACTATTTTGCTGTGGTTTTGTTAATCCACACGTTTTCTTTTCGCTTTCAACGCTGCGATGTTTAAAATTGACAGCGCTTGAAAGAAAAAAAATTTATGATATCAAAAACAAGGTTGTCAGCACAAAATGACGCTAATGGAGCTTTTCATGCCAAATAAAGAAATTCGACGCGCATTGTCTGAATTTGCTACAAGAGAACGTGTGTGCATGAAGCCAAATGACATTAAAAAAGTCATGGGCACACATGCTCTAGGAATGATGCGGAGAGCTTTCCATACCGCTGTGCACTCAATAATTTAGAAGATCCCTTCAATATGAAGCAGATGAAGCGTCTGATCATCATCTGGTTGTAGCGAAACTGAAACTGAAGCTTTAGAGATACGAGACAAGCATGGCAGACAGAAGAGTAAAGTAACCTTCTGAAAGATCCTAAGATTAGAGAACAGTTCAACTTGGTGCTTAAGAACAAATATCAAGTGCTCAATGGACAATGAGATACATTAAGAATTCGCAGAACCTCATAGCAAAGTGAAGAGAAGGACAATAAAAACTATGTGAATGGACTGGCAGAACAGGCAGCTTACAGCAGAAATGTAAAAACATTTTATAACATAACAACAGAGACACTCTGGGAAGGGAAAACTATAAATGATTTATATCTTTTAGGAGATTCTGAACAGACCAGCAACACCGAACCCCCCCCCTCCGCACCCGTCGTTAAACCAGCCATAGCATATCTGCCAATCAACCAAAAGCGAACCAAAGAGGAGATTAGGAAAGCCGTCACCCAGATAAAGAAAGGGAAAGCAGCTGGACGACATCCCAGCAGAGGCACCAAAGGCAGACCTCTATACAACAATGGAGATGTTCTACCAAATCTTTGAAAGGATATGGGTGGAAATTATGGGCTCAATGTTCCTAAATTCCTAGTTTAAATTTTATAGTTTTTATAAATTTGTGAATCTTTTTTAATGTATCTTCAGCATATTTATTTAAATAGTTTATATTTATTTGAAAAGATTATATTTGTAGGAATAATTTATATATTTTTTTTTAATTTCATCGACACATTCTGATGGTATGGTAATTTCATTTTGATAGGAAGGCACAATGTTGTTGTTAAATAGCTGTAATGGACACCAGGAAAAGAGTTAGGCATGATTTCATATTCCCGTGTATTTTTGAGTTTATTTTTACAGATAGGAATTTAATCATAATTATGTCCTGATGTTTAAACAATATTTTTTTGTTTTGCCAGCACCATTAGTTTTATGACTTTACTGGTTGATCAGCTATCTCATTAGCACTATTAGTGTACGTTATATAGCTAGAAGCAAATACTTGAGTTATTTCTAAAATAAGTGTGAAAGCTTTGGTAATATGTGAAGTATATTGTAGGACAAAAAAACTTGTGAAAATCCTAATAAAATTTAGTAAAAAAGGATAGTAAAGCAGCAGTGCCTATTGATTCTGCAGTACTTGTGGAATTACCATCAGGTCGAAAAGTCTATATTTGTTTTTTAAAAAATGTTTTTTTTTATTTTTATCTACAAATAGGACCTACGATATTTCTATTGAGTAAAATAGCATTTGTTTTTCCGGCGTGACTTAGCACAGAAGTCATTGCAAACACCAGGTACTACTGTGGACATTGATGCAACCAAACTATAGGCTTTATGGTTTAGATATCAGCAATTGCAGATCCGTCCTATGTCAATGCGAGTAATATGAGTGGGATTTATTAGGGAGAACAAGCCAGATTTAGAGAGATTAATAAATTAGAAGAGTGTGTGTCATGCGCTGCCCACAGCTAAAATTTGCTATTTAGTGGACTATTTTGCTGTGGTTTTGTCAATCCACACGTTTTCTTTTCGCTTTCAACGCTGCGATGTTTAAAATTGACAGCGCTTGAAAGAAAAAAAATTTATGATATCAAAAACAAGGTTGTCAGCACAAAATGACGCTAATGGAGCTTTTCATGCCAAATAAAGAAATTCGACGCGCATTGTCTGAATTTGCTACAAGAGAACGTGTGTGCATGAAGCCAAATGACATTAAAAAAGTCATGGGCACACATGCTCTAGGAATGATGCGGAGAGCTTTCCATACCGCTGTGCACTCAATAATTTAGAAGATCCCTTCAATATGAAGCAGATGAAGCGTCTGATCATCATCTGGTTGTAGCGAAACTGAAACTGAAGCTTTAGAGATACGAGACAAGCATGGCAGACAGAAGAGTAAAGTAACCTTCTGAAAGATCCTAAGATTAGAGAACAGTTCAACTTGGTGCTTAAGAACAAATATCAAGTGCTCAATGGACAATGAGATACATTAAGAATTCGCAGAACCTCATAGCAAAGTGAAGAGAAGGACAATAAAAACTATGTGAATGGACTGGCAGAACAGGCAGCTTACAGCAGAAATGTAAAAACATTTTATAACATAACAACAGAGACACTCTGGGAAGGGAAAACTATAAATGATTTATATCTTTTAGGAGATTCTGAACAGACCAGCAACACCGAACCCCCCCCCCCTCCGCACCCGTCGTTAAACCAGCCATAGCATATCTGCCAATCAACCAAAAGCGAACCAAAGAGGAGATTAGGAAAGCCGTCACCCAGATAAAGAAAGGGAAAGCAGCTGGACGACATCCCAGCAGAGGCACCAAAGGCAGACCTCTATACAACAATGGAGATGTTCTACCAAATCTTTGAAAGGATATGGGTGGAAATTATGGGCTCAATGTTCCTAAATTCCTAGTTTAAATTTTATAGTTTTTATAAATTTGTGAATCTTTTTTAATGTATCTTCAGCATATTTATTTAAATAGTTTATATTTATTTGAAAAGATTATATTTGTAGGAATAATTTATATATTTTTTTTTAATTTCATCGACACATTCTGATGGTATGGTAATTTCATTTTGATAGGAAGGCACAATGTTGTTGTTAAATAGCTGTAATGGACACCAGGAAAAGAGTTAGGCATGATTTCATATTCCCGTGTATTTTTGAGTTTATTTTTACAGATAGGAATTTAATCATAATTATGTCCTGATGTTTAAACAATATTTTTTTGTTTTGCCAGCACCATTAGTTTTATGACTTTACTGGTTGATCAGCTATCTCATTAGCACTATTAGTGTACGTTATATAGCTAGAAGCAAATACTTGAGTTATTTCTAAAATAAGTGTGAAAGCTTTGGTAATATGTGAAGTATATTGTAGGACAAAAAAACTTGTGAAAATCCTAATAAAATTTAGTAAAAAAGGATAGTAAAGCAGCAGTGCCTATTGATTCTGCAGTACTTGTGGAATTACCATCAGGTCGAAAAGTCTATATTTGTTTTTTAAAAAATGTTTTTTTTTATTTTTATCTACAAATAGGACCTACGATATTTCTATTGAGTAAAATAGCATTTGTTTTTCCGGCGTGACTTAGCACAGAAGTCATTGCAAACACCAGGTACTACTGTGGACATTGATGCAACCAAACTATAGGCTTTATGGTTTAGATATCAGCAATTGCAGATCCGTCCTATGTCAATGCGAGTAATATGAGTGGGATTTATTAGGGAGAACAAGCCAGATTTAGAGAGATTAATAAATTAGAAGAGTGTGTGTCATGCGCTGCCCACAGCTAAAATTTGCTATTTAGTGGACTATTTTGCTGTGGTTTTGTCAATCCACACGTTTTCTTTTCGCTTTCAACGCTGCGATGTTTAAAATTGACAGCGCTTGAAAGAAAAAAATTTATGATATCAAAAACAAGGTTGTCAGCACAAAATGACGCTAATGGAGCTTTTCATGCCAAATAAAGAAATTCGACGCGCATTGTCTGAATTTGCTACAAGAGAACGTGTGTGCATGAAGCCAAATGACATTAAAAAAGTCATGGGCACACATGCTCTAGGAATGATGCGGAGAGCTTTCCATACCGCTGTGCACTCAATAATTTAGAAGATCCCTTCAATATGAAGCAGATGAAGCGTCTGATCATCATCTGGTTGTAGCGAAACTGAAACTGAAGCTTTAGAGATACGAGACAAGCATGGCAGACAGAAGAGTAAAGTAACCTTCTGAAAGATCCTAAGATTAGAGAACAGTTCAACTTGGTGCTTGAGAACAAATATCAAGTGCTCAATGGACAATGAGATACATTAAGAATTCGCAGAACCTCATAGCAAAGTGAAGAGAAGGACAATAAAAACTATGTGAATGGACTGGCAGAACAGGCAGCTTACAGCAGAAATGTAAAAACATTTTATAACATAACAACAGAGACACTCTGGGAAGAATTACCTAAGACAAGCAAGGGAAAACTATAAATGATTTATATCTTTTAGGAGATTCTGAACAGACCAGCAACACCGAACCCCCCTCCGCACCCGTCGTTAAACCAGCCATAGCATATCTGCCAATCAACCAAAAGCGAACCAAAGAGGAGATTAGGAAAGCCGTCACCCAGATAAAGAAAGGGAAAGCAGCTGGACGACATCCCAGCAGAGGCACCAAAGGCAGACCTCTATACAACAATGGAGATGTTCTACCAAATCTTTGAAAGGATATGGGTGGAAATTATGGGCTCAATGTTCCTAAATTCCTAGTTTAAATTTTATAGTTTTTATAAATTTGTGAATCTTTTTAATGTATCTTCAGCATATTTATTTAAATAGTTTATATTTATTTGAAAAGATTATATTTGTAGGAATAATTTATATATTTTTTTTAATTTCATCGACACATTCTGATGGTATGGTAATTTCATTTTGATAGGAAGGCACAATGTTGTTGTTAAATAGCTGTAATGGACACCAGGAAAAGAGTTAGGCATGATTTCATATTCCCGTGTATTTTTGAGTTTATTTTTACAGATAGGAATTTAATCATAATTATGTCCTGATGTTTAAACAATATTTTTTTGTTTTGCCAGCACCATTAGTTTTATGACTTTACTGGTTGATCAGCTATCTCATTAGCACTATTAGTGTACGTTATATAGCTAGAAGCAAATACTTGAGTTATTTCTAAAATAAGTGTGAAAGCTTTGGTAATATGTGAAGTATATTGTAGGACAAAAAAACTTGTGAAAATCCTAATAAAATTTAGTAAAAAAGGATAGTAAAGCAGCAGTGCCTATTGATTCTGCAGTACTTGTGGAATTACCATCAGGTCGAAAAGTCTATATTTGTTTTTTAAAAAATGTTTTTTTTTATTTTTATCTACAAATAGGACCTACGATATTTCTATTGAGTAAAATAGCATTTGTTTTTCCGGCGTGACTTAGCACAGAAGTCATTGCAAACACCAGGTACTACTGTGGACATTGATGCAACCAAACTATAGGCTTTATGGTTTAGATATCAGCAATTGCAGATCCGTCCTATGTCAATGCGAGTAATATGAGTGGGATTTATTAGGGAGAACAAGCCAGATTTAGAGAGATTAATAAATTAGAAGAGTGTGTGTCATGCGCTGCCCACAGCTAAAATTTGCTATTTAGTGGACTATTTTGCTGTGGTTTTGTCAATCCACACGTTTTCTTTTCGCTTTCAACGCTGCGATGTTTAAAATTGACAGCGCTTGAAAGAAAAAAATTTATGATATCAAAAACAAGGTTGTCAGCACAAAATGACGCTAATGGAGCTTTTCATGCCAAATAAAGAAATTCGACGCGCATTGTCTGAATTTGCTACAAGAGAACGTGTGTGCATGAAGCCAAATGACATTAAAAAAGTCATGGGCACACATGCTCTAGGAATGATGCGGAGAGCTTTCCATACCTCTGTGCACTCAATAATTTAGAAGATCCCTTCAATATGAAGCAGATGAAGCGTCTGATCATCATCTGGTTGTAGCGAAACTGAAACTGAAGCTTTAGAGATACGAGACAAGCATGGCAGACAGAAGAGTAAAGTAACCTTCTGAAAGATCCTAAGATTAGAGAACAGTTCAACTTGGTGCTTAAGAACAAATATCAAGTGCTCAATGGACAATGAGATACATTAAGAATTCGCAGAACCTCATAGCAAAGTGAAGAGAAGGACAATAAAAACTATGTGAATGGACTGGCAGAACAGGCAGCTTACAGCAGAAATGTAAAAACATTTTATAACATAACAACAGAGACACTCTGGGAAGAATTACCTAAGACAAGCAAGGGAAAACTATAAATGATTTATATCTTTTAGGAGATTCTGAACAGACCAGCAACACCGAACCCCCCCTCCGCACCCGTCGTTAAACCAGCCATAGCATATCTGCCAATCAACCAAAAGCGAACCAAAGAGGAGATTAGGAAAGCCGTCACCCAGATAAAGAAAGGGAAAGCAGCTGGACGACATCCCAGCAGAGGCACCAAAGGCAGACCTCTATACAACAATGGAGATGTTCTACCAAATCTTTGAAAGGATATGGGTGGAAATTATGGGCTCAATGTTCCTAAATTCCTAGTTTAAATTTTATAGTTTTTATAAATTTGTGAATCTTTTTTAATGTATCTTCAGCATATTTATTTAAATAGTTTATATTTATTTGAAAAGATTATATTTGTAGGAATAATTTATATATTTTTTTTTAATTTCATCGACACATTCTGATGGTATGGTAATTTCATTTTGATAGGAAGGCACAATGTTGTTGTTAAATAGCTGTAATGGACACCAGGAAAAGAGTTAGGCATGATTTCATATTCCCGTGTATTTTTGAGTTTATTTTTACAGATAGGAATTTAATCATAATTATGTCCTGATGTTTAAACAATATTTTTTTGTTTTGCCAGCACCATTAGTTTTATGACTTTACTGGTTGATCAGCTATCTCATTAGCACTATTAGTGTACGTTATATAGCTAGAAGCAAATACTTGAGTTATTTCTAAAATAAGTGTGAAAGCTTTGGTAATATGTGAAGTATATTGTAGGACAAAAAAACTTGTGAAAATCCTAATAAAATTTAGTAAAAAAGGATAGTAAAGCAGCAGTGCCTATTGATTCTGCAGTACTTGTGGAATTACCATCAGGTCGAAAAGTCTATATTTGTTTTTTAAAAAATGTTTTTTTTTATTTTTATCTACAAATAGGACCTACGATATTTCTATTGAGTAAAATAGCATTTGTTTTTCCGGCGTGACTTAGCACAGAAGTCATTGCAAACACCAGGTACTACTGTGGACATTGATGCAACCAAACTATAGGCTTTATGGTTTAGATATCAGCAATTGCAGATCCGTCCTATGTCAATGCGAGTAATATGAGTGGGATTTATTAGGGAGAACAAGCCAGATTTAGAGAGATTAATAAATTAGAAGAGTGTGTGTCATGCGCTGCCCACAGCTAAAATTTGCTATTTAGTGGACTATTTTGCTGTGGTTTTGTCAATCCACACGTTTTCTTTTCGCTTTCAACGCTGCGATGTTTAAAATTGACAGCGCTTGAAAGAAAAAAATTTATGATATCAAAAACAAGGTTGTCAGCACAAAATGACGCTAATGGAGCTTTTCATGCCAAATAAAGAAATTCGACGCGCATTGTCTGAATTTGCTACAAGAGAACGTGTGTGCATGAAGCCAAATGACATTAAAAAAGTCATGGGCACACATGCTCTAGGAATGATGCGGAGAGCTTTCCATACCTCTGTGCACTCAATAATTTAGAAGATCCCTTCAATATGAAGCAGATGAAGCGTCTGATCATCATCTGGTTGTAGCGAAACTGAAACTGAAGCTTTAGAGATACGAGACAAGCATGGCAGACAGAAGAGTAAAGTAACCTTCTGAAAGATCCTAAGATTAGAGAACAGTTCAACTTGGTGCTTGAGAACAAATATCAAGTGCTCAATGGACAATGAGATACATTAAGAATTCGCAGAACCTCATAGCAAAGTGAAGAGAAGGACAATAAAAACTATGTGAATGGACTGGCAGAACAGGCAGCTTACAGCAGAAATGTAAAAACATTTTATAACATAACAACAGAGACACTCTGGGAAGAATTACCTAAGACAAGCAAGGAAAACTATAAATGATTTATATCTTTTAGGAGATTCTGAACAGACCAGCAACACCGAACCCCCCCCTCCGCACCCGTCGTTAAACCAGCCATAGCATATCTGCCAATCAACCAAAAGCGAACCAAAGAGGAGATTAGGAAAGCCGTCACCCAGATAAAGAAAGGGAAAGCAGCTGGACGACATCCCAGCAGAGGCACCAAAGGCAGACCTCTATACAACAATGGAGATGTTCTACCAAATCTTTGAAAGGATATGGGTGGAAATTATGGGCTCAATGTTCCTAAATTCCTAGTTTAAATTTTATAGTTTTTATAAATTTGTGAATCTTTTTTAATGTATCTTCAGCATATTTATTTAAATAGTTTATATTTATTTGAAAAGATTATATTTGTAGGAATAATTTATATATTTTTTTTTAATTTCATCGACACATTCTGATGGTATGGTAATTTCATTTTGATAGGAAGGCACAATGTTGTTGTTAAATAGCTGTAATGGACACCAGGAAAAGAGTTAGGCATGATTTCATATTCCCGTGTATTTTTGAGTTTATTTTTACAGATAGGAATTTAATCATAATTATGTCCTGATGTTTAAACAATATTTTTTTGTTTTGCCAGCACCATTAGTTTTATGACTTTACTGGTTGATCAGCTATCTCATTAGCACTATTAGTGTACGTTATATAGCTAGAAGCAAATACTTGAGTTATTTCTAAAATAAGTGTGAAAGCTTTGGTAATATGTGAAGTATATTGTAGGACAAAAAAACTTGTGAAAATCCTAATAAAATTTAGTAAAAAAGGATAGTAAAGCAGCAGTGCCTATTGATTCTGCAGTACTTGTGGAATTACCATCAGGTCGAAAAGTCTATATTTGTTTTTTAAAAAATGTTTTTTTTTATTTTTATCTACAAATAGGACCTACGATATTTCTATTGAGTAAAATAGCATTTGTTTTTCCGGCGTGACTTAGCACAGAAGTCATTGCAAACACCAGGTACTACTGTGGACATTGATGCAACCAAACTATAGGCTTTATGGTTTAGATATCAGCAATTGCAGATCCGTCCTATGTCAATGCGAGTAATATGAGTGGGATTTATTAGGGAGAACAAGCCAGATTTAGAGAGATTAATAAATTAGAAGAGTGTGTGTCATGCGCTGCCCACAGCTAAAATTTGCTATTTAGTGGACTATTTTGCTGTGGTTTTGTCAATCCACACGTTTTCTTTTCGCTTTCAACGCTGCGATGTTTAAAATTGACAGCGCTTGAAAGAAAAAAATTTATGATATCAAAAACAAGGTTGTCAGCACAAAATGACGCTAATGGAGCTTTTCATGCCAAATAAAGAAATTCGACGCGCATTGTCTGAATTTGCTACAAGAGAACGTGTGTGCATGAAGCCAAATGACATTAAAAAAGTCATGGGCACACATGCTCTAGGAATGATGCGGAGAGCTTTCCATACCTCTGTGCACTCAATAATTTAGAAGATCCCTTCAATATGAAGCAGATGAAGCGTCTGATCATCATCTGGTTGTAGCGAAACTGAAACTGAAGCTTTAGAGATACGAGACAAGCATGGCAGACAGAAGAGTAAAGTAACCTTCTGAAAGATCCTAAGATTAGAGAACAGTTCAACTTGGTGCTTGAGAACAAATATCAAGTGCTCAATGGACAATGAGATACATTAAGAATTCGCAGAACCTCATAGCAAAGTGAAGAGAAGGACAATAAAAACTATGTGAATGGACTGGCAGATCAGGCAGCTTACAGCAGAAATGTAAAAACATTTTATAACATAACAACAGAGACACTCTGGGAATTACCTAAGACAAGCAAGGGAAAACTATAAATGATTTATATCTTTTAGGAGATTCTGAACAGACCAGCAACACCGAACCCCCCCCGCACCCGTCGTTAAACCAGCCATAGCATATCTGCCAATCAACCAAAAGCGAACCAAAGAGGAGATTAGGAAAGCCGTCACCCAGATAAAGAAAGGGAAAGCAGCTGGACGACATCCCAGCAGAGGCACCAAAGGCAGACCTCTATACAACAATGGAGATGTTCTACCAAATCTTTGAAAGGATATGGGTGGAAATTATGGGCTCAATGTTCCTAAATTCCTAGTTTAAATTTTATAGTTTTTATAAATTTGTGAATCTTTTTTAATGTATCTTCAGCATATTTATTTAAATAGTTTATATTTATTTGAAAAGATTATATTTGTAGGAATAATTTATATATTTTTTTTAATTTCATCGACACATTCTGATGGTATGGTAATTTCATTTTGATAGGAAGGCACAATGTTGTTGTTAAATAGCTGTAATGGACACCAGGAAAAGAGTTAGGCATGATTTCATATTCCCGTGTATTTTTGAGTTTATTTTTACAGATAGGAATTTAATCATAATTATGTCCTGATGTTTAAACAATATTTTTTTGTTTTGCCAGCACCATTAGTTTTATGACTTTACTGGTTGATCAGCTATCTCATTAGCACTATTAGTGTACGTTATATAGCTAGAAGCAAATACTTGAGTTATTTCTAAAATAAGTGTGAAAGCTTTGGTAATATGTGAAGTATATTGTAGGACAAAAAAACTTGTGAAAATCCTAATAAAATTTAGTAAAAAAGGATAGTAAAGCAGCAGTGCCTATTGATTCTGCAGTACTTGTGGAATTACCATCAGGTCGAAAAGTCTATATTTGTTTTTTAAAAAATGTTTTTTTTTATTTTTATCTACAAATAGGACCTACGATATTTCTATTGAGTAAAATAGCATTTGTTTTTCCGGCGTGACTTAGCACAGAAGTCATTGCAAACACCAGGTACTACTGTGGACATTGATGCAACCAAACTATAGGCTTTATGGTTTAGATATCAGCAATTGCAGATCCGTCCTATGTCAATGCGAGTAATATGAGTGGGATTTATTAGGGAGAACAAGCCAGATTTAGAGAGATTAATAAATTAGAAGAGTGTGTGTCATGCGCTGCCCACAGCTAAAATTTGCTATTTAGTGGACTATTTTGCTGTGGTTTTGTCAATCCACACGTTTTCTTTTCGCTTTCAACGCTGCGATGTTTAAAATTGACAGCGCTTGAAAGAAAAAAATTTATGATATCAAAAACAAGGTTGTCAGCACAAAATGACGCTAATGGAGCTTTTCATGCCAAATAAAGAAATTCGACGCGCATTGTCTGAATTTGCTACAAGAGAACGTGTGTGCATGAAGCCAAATGACATTAAAAAAGTCATGGGCACACATGCTCTAGGAATGATGCGGAGAGCTTTCCATACCTCTGTGCACTCAATAATTTAGAAGATCCCTTCAATATGAAGCAGATGAAGCGTCTGATCATCATCTGGTTGTAGCGAAACTGAAACTGAAGCTTTAGAGATACGAGACAAGCATGGCAGACAGAAGAGTAAAGTAACCTTCTGGAAGATCCTAAGATTAAGAGAACAGTTCAACTTGGTGCTTGAGAACAAATATCAAGTGCTCAATGGACAATGAGATACATTAAGAATTCGCAGAACCTCATAGCAAAGTGAAGAGAAGGACAATAAAAACTATGTGAATGGACTGGCAGATTAGGCAGCTTACAGCAGAAATGTAAAAACATTTTATAACATAACAACAGAGACACTCTGGGAAGAATTACCTAAGACAAGCAAGGGAAAACTATAAATGATTTATATCTTTTAGGAGATTCTGAACAGACCAGCAACACCGAACCCCCCCCCTCCGCACCCGTCGTTAAACCAGCCATAGCATATCTGCCAATCAACCAAAAGCGAACCAAAGAGGAGATTAGGAAAGCCGTCACCCAGATAAAGAAAGGGAAAGCAGCTGGACGACATCCCAGCAGAGGCACCAAAGGCAGACCTCTATACAACAATGGAGATGTTCTACCAAATCTTTGAAAGGATATGGGTGGAAATTATGGGCTCAATGTTCCTAAATTCCTAGTTTAAATTTTATAGTTTTTATAAATTTGTGAATCTTTTTTAATGTATCTTCAGCATATTTATTTAAATAGTTTATATTTATTTGAAAAGATTATATTTGTAGGAATAATTTATATATTTTCTTTTAATTTCATCGACACATTCTGATGGTATGGTAATTTCATTTTGATAGGAAGGCACAATGTTGTTGTTAAATAGCTGTAATGGACACCAGGAAAAGAGTTAGGCATGATTTCATATTCCCGTGTATTTTTGAGTTTATTTTTACAGATAGGAATTTAATCATAATTATGTCCTGATGTTTAAACAATATTTTTTTGTTTTGCCAGCACCATTAGTTTTATGACTTTACTGGTTGATCAGCTATCTCATTAGCACTATTAGTGTACGTTATATAGCTAGAAGCAAATACTTGAGTTATTTCTAAAATAAGTGTGAAAGCTTTGGTAATATGTGAAGTATATTGTAGGACAAAAAAACTTGTGAAAATCCTAATAAAATTTAGTAAAAAAGGATAGTAAAGCAGCAGTGCCTATTGATTCTGCAGTACTTGTGGAATTACCATCAGGTCGAAAAGTCTATATTTGTTTTTTAAAAAATGTTTTTTTTTATTTTTATCTACAAATAGGACCTACGATATTTCTATTGAGTAAAATAGCATTTGTTTTTCCGGCGTGACTTAGCACAGAAGTCATTGCAAACACCAGGTACTACTGTGGACATTGATGCAACCAAACTATAGGCTTTATGGTTTAGATATCAGCAATTGCAGATCCGTCCTATGTCAATGCGAGTAATATGAGTGGGATTTATTAGGGAGAACAAGCCAGATTTAGAGAGATTAATAAATTAGAAGAGTGTGTGTCATGCGCTGCCCACAGCTAAAATTTGCTATTTAGTGGACTATTTTGCTGTGGTTTTGTCAATCCACACGTTTTCTTTTCGCTTTCAACGCTGCGATGTTTAAAATTGACAGCGCTTGAAAGAAAAAAATTTATGATATCAAAAACAAGGTTGTCAGCACAAAATGACGCTAATGGAGCTTTTCATGCCAAATAAAGAAATTCGACGCGCATTGTCTGAATTTGCTACAAGAGAACGTGTGTGCATGAAGCCAAATGACATTAAAAAAGTCATGGGCACACATGCTCTAGGAATGATGCGGAGAGCTTTCCATACCTCTGTGCACTCAATAATTTAGAAGATCCCTTCAATATGAAGCAGATGAAGCGTCTGATCATCATCTGGTTGTAGCGAAACTGAAACTGAAGCTTTAGAGATACGAGACAAGCATGGCAGACAGAAGAGTAAAGTAACCTTCTGAAAGATCCTAAGATTAAGAGAACAGTTCAACTTGGTGCTTGAGAACAAATATCAAGTGCTCAATGGACAATGAGATACATTAAGAATTCGCAGAACCTCATAGCAAAGTGAAGAGAAGGACAATAAAAACTATGTGAATGGACTGGCAGAACAGGCAGCTTATAGCAGAAATGTAAAAACATTTTATAACATAACAACAGAGACACTCTGGGAAGAATTACCTAAGACAAGCAAGGGAAAACTATAAATGATTTATATCTTTTAGGAGATTCTGAACAGACCAGCAACACCGAACCCCCCTCCGCACCCGTCGTTAAACCAGCCATAGCATATCTGCCAATCAACCAAAAGCGAACCAAAGAGGAGATTAGGAAAGCCGTCACCCAGATAAAGAAAGGGAAAGCAGCTGGACGACATCCCAGCAGAGGCACCAAAGGCAGACCTCTATACAACAATGGAGATGTTCTACCAAATCTTTGAAAGGATATGGGTGGAAATTATGGGCTCAATGTTCCTAAATTCCTAGTTTAAATTTTATAGTTTTTATAAATTTGTGAATCTTTTTTAATGTATCTTCAGCATATTTATTTAAATAGTTTATATTTATTTGAAAAGATTATATTTGTAGGAATAATTTATATATTTTTTTTTAATTTCATCGACACATTCTGATGGTATGGTAATTTCATTTTGATAGGAAGGCACAATGTTGTTGTTAAATAGCTGTAATGGACACCAGGAAAAGAGTTAGGCATGATTTCATATTCCCGTGTATTTTTGAGTTTATTTTTACAGATAGGAATTTAATCAAAATTATGTCCTGATGTTTAAACAATATTTTTTTGTTTTGCCAGCACCATTAGTTTTATGACTTTACTGGTTGATCAGCTATCTCATTAGCACTATTAGTGTACGTTATATAGCTAGAAGCAAATACTTGAGTTATTTCTAAAATAAGTGTGAAAGCTTTGGTAATATGTGAAGTATATTGTAGGACAAAAAAACTTGTGAAAATCCTAATAAAATGTAGTAAAAAAGGATAGTAAAGCAGCAGTGCCTATTGATTCTGCAGTACTTGTGGAATTACCATCAGGTCGAAAAGTCTATATTTGTTTTTAAAAAATGTTTTTTTTTATTTTTATCTACAAATAGGACCTACGATATTTCTATTGAGTAAAATAGCATTTGTTTTTCCGGCGTGACTTAGCACAGAAGTCATTGCAAACACCAGGTACTACTGTGGACATTGATGCAACCAAACTATAGGCTTTATGGTTTAGATATCAGCAATAGCAGATCCGTCCTATGTCAATGCGAGTAATATGAGTGGGATTTATTAGGGAGAACAAGCCAGATTTAGAGAGATTAATAAATTAGAAGAGTGTGTGTCATGCGCTGCCCACAGCTAAAATTTGCTATTTAGTGGACTATTTTGCTGTGGTTTTGTCAATCCACACGTTTTCTTTTCGCTTTCAACGCTGCGATGTTTAAAATTGACAGCGCTTGAAAGAAAAAAATTTATGATATCAAAAACAAGGTTGTCAGCACAAAATGACGCTAATGGAGCTTTTCATGCCAAATAAAGAAATTCGACGCGCATTGTCTGAATTTGCTACAAGAGAACGTGTGTGCATGAAGCCAAATGACATTAAAAAAGTCATGGGCACACATGCTCTAGGAATGATGCGGAGAGCTTTCCATACCTCTGTGCACTCAATAATTTAGAAGATCCCTTCAATATGAAGCAGATGAAGCGTCTGATCATCATCTGGTTGTAGCGAAACTGAAACTGAAGCTTTAGAGATACGAGACAAGCATGGCAGACAGAAGAGTAAAGTAACCTTCTGAAAGATCCTAAGATTAAGAGAACAGTTCAACTTGGTGCTTGAGAACAAATATCAAGTGCTCAATGGACAATGAGATACATTAAGAATTCGCAGAACCTCATAGCAAAGTGAAGAGAAGGACAATAAAAACTATGTGAATGGACTGGCAGAACAGGCAGCTTACAGCAGAAATGTAAAAACATTTTATAACATAACAACAGAGACACTCTGGGAAGAATTACCTAAGACAAGCAAGGGAAAACTATAAATGATTTATATCTTTTAGGAGATTCTGAACAGACCAGCAACACCGAACCCCCCCCTCCGCACCCGTCGTTAAACCAGCCATAGCATATCTGCCAATCAACCAAAAGCGAACCAAAGAGGAGATTAGGAAAGCCGTCACCCAGATAAAGAAAGGGAAAGCAGCTGGACGACATCCCAGCAGAGGCACCAAAGGCAGACCTCTATACAACAATGGAGATGTTCTACCAAATCTTTGAAAGGATATGGGTGGAAATTATGGGCTCAATGTTCCTAAATTCCTAGTTTAAATTTTATAGTTTTTATAAATTTGTGAATCTTTTTTAATGTATCTTCAGCATATTTATTTAAATAGTTTATATTTATTTGAAAAGATTATATTTGTAGGAATAATTTATATATTTTTTTTTAATTTCATCGACACATTCTGATGGTATGGTAATTTCATTTTGATAGGAAGGCACAATGTTGTTGTTAAATAGCTGTAATGGACACCAGGAAAAGAGTTAGGCATGATTTCATATTCCCGTGTATTTTTGAGTTTATTTTTACAGATAGGAATTTAATCATAATTATGTCCTGATGTTTAAACAATATTTTTTTGTTTTGCCAGCACCATTAGTTTTATGACTTTACTGGTTGATCAGCTATCTCATTAGCACTATTAGTGTACGTTATATAGCTAGAAGCAAATACTTGAGTTATTTCTAAAATAAGTGTGAAAGCTTTGGTAATATGTGAAGTATATTGTAGGACAAAAAAACTTGTGAAAATCCTAATAAAATGTAGTAAAAAAGGATAGTAAAGCAGCAGTGCCTATTGATTCTGCAGTACTTGTGGAATTACCATCAGGTCGAAAAGTCTATATTTGTTTTTTAAAAAATGTTTTTTTTTATTTTTATCTACAAATAGGACCTACGATATTTCTATTGAGTAAAATAGCATTTGTTTTTCCGGCGTGACTTAGCACAGAAGTCATTGCAAACACCAGGTACTACTGTGGACATTGATGCCAAATAAAGAAATTCAACAAGCATTGTCTGAATTTGCTACAAGAGAACGTGTGTGCATGAAGCCAAATGACATCTAAAAAGTCATGGGCACACATGCTCTAGGAATGATGGGGAGAGCTTTCCAGACCTCTGTGCACTCAATAATTTAGAAGATCCCTTCAAAATGTAAAAGAAGATGGGCAGATGAAGCGTCTGATCATCATCTGGTTGTAGCGAAACTGAAACTGAAGCTGTAGAGATACGATACAAGCATGGCAGACAGAAGAGTAAAGTAGCCTTCTGAAAGATCCTAAGATTAGAGAACAATTCAACTTGGTGCTTAAGAACAAATATGAAATGCTTCATGGAATGATGAGGAGTACAGTGTGTCAAATGAGATACAATAAGAATACGCAGAAGCGCATTGTCTAAAATTGCTACAAGAGAACGTCAACCGCCAGTATCTGTGCATGAAGCCAAATCACTCATTCAAAAAGTTGACCATTTCCAGACAGTGTTAATGTGAGTGATTTCGAAAGACTTGCTTCAAAAAATGATATTGTCAAGCTCTTCAGGAGCCTGGATTGAGTTATTTACTTGTATGACAGTCTTGTTCTTAACTTATATGATACACGAGATAAATTTGAATGTACGAAGGTATACCAAAAGACCTCTTACAAGACTCATGATGCATATTTGTGGTGAAAGCAGAAAGGAAGCCACAAAGCCTTCTGACAGTCAGGAAAACCACTATTGGCACATGGTATGTTAGGAAATGTATAAGTTAGGAAAGATGGCTCAGATAGCAGCAGAGATGAAAAGAAACAAACTGACCATTTTAGGCATAAGCGATTAGATGGGAAGCACACGTCCCAGGATCATCACTGCATCCTTCTGTTCCAAGAAGAAATTTAAAACTAATATAGTCCAGTGTTACGCACCAACAAACGACAGTGATGAAGACGACAAAGACTAGTTCTACCAAGGACGTTGAATTACTGGAGGCGGCATGACGTCACTAGGCTGAAACCAGTGGGCGTTGCCTATCGCCGCAATGTTCGACTTAAAACATTGGTAGCTGTGTAGTGTGCATGTTATATTATTGTACTATTTTGAACGTTATAAAACACTGTGTTATAATTTTTAAAAAAGTAATAAATGCCCTCTTGTTTGGCGTACGGTTGTACACAACGACGACAAGAAAATGGGATATTGCTTCATCAGTTAGTCACTATAATAATAATGCTAATTAGTTAATTTGTTTGTGCTTAATACTGTTGCTGTAAAGCAGTGCTGTTGTGACATGCAATAAACATCTAGATGATGACACAATGCCGTTGGCAAAAAAGAAAGCCTAACGTTATGATTGTTGCCGTCAATGGTTCATTTAAGTTGCCTGTTGGTTATGCTTTAATCGATGGATTAGGTGGCATTGAGAGAATGAAACAGAATGTACCAGAATGTCCAACAATGTACCACAATGAAACAGAATGTACCAGAATGTACCAGAATGTCCCACAATGTCCCACAATGTACCACAGTGAAACAGAATGTACCAGAATGTCCCACAATGTACCACAATGAAACAGAATGTACCACAATGTCTCACAATGTACTAAACAATGTAATAGAATATATCACGATTTCAACAACGTTTCACAATGTAACAGAATGTACCACAATGTATCACAATGTCCAACAATGTATCACAATGCACCACAATGTACCACATAGTCCACAATGTACTACAATGTAACACAATATCCCCACGATTTCAACAACGTTTCACAATGTACATAAATATTGATAAGGTGCAATGCGAAGACATACATAGCTGGTTTACGTGAATGGACAAATGGCAGGCTCATGTTTGATTCTTGTCGTAAAACAGGTTTTATTGGCTTTTTAAATGTGCATCCAGGCCCACCGACAGAAATTTCGGGCCCCTGGGCAGGGCTGGCACGCCCCCCCCCCCATCGTGCAGATAAAAATATTTTCAAAAGTTGATTGGCCAGCTCTGTCTGGGCCCCTAAAACTCGCCGGGCCCCTGGGCATTTCCCCCCCATGCCCCTCTCTCAGCGGGTCTTTGTGTATCGTTAGTTTGTTGCTATCGTTTGATTGACTGATTGCTTCGAAACGCTTCGAAAGGCAATATTGACAGGATTGTTTTTAGTCTAGTTTACGCTGCTTAGTGCTAGCCATTTTTCATTGTTTAGTCAAATGCTTTGCAATAAACATCAAAGTATTAATACAAAATATTATGTATTATGTAAAAATACAATTTTTACCCTGGCTTAATTTCGATATAGCGTATAATATAAGCTTTATAGGCCTCTATCAGCTGATCGTATCCATAGCTTTACATAGACTTCAGCGCTTTGTAATTGACACATTAGAATAACTAGTCCACTAGAAAATAACTAGGGCCTTAACAGACTTTAGAATAAAAGTGATGACAAAATACAAAGCTCATTGGAGTCGTTTCTAGAATGAGAATAATGAAAGCTGGTGGAATGTTTTGAGTCGAACATGGCGACGATAGGCTACGCCCACTGGATTCAGCCGCTTTGTACCATATGATAGCAGACGCCGTCTCCATGTATTCAACCTCCTTGAGTTCTACAGTAGAATACAGAAAATACTTGAGGCCTTCCCCGGAAAGGATGTAACAATCCCCATGGGAGATTGCAATGCAAAAATTGGGGTCGGAAATCACAGGTTATGAGCAAGTCATGGGCACAAATGCTCTAGGAATGATGGGGAGAGCTTTGGAGACCTCTGTGCACTCAATAACATTGTCATTGGAGGGAGCATATTTCCCCATAAAAGAATCCACAAGAATACATGGATATCCCGGATAAAGTAACAGAGAATCAGAAAGACCATTTATGCATTAATAGGGAATTTAGAAGATCTCTTCAATAGTTGAACAGCTGGGCTGAGCACTTTGAGGAACTCCTGAACAGAAAAGCACCACTGAACCCCCACCCCCTGTCATTGAACCAGCCATAGCAGATCTGCCAATCAACTAAAAGCGAACCAAAGAGGAGATTAAGAAAGCCATTACCCTGATAAAAAATGGGAAAGCAGCTGGACTACATCCCAGCAGAGGCACTAAAGGCAGACCTCAATACAACAGTGGAGATGTTGTACCCACTCTTTGAAAGGATATGGGAGGAAGAAGACGTACCAACAAACTGGAAGGAAGGATATCTCATCAAGCTTCCTAAAAAAGGTGACCTTAGCGACTGCAACAACTACAGCTAACAGCAAAGTCTTTAACCGAATCTTTTTGGAGATGATAAAAGACACAGTTGACCCACAACTTAGAAGAACAGGCAGGTTTCCGTCAAAACAGGTCATTCACAGACAAAATTGCAACGCTCCGCATCAAAGTTGAGCAGTCCCTGGAGTGGAATTCGCCGCTATACACCAACTTTATTGACTTTGAGAAAACTTTCGATAGTCTAGATCGAGAGATTCTCTGGAAACTCCTTCAACATTATTGTGTATTCGATAGTAATTTGGCTGACTGGAACAGTAGTGAAAAAATTTGAGAACCGCGTAACAAATTTCACCAATATGCTAACAGATGACATCATAATATACCACCTTAAGAAATAAAAATGTCAGGAATCGTTTTTGTATTGTTTAAAATCCATCGAATCAATTTCAGCAAAAATTCAGATTCTTAAAACTCAAAACACACCGCTGCGTTTTCTTTGTTGCTACGCGTCATGCGTCAGTCGTATGAAAACCGTGTGACGTCACGAACCAATCTTTAAAGTTCTGGATCCACCAACACGAAACACTTTCGCGCGGAACCTTCCGCGCGGAAGTTTCAACTTAGCGAAACTCTTGTAGATACACCGGGACGAAACGGTGAGCGCCGAAACAACTCACCAGAAACAAGATTTTTTAATGATTACTTCGCACTTTTTCGTGCTAGTGAAAAAAAACGATACTTTGAAAAGCAGAAAATACTGCATCCCGTGTGCCTTTTTGTTCTTATTACAAATAAATTGTCTAGCTGGAAATGGAAAACTGTTTTTTTTTAAATGTTTTATTCGATCGGTAGCCATTCATTTTTTTTTTTCGTTTTCATGATCAGCCGAACATTTATATAATAGCATTTATGTTTTCAGACAGCGCTTGGATCGAAAGAAATTTCATTTGTAGAATATGTAGATAGACGATGTATATTTTCCTCTCAGAAATTCATATATAAAGACTGTTGCCGGCCAAAACTTATAGTAATTCATGTTTTTCTGTCAAAATTCACTTTGTTGTTGTTGTTTTTAATGAATATACATTAATGTGAATCATTTTTTCTATTCGAATCGACGTTTCTAAGCAGCCATTTTGTTTGTTTATCATGACGGAAAATGTAGCTCTCCGGAAAAAACTCTGCAAGCAGCGAAACTGAAAACTTTCTCTGTTCCGCGGCGGAATTTCTGACCTGTGTACATGTTCTCATAAGAATATCATTGCAGCGAAACAGAGACGGAATTCGCAATACCCTTAGATACCGGAATTTCGTCTTGGTGTATCCATACCTTAAGAGCGATAACACAGATCAGCAAATCGTCTGTCGTGCGTGTCTGCGTTTTTTCCCCAAAACGCAGCTAGACCTATTTTTGACGCACCTTCTGAAAAAACGCATTGTAAACAATACAAAATGGATTCCTTGACGACGCCCATTCAATTACTACAACAATGAAATTTTATAAAATATTTGTTTTATTGTGAAAAAAATTAGTCAAATTTAAAGAGAAAAGTGAATTATATCATGCTGAAAAAAATAATGTAGTAGATCACAAAAATAACTATTTATGAAACATTTTAGATTTAGACAGTGTTTAAATAGAGAAATACTAAGACTAAGGGGCCGTCCATAAAGTACGTCACGCTATTTTTGACCCCCCTCCCCCTTGTCACAAAGTGTCACAAATCTCGGGACCCCATCCCCCTAAAGTACGTCACACTTTCAAATAAAATTTAATAAACAACTAATTAAAATTTAATCGAAAAATTAAAAAGAACTTCACTATTAAACTGCCTTAAAATATAAATATTAAAAGAACTATCAGATTATTATATGACTAGTAGAATAACTAATTGTCAACAGTTGTCAGTTATTATTTGAAACAGTGACTCAATCAATTGAATTTGAAAAAAAAATAATTGCAAAAATTAGACTTGACAATTATATAATAAACATCATTTATCTGCTACCTTTTCATTTACAATGGGTGAGGTCAAATTTGAGATAATATTCAGATCTTGCATTCTATTGACACAGGATAAGAAGTGGATTAGCGAAACTTGACCTCAACCAGTGATTAAATTATAAAAAATGCTGGGCGGGGGGGGGGGAGGGGCTCACATTATAAAAAAAGACAGTTTGACAGTCTTTTTTTGTAACTTTATAACATTAATTATGTATTGATGGTTTGGCCTGGGGAGGAGCTCAAGCCTTCTCCCCCCCCCCCCGCCCCCTGGTTGCGCCACTGTATGTGACTATGCTAAGACAAAGAGCCTAAAGTAATCATACTGTAATTTGCAGATCTGCAGCTTGACGTGCTCATCTCACATGGTTATATATATTTACTTTAATACAAACATTATTACATTTTACTTGCATTCTGAACTTGTTTTCACTTTATGTTCTGGCTTTCGTAGGCCCTTGAAAAGTCCGTAGGCCCTAGGCACAGTCCCTACTGTGCCTAGTTGATAAATAATAAAGCTTCTTTGCATCAGTTGTTTGGTTGATTGGGATAAAGGAGGAAAGAATCTCGAAGGTAAAACGTTGAAATATGAACTCCTAACTATCATGAGGAATTGTGAACAATACAATTACATTGAAAAGATATGCATTTCATGCTATTTTGACATAAAACTAATGTAAGTATTTCACACAAATTTTCGAAAATTATTTTTAAAACCAGAGCCGGCCTTAGATATTTGGCGGCTCTAGGCAAAAGTAAAAATGGCGGCCCCTCTACATATTAATTTTATATAGTAATCATGAACAGCAAAGTTGGACTAGATAGTGACACTAGCAAACGATTTTTTATTAATAACACTGGTAAACAGTGATTTCATTGCCAGTGATATTTGAATCATTTTATACAAAGTCAACTATGCTGATTTAGAATATGTAAGTGCTTTTGCTAGATTGGTTCTTTTTTACGAGATAATTAAAATTAATTAAATAATGTATGCACCGTGTTTGAAAATTGTCAAGAATTGCATGAAGTAAAATAGTATACTAACAAATACTAGTGAAAATGTTAATAGTCATGTAGAAAATTGTTCAAAAAAATGTGTAATAGTGCTATAGAGGAAAACATTTTCATCTGAAAAACTAATTATGTCTAATTAATTAATTAATATGTTAATTGTCTATGGTAATGCATTAGCAAATCGCTGTTTGCTCGACTTCCTTTTGTGTGTGTCGTTGGGGCTATTGCGCTGGAGGCTCCAACTGTAGTCAGCCATCATATTATGTCCCATCTTCTTTGATATCTCTCCTCCATCACCCTCATATCCTAATGGAACCTCTCGCCTTGTTCCTCACTGAAGTCCCCAAGGTTACCTGGAAATTTGTCTAAATGACTGTGCAGGTAATGTACCTTGATGCTTTTATTTGCTCCAATGTTTCTGAAGTTAGCGAACATATCTTGTACCAGTTTTTCGTAATTCTCTGCTTTGTTATTACCTAAGAAGTTCCTGACAACTGAAACAAAACTGTTCCATGAAGAAGCTTCAAGGTGATCCGTGAAATCTGTAAAATTTTGATCGTTGATGAGTTTTCGAATCTGAGGACCGTCAAAAATCCCAAAGCCTTAACAAATTGTTTCATTAAACCTAATTTGATATGAAGCGGTGGGAGAATGATCTTATTTTGTCAACCAGTGGCTTGTTGATGATATTTTCTTTACCTACAGTCATGGTTTCCCTTGCAGGCCATGCCACTCTTGTCCAATGATCTTGCCTTGCCCTGCTATCCCAAAGGCACATGAAGCACGGGTATTTTGTGTATCCTGACTGCTAGCCAAGCAAGAAGTTTACCATTTTTAGATCAACACAAATTGACCACTGATGCTCATAATAACAGACTTTCTGCAATACTGTTTTGATATTCTCATACTCTTCTTTAGGTGTTGTAGAGTGAGCAATAGGAAGAGACACCATTGTGTATCAGAACACATTTCAAGCTTCTGATGGAACTGTCTATAAAAAGACGCCAGTCTTTGGAATAGTAGTCTTGTAGTCCCATTTGGAGCAGAAATCCAAGGATGTCATTACAGTAAACAAGATCTTCCTCTTGGCTGAAATATGGAAGAAGAAACTCTTCTCTTTTCCGATAAGAAATTTTTAAAATTCTTGTTTGAGAAAATTTCTTTCATTGAGCCTGGACGCTAAAAGCTCAGATGTTTGCTTGGGCATCTTTAGGTATCTTATCAGGTCATTGAGTTCTTCATGACTAAATGGTTGAGGTGTTGAAGAACTTCCTTCATAATCGCTTCCACTTTTTTCACCTGCCAAAAACTCCAGATCTTGCCCCTCGTCAGAGTCTGATGGTGAAAGCTCTAATAATCCACTAAACACTGGTATAGGAACTTCACTGCTATGTGGAATTGGTCTCCTTGCAGATTCAAGATCAGGATAATCTCACTTAGATTTCTTGTGGCGATTGAAGCCTTTAACATTCACAATACAAAAATAGCAATCACCAAAATGGTCTTTCCGCTCTCGCCATACCATTGGTACACCGAAACTTAGACTTTTCTTCTCATCATTTGTCCACTGCCGTAGGCTCTCCACACAGTTTTTGCAGACCTTATGGGGAGCCCAAGACTTGTCTTGGTCTCTCAGCTTCACACCGAAATAAGCCAAATATGCCTGCTGCACAAATTCGATTATATTTCTCTGCTTTTCAATCATGCATTCTCCACAGATGTAACAGAATACATTCGGATTATGTTTGCAGCATCTTCGTGATGAACTCATGATGTCTGTAGAAAGCAGCTATAAAAGAGAAAAAACTAAACAAAGTTATAACTTGGTATAGTTAAATTAAACAACAGACACCAAACTTATTGCATTTGTTTTACACAAAGGGTACAATCATATTTTCAAGGGTGTCCAATATCTCAGAAACTAGAGCCAATTCAGCAAAAGCAGTGGCAGTTTTGAAATCAGCACCAATGAATTACTATAAATTCATTCAAACATTCTTGGCAACTCGCAAAAAATTTTTTTTTTGTTGGGCTGTGTAATAATTAATTAATAGACGAAGGTATATTGTGTTCAGAATTATGAAATTTAATAGTTAGGTTTATTTACAGGACAATTTTTCTACACTTTATGCTTGCAAATTCGTCAATTAAACTTGCATAATCCAACGATGATGTTATATCATTCTCAATGGAAATCAGGGCAAGGTATACCAGCCTATCTTGCGTCATTGTGGAGCGCAAATAAGTTTTAATTAACTTCAATTTTGAAAAACTGCGTTCTGCTGATGCAACAGTAACAGGTATTGTTAACGAAATGCGTAAAGCATTTGTAACATTTGGAAAGACCTCATTTAATCGGTGTGCATTAATATACTTTAACACGTCAAGTGGAGATGTACCTTCAGGTATGGCAAAAGTTAACGTTTCTAGTTCAGTAAATAAATTGAGTTCCTCGATGTCACTATCGATTTCCGTGATTGGTAAATGCGCAGAGGCAGAATTGCTAACATCAGAGAATACTTCATGTAAGTTTTTGCATTGTTTTTTTTAGCATTGCGTCGTCACGATTTTTCAAGTCTGAAATTTTAAAGAGGAATCTAAAATTATTGTTAAATTGGGTTAAATGTTAAAATCGTTCATTAAAAGACATTATAGCTTGATCCATCAACACGTTGAAGAAGCCTATCCGATAGTTTTCTCTGGGATCTTGCACTGATTCATCTTCAGCAGATTCATATAAAAACTGTTTTTTAACTCTTTTTCGTCTCAAAGAAGTAACAATTGCTGGAAAACCCATTTCGTCATCACTCATTTCCAGCTCTTCTGCTAATGACTTTGCTGCAATTTCCGATGCCTGGAAGCCATTTTCTTTGAACGAAATAAGAAACTCACGCACCTTTTGTAGTAGCTCCAAATTTAGATTCAATTCTATGTTATCACGCTGCATCGTCTTACTTAGCAAATTTATTTTATTTAGCAATTCATACCAAACTGACAATGTTACAAGGAACGTGAAGTTTTTTTTTTTGCTAGAGAATTAGCTTCTGTTCTGCATTTTGGATCATTATCTGTTTCTGAGACCTCAACCAATGCGTCGTATATATCACCAATTTGATAGCGAATGGCTTTTACACTGCTCACTTTACACTCCCATCTAGTGTCGGACAATGGTTTCACTATAAGATTTTTCACATGTTTTTTAGGATTTGCCATCTTTGAACTGATGCAGAAAATAAAATATAAATTTGCTGAACAATACCAAAAAAAAATTTAGCAACTACAGCGGCCATATCTCCAAGAAGCAAGTTCAAACTGTGACAACCGCATGGCACAAACAATGCTCGTTTGTTTATTTGCAAAATTCTGGATTGAACTACTTTATTACAACCCCGCATGTTTGCGCCATTATCGTATCCTTGGCCACGACAGTTTGCGATTGACATACCCAGTTCATCAAGTTTTTGTAAAAATGCATTTTCGGTTGGTATAAAACCTACAACTCGCTCCACAATATTCGTTTATTTCAACATACCGAATGACTAATGTCATTTGCTCTTGGTGGCTAATATCCGGTGTACAATCTAACATGAGAGAATAATACTAGTCATCCCGCGTTGAAATAGTAACCATTTGTTTGTAATGCCCCAAACATATTTATAATTTACTTAATCGGGATTTACCCCAAAACAGCAGCACAAAGAAATCAAAACCAAAGATTTCACCATATCTAATATTTTATTGTCCACATTTCAGCATTGAATGTGTTCTCTTGAAAATTGTAGCCAGCATTATTGAATCTCTTGACCCACTTTGTAGCCTAACGGTAGAGCGGAGTAGCGCCAGCTTAGCCATTGCATTTTCACATCTTATCTGTATTTATACACCATTTTTTAAATTCTAAAATTAGAAATTAGTTCAAAATTACTTTATTCTTCACACATAATTGTATTATTAAATGTGTTTTATTTTATTTTTTTATTTTTTACAATAATCAGTTGACATGCTAATGTTATTTTATTACAGTATTTGCTCATTTTCGCGGTTAAACGGATACAGACTTTACCGCGACGGGGGATAAATGAAATACTTTCGTAGTTAGAGCCAGTGGCGTCACTAGGGTTGGTGTCACCCGGTGCGGTAAATCATGGTGTCACCCATACTTATATAAGACTAGATCGCTTATGAGCTATGCATAGACATATATTGTGCGGACCATAACTTTAAAAAGAGAGGAGTACAATTCTGTATAACCTGATGACGTAGTACGCATAGAAACCTTAAGTAACCAAAATAAATAGCAGAAGACATTTTGCATTGTTTTCCTTGACAAATTTTCAAAAACTTTTTTTTAAATTAACTTTGAATAAAATGCCTTCCTGTTGTGTACCCGGCTGTTTGATTATATTATTACTAACCGTCAAATATAATTTTTTCGGACACATCAGTAGATTTTAAAAGCGCCAACCTCTAGCATGAATGGGGATTTTTTTTTTAATTAAAAGGAAGGAAATCTTTTTCGGTAAAAAATAAAGAACTGTACAGAATTGTACTCTTCTCTTTTTAAAGTAGGGGTCTCGAATACAACACTTTTTCGGTCTCTATTAAATAAGCATAAGCGATCTAGTCTTATATATCTATGGTGTCACCCCTCTCATGACACCCCGGTCTCCATATTTTTTTTCCAGAGACCGTATATATGTGCGCATGCGCGACTTCATTATTTTTTTTCCGTTTCCGGGGTCAGGATTCTAGCGATAATTGATATCTATAGGTCAGTGCAAGTATACCAATAATTTCATTAAAATAATTAATAATAAAAAGTACGCAGTGTCTGTTAATAATCGGAGATATTTTTATTTATTTTTAAAAATTAAATACGGCTTTGAATTATTTAAAATTACAAAATAAGAATATAGGTCTAAAACTAGATATTTTGCATTTTGGTGTCACGCTTTGTGAGGGTGTCACCCGGTTCGGTCCGCACTCCCCGCACCCCACTAGTGACGCCACTGGTTAGAACACATAAAAACATGATTACGACCAAACAATACTGTTTGAAAAATTATTAGAGCTGTCTAGACATGAAATTGTATTGTACAACCATCATTGTGCTCGTATTGCTTAATATATTTCACTAAATAAAAGGACAACATGTCATATTAGAAATTAAGATAATCTGATTTTATGAAAGAAATCAGAAAACAACGCGTTGTTGGTTGCGTTGACGTATTGGGGAATTCCATAAACGCGACAAATATATATTTATATCTTTGTTTTGTTAAGATTTCCAGTTTTGGAATTTCCCAGTCTAATTTTAGCCGAGCAAGCAAGGGAGTTAACTCCGAGCAAGACAGTTAAATAATACAAGTGATAATTGACTTATATCCCTTTGACCATCAGCCTAAGAGAGATCATTTGCATCCTTTGTTCCGAAGCTTCATCAAAATCATGGATATACAGCTAAGTAAATTGACGACGATCATCATTGTCAGGATGAAGAGCCCCAGATCCAGGCCCGTAGCCAGGAATATTGGATTGTGGGGGCCGAAGACATTTTCGGGGGGGGGGTTGCCGAAGAAATGATCGGGGCGGATCTAGACAACTTTGACGGAGGGGACCAAAACCAAGACCGGGGGGAGGGGGGCAAAACTGTTTTCATTGTTGAAAATTGGTCTTAGAACAAAAAATATTTCGATAATTTAATGATGTATTACCTAAACTTGCGATAAAGGTGGGGGGGGGGCAAAGGCCCCCCGGCCCCTCCCCCTAAATCCGCCCCTGGTGGGTTAAAAGAAATGTTCGGGGGGGGGCGAAAATGTAGGCGCGAAGCGCCGAAAGCTTGCGAACGGAGAGATGGGGTTTGGGGAGGGGATCTCAGTGAGTCCCCTCCCCAAGAAATTTTTTGCAGTTCCATATCTGGAATGATGCATTTTAGTACCGATTGTTTAGCTATTAATTAGAAATATATAATTTTAACTACGTTTCAATAATGCATGGCATGTTGCAGTTTTGTTAAAAATAATTTAAATAGTAAAGAGTTTTAATGATAAAAATTTATTGAGGTTGAGCAATTTCTGATTCCTGTTATAAATATATTGACCAATAGTTCTGCTACACTATTGTTACATAATAGATACCTGATTTATATTATTATACTGTTGGTTTAACGTACAACCCGGGAAGAACGACAAAGATGCATGAATAAAGCTTAGCTATTTGTGTGATATTTCTTATAAAATATTGAAAACAAAGAACAGATCTATCAACAAAAGCAGTCGCAATGATTCAATTTAAAATAAAATTAATTCTGCTAAAAAGTAAATTTGCAAATTAAATAACATCACTCAGAAATCACGGAGTTTGTACTTTATTATTTTATTATACATATGTATAAAAATGAAGTCAGAAGCCAATGTTATTTTATTAACTTATTTAAGTTGCTAGTTGTCCTCAGAAGATATCAATATATAAAACTATTACAAGGTTGCGAACAGGCCCATCGACAGAAATTTCGGGCCCCTTGGCTGATATTAATATTTTAAAAAGTTGATTGGCCAGCTCAGTCCGGGTCCCTAAAACTCGCCGGGCCCCTGGGCATTGGCCCCCTGCCCCCCCATTCGTCGGCACTTCTTGCGAACTTATATTATTATACGTTTCAAATTTGCAAACTTCGTGGTTTAGCCAGCCCCGTAGACAAGGGGGGCACTGGGGGGCCGTGCCCCCTCTAGGTGTGGAGTGCCCCCCCCCCACTTAAAAAAGAAGAAAAAGAGGAAAAAATAAAGAAAAAGTAAAGGTGCTTCCTTGCTGGGTATTGGTGCCTCCCTGCTTACTTTGACTTGGCTACGGGCCTGGGTTTAGCACTGAATTTACCTAAAAAAGCTTCAGCATTCAGATTGTCTGTTAAATCTTTTTCAAATGCAAGCAGGAAAAGATTGCTTAGACGCTTTTGTAACATTGATCTGCGATATGGGGTGAGCATTCGTGTGAGGGTTGAGAAACTGCTCTCACACACGGCTGTTGAAGCACCAAATGCCAATGCTGCCCAAAATACCCAGAAGTGAACTTCAATAAGATTCAATCTTTTATGCCCAAAAATTAGATGAGCTATATATGTACGTATATATAAATAGCCTGAATGATTGCCAAAATATAAACTTTAAGCTTTTATTATTATTGATTTATTGAACAAAATGATTGATGTTTTATAGCCGTTATTATTAAAATTTTGTAAAAAAACTCAAATCATGCACGGGGGGGAGGAGCTCAGGTCACGCACGGGGGGGGGGCTCAGCCCCCCCTAGCCCCCCTCTGGCTACGGGCCTGCCCAGATCTGTGGTAAATCTGTCCGTGGATGCGAAAGCAGTAGTGTAAAGGTGTGAAGTTTGGGGTCTGACTGTTGTTACTGTTCGAATAGATATGGAGGCGCTGTTGTGGTAGCGGGTGGTTGACTTTACATTCAAACAACTTCAAATAAATACACAAAACAATTCTGCTGATTCCTAGTTTTATTTGTGGACGTAGACTTTAAAGTATTACATTAAATTTTAGACAAAGGCACATAATGAAGGCACATTTTCCAAGTCAAAATGAAACACGTCTTACTAGTTTAAGATCTAAAAAGTAACTGCCTCTATCTCTAAGCAACTCAAAATGACGTCTTACTACGTCACATAACAACATAAAAATTCATACTCTCTATAGTCACTTAAAAAGTGTGATTAATACATGCACAAACAAAATCAAACAGTGTATATTTAATTCAACTTTAACTCCTTCACAAGTAGGGCCCGTATCCAGGAGAAGGAGCGATTTTAGCACCCATTGACGCAAAGGCTAAGGCACTATTAATAGACCTGATGTTGTTCATGAAGTTTTGGGAGTGCTCGTGTTCCCTGTCATGAGTGTCTTCTTTAAATGTGATATGCGGATGGGATCTACCGTCACTTTTCCTTTATGGCAGCACGTGGTAAATAATTTGTCCGCAGGATGTTCGCCAGGAAAATGTTTGGCGCCGCAGAATGTGCACATCAATTGTAAATTGCCACAGTAATGTTGCTGGACGTGGTCATTCATGACGTCACTTCCGGTGGCTGCATGCAGATGATGAGGTGCAGATACTTTCCGGAGTGTTGTTGACCGACGTCGTTGATTAGTGGCTGCTACTTCCCGTCGACGGGACGGTTGTTCCTCAGTTTCACTTGCTTTTCTATTGCGATCTTGTTGGTTTCGCGTTTCTCAACGCCTGGATGCCTCCTCGTGGGTTTCTGTTGTTTTCTCTATCGGCAATATCGGCTTCTTCGAATATTCTTTTTCGAGGAATAGTTATCTCATTCAACACGCGAATAAATAGCAACACGTGAATTTCTGTAAATGTGTGGAGTTGAAGAAGAAATAGTAAATGCTCACGACGAAGAAGAAATAATAATACTCACGACAAATGATAAGAAATCCTTGTTATGTTTAGAATGACGGACGGGTGTGAAGGAACTCTCCAGCATTTTATTTTTATTCAAGAAAGATTCATTTGATGAACACGCGAATAAATAGCAACACGCGAATTTCTGTAAATGTGTGGAGTTGAAGAAGAAATAGTAAATGCTCACGACGAAGAAGAAATAATAATACTCACGACAAATGATAAGAAATCCTTGTTGTGTTTAGAATGACGGACGGGTGTGAAGGAACTCTCCAGCATTTTATTTTTATTCAAGAAAGATTCATTTGATGAACAAAATGCGCAGCAAACATACCTCATTTAGTAAGTTGTCTCTTTTCAGTTTCTATAATTTTGGAATTCTCCAGACTATTTTTAGCCGGGATCCACGGTCGAACGGTCTACCGCCTAGGTTAGACGATTATGTATTAGAAGATGTGATGAACATCGAGGATCAGTATGCTATTCTTTCGAGCCTTTGCTCAAAATTTAGAAATAAATGTGACATGATTTGACTAACCTTGGTCTTTTTCTATCCTGTTTTAAATCTTCTTTTTAAATGTATGTATTTTTCATGTTATTTTTAATTCCGTATTGATAGAATTTTTTTTTACTGAATTTTTGTGTTGAATTAGGCAAATTAATTTTTGTGTGTTTGGTAGCCTATATGATTTTGGCTATGATCTTTATGTATCCTGTTTTAAATCAGATGAGTAAGATGTGATTGGATTAAAAAAAATGCGACTTCCTATGTAGGTAATCCAAAGAAAATATTTTTTTTAATTCATTTAATTCATTGAATATAAATGAAATTTTTTAATGAGCAATCGCTACATATAGTTGTGTGTGTGTTTGTGTGTTTTCAGCTGTTGCCAGTTGTTGGATGGATTTGTCGCTATTATGACAATCACTCTTTAAGTACAAACGCTATCATATGGTCGCTCAACCGACAGTCTCTGTATTAACATTCACTATATATACCAGTCTCCTCACCAATCGGACAATCACGACACGCGTTGGGGAAAGTGTGTAAAGGAAACAGACCCACGATTATGGTCTCCCGCAGGGTTTCGTTTTGACCAGGACGTTGTTCCTAGCTAAATATCTAGTATGTAAAAGCAGGTGAAATGTGTTTCAAAGTCGTCCCACAAGTCTACCCAGCTTTAAATGGGTACCTGACTCTAAGTTGGGGAAGTAAAGGCGGCTGGGCGTTGTGCTAACCACACAACCCCTTCATATGCCGAGGTTATAGAAACAGATGAATTCTACACTTCATCTGCCCCGATGGCCCGTTAGGGTTAAGGGAACTTAACTTACTTACTTACTAAAAGCATATGGTGATGATTTGGCAATCTGAAAGACTGGAAAGAATGCCCCAGTCCTTAAGAAGGCACACCAGATGGACCTGACAACAGTCGGCTGTTATACTCGAAGTTGTGGCTTAGAGATAAACTGCTCATACCATCCATTCGCTTTTCACGATGGGCAAGACTATCCTTAAGGAGCTGCTGAAAATGAAAGTCGAGGGCCAGGCTCTAGCTCTGGAACCGAAGCCAGGATACCTGGGAGTCACACTAGACATGAAGTTAACCCACTGCGCACATCTTTCGGAAGTTGCCCGTAGCGTAGAAGGTAGACTAAGATAGTCAAGAAACTAGTGAACACGTCCTTCGGACAAAAGCGGATGTCCTGAAGAAAATGTACATTGGAGCAGTAAGGTCTCAGATTGTATTACATCCTAGCAATACTAGTCTATGGGTCCCGATCGTTAATAGAGACCCTTGATATAGTACAGAACCATGCTCTTCGGACCGTCGCAAGCCGGGGCCCTGGACGGTTACCAGTGTACCCGTCCTTAAATCCGCCCCTGGCCCTGGGTCTCAGCCAATCAATATTCGTCTGTCCTCGTTACGAAATTAACACGGGATCAAAACTTTGGCCAATATTTTGAAAAATCTGACAATCTGCAGTTGATTAGAGAATTATGTTGCTCATCACTTTAACTCGGTTAGCCGTATGTATGTACTACACCTATCTCATTTGCTTTTATCTAAATTTCGATACATTTTAATGAATTATTTTTAATAAAAAATATTAATGCAAAAACAAAGAATAATAAAATAAGGAAAAAAAGTTACTATAAATTTTATTTTCATTTCTTTTATGAATTAATGCTAAACTTGAGACTTCATCTATATTTAATTAAACATTATCAAAATAGTAATACGCTCTGGCTCCGTAAGAATTTAATAAAATCAAAATGAACGTTTATTAATTGTCGTCGAAGGCTTCGAGAAAACTGAATTTGAATTTCAAAAAAACGCAGCTTAGAAATCACCATCAACCAAAGCAAGTGTAACAAAGACTATAAAAAAAAAGTTCAAGCACTTCATGAAAATGTAAGAAATCAAAAACAAAATGAAAAGTTTTGTTATATTTATGTTCTATTTATGCACATAAAAGATTCACATAATTCATATTTAATATTGGTAATAATAATAAATACAATATTTGGTAAATAAAAAAAAATTACTGAATAGGCTAAATAGTATTTTGGTTACTTCTATTATTGTATTTTAATAAACCTACAGACTAAATAAATTTCGTGAGATGTTTGAAACGATTAATACTATTTGTGTTCTTTTTATTTTATTACATTTAAAAAAAAAAATCTCTTCTGTACATTTTTTTTATTAATGAGTTAAATCTTAGGAAGTCGTTATATTTTTTACCCGTAACCTTTGACCGCTTTTAAGAGCTTCGTTTCACGTGCAAGTTGGCACAAAGCGCAAGGAGCACAAATGCTAGAACAGCCTCCGGTCACCAAGAAGTCGTCACACAGAGACCCCTGAAATGAAATAGCCACATAAAAATTACATTGAACACCTATACATACACTAAACACACATGACTTACCATGAACAGTAATAAGGCTTACAATGAACATACGTGACTTATCCTTATACTGGGACTAATGACTGACATTAAACATATCTTACTTACCATGAAGACCAGGGGCGAGGAGTGAGTGTTGCCGGTCTAACTCTTAGAGAAAAATTGATTGATGTTATTATAGCTATATACAAAGCACAAACGAACAAAGATCTATATATTTGTGTAAAGTATTGGACTAACAACATATACAATTTATATAAATAAATTTTATATATATTTAAACTTGTAATCATTTTATTATGAATGATTATGCTAACTATATTCAATGCACACAGGACCATTGTCACATTCTGTGATTTTGTTGTAATGAAATCAAGTCCAAGCCTTGACCTGCGTAATCGACTCACGCGGGAGGTAACAAAATAGGATAGACAAAGGCTTTGTCTTCCCAGGTGTTCACACTGTAGTCGGTCTAAGCATCCACTTATCACTGATTGTCACCTAGGAAGAGAATGTCTATAGGGGAGATAATCTGTGCCCTTGACATTCAGGCGAGGGAGGGGTGTCCTTCTATCGCCCCAGACCACGCGCGATGTGGGTGGGGCCTAGACGGCTCGCTGCCCATTGGTCAGCGGAAGTCTCGGCGCGGATTAATCGCGAGGTGGGAGCCATTTTGTGCGGCTCGAGACTTCGTAGTTTTTTTAGTCAGTCAGCGTTAGCTAGTCGACAGAGAAGGTCCACAAGGGGGCCCGGGGTGCGGTAAAGCAGTCTGGGCTGGTTTCGACCGGCCCAGCACTGAGTTCTTGTGAGAACTACCCACCTCAGGTAATTCTGTTTAACATTCTTGATTTAATGTATTATTGTTTTGTAGTAGCCGATTCAGCTACTGTCCTTTTTAGGACACTATGTAACTGCTTTTAATGTAAATAAACTCGTTGTATTTACATACGAGTTCTGTACTCATTTCTTGTTGTGTTGTGTGCGTTCTGTGTAACCACGTGGCTGGGACAAATATAAATGGTGGCCAGAACTCAGTATGTGATCATGCCAATAGACAACGACCGCAGGGGGACCCTGACAACCATTATATAGCTATAAAATGGTATTGTGTGTATTGAATATAGTTAGCATGATCATTCATAATAAAATGACTAGAAGTCTAAATATATATAACATCAGTTACATATAAATCGTATATATTATTAGTCCAATACTTTATAAAAATATATAGATCTTTGTTCGTTTGTGCTTTGTATATAGCTATAATAACATCAATCAATTTTTCTAAGAGTTAGACCGGCAACACTCACGCCTCGTCCCTGATGAAGACATAAGACTTACCATGACATACTAATACCGTTGTCTTACAATATACTAGTAAAATTGTAATAGTTTGAGAATATTTTTCCTGATGGTAGTTTTTATATTTAGTTGTGGAGTGATTCATTTTATTAAGAAGTATAGAGAGAGGGAGAGAGAAAAAAGAAACAGAAAGTAGATAGAAAAGGAATATTAGAGATGTGAGTTGTGTGCTTGCAGTAAGAAGGAGATATGTTATTTATATATACATACATATTTGTAACAATAAAAATTTAAGACAGAAATACATTGTTGTCTTTGATTGAATAAGACTGCATGGTTCTCTGGTATGACAATGACACAATAGTTGAGGAGGCAAATTACAATATAAATAATAACAAAATAAAGACTCCCCCGACATTAATAAAAACAAAGGTAATATAAGTAAAAACCCTAAAAGTACAACTGTGACTTACCCGAATGTTTTCTTTTTCTCTCAAGTAAGACCTCATAGGAAACAGTATCGCAGGAGCACACAGTGCGAGACACAAGGCGTCGAGAGAGGAATCCCCCATGTCATAGGCAATACTATAATGTACGTAACAAGGGCAGAAGGAGCCGAGCAAACCTGATGGATTGAAATAATCCACATTTATTGGACGTAAAAATAACCAGAAAAGGTGAGTTCACCATTTACTTCACCGGTTAAGGGAATGATGATGATGATACCCCTTAGACAATAGTCTATAAATAAAGATAATTTTAAAGGTTTAAAGGACATTTTTCCGGATCACTTTTGCAAGAGCTAACTGGAGATCCGGTTTTTTTTATGTTTTCCGGAAGGAAGTGATCCGTTACCCTCGAGTGAGGATGTAGTTTTTTTTTAATTCTTTTAAAGCTAAGTTGAAAATGATCATTTGTAATCCGATATGATCGGAAATATTTATTAATTGTATTCAAAGTGGAACAATTGCTAAATTCATGTGTATACTCTTTTTTTGTCCTTTCGTACAAATAAATAATGAATCAGTAATTGGACTTATATCGTTTATTGGAAAGAAAGGGTGTGGAAGGTCACCGCTACCAAACGCCTCCACCTTTAGTACTAGAATACTAATTAAAACAAAGCAACTACGGTAAATATATCTATATTGGAATCAGTAAAATTTCCGCATTGTCTTATCACTAACGACTGCCTCAGGGTCTAAACCAGAAAATCCAGGTACCCTGAAATTTTTTGACTGATCTCTTCCTCCGGAAAAAAGAAATAAACCTATTATTCCAACTCCATAAAGCCTTAAAACCACCAAACCTCGGGTTCCCGGACAAATGTTGAGTTGCTTCCCTTTATTGCGGCAATGACTGCCATTATCACACCAATCAAAGGAAGCGATGCTAGTTTTCTTTTTTTTTTTTATCAAAAACAACAACAAACATGTCATTCACTAGAGTGTAAATTTAAAAAAAAAGTAGGTTAAAAAGACATGACACGCGTCACGTTTTTTTAAACATCTCTGTTATATTTTTCGACACTCCCCCCCCCCCCCCCAATCTGACTTAACCTACCCTGTCCGCTCATTTACCTCCAAGTAACTGTATCAATTTATTTGTAATTTACAGGATCAGAAAAGAAAACAAAGAAATAACTAACTCACGAACCTGCTATGATTTTGAGTTAACATGACAGTTCCCGCGGTTTGTTTATATGTGTGTGTATTTGTGTGTGTGTGTGTGTGTGTGGTTGTTCTGATTAGAGATGGTCGATCGAAGTTTATTCTAGTTTCCACCAGTTTCTGAACTTCTCGAAACAATCCAAGCTTTGCTTAATCATCTACATTATAAAGCAGCTAAGCTTGTCCGGGTCGCGGCGGGCGATATGTGGGGAATCCGTTCTATAAATAAACGACCTCCAAAAATAAATAAAACAATAGTATTTGATAAAGTAATCACGTGACCAGCGAGGTCACGAAAACATAATTAAAATTGGCGTCTTCGATTCCATATTTCTTTTTTAAAAAATCTACAGTTTTCTGTGGTTTTTTATTATGAAACTAGTTGCAAGTACCCGGCTTTGCCCGGGTTTAAAATAAGGTTTTCTGTTTACCTTCTGTTTTCTCCCTACCCCCACTCTCGCTTCATCTCTCTCTCCCTCCCTCCCCCTCTCTCCCTCCCTCTCTCCCATCTCCCTCTCTCCCCTCTCCCCCTCCTTCTCTCCCACCGTCCATCCTCCCTCCCTCCTCCTTCCCTCTCTCTTCCTCCCTGCCCCCTCTTTCTCTTTATCTCTTCCTCCCATTTCTTCCATCCTCTCCCTCTCTCCTTCCCTCCCCTCTCTCCCTCCTTTCACCCTCCCTCCCCTTTCCATCTCTCTCTCTCCCTCCCCTCTCTCCCCCTTCCCTCCCTCCCTCATTTCCCTCTCTCCGTCCCTGCCCCCCTCACACTTTATCTCTCTCTCTCCCTCTCTCCCTCCCTCCCTTCCTTTCTCTCTCCCTCTCCCCCTGCTCCCTCTCCCATCTCCCTCTTCCCCCTGCTCCCTCTCCCATCTCCCTCCTTTTCTCCCCCCCTGTCCATCCCCCTCCCTCCTCTCTCCCCCTCCTCCTCTCTCCCCCTCCCTCCTACCCTCCTTTCCTCTCTCTCCCCCTGCCCTCTCTCTCTCTCTTTCTCTCTCTCTCCCTCCCTCTCTCTCCCCTCTCTCTCTCTCTCTCTCTCTCTATATATATATATATATATATATATATATATATATATATATATATATACTTAGTATTATGGCTTCACACTTCTTCTAAAATCCTTCTTCATTCCTTTATCTTCCTCAAACTGTACAAATCAGAGAGCATGAAAAAACATCAACAATTCTTTGCATCACAAAGGCACAATACAGCACTAGCGCGCAAGTTCTATTCGAACATCGGGAAATGACGTCACAGAGGAATTTTATTTAAGGTGCCGTCGAGATTACTTTAATATAGTAAAATACTAAAATAAAAAAAAATTAATTACAATTAAACTACCCATCGAGATGAAACGAAACCTGTCCTATAACCTTCCCCATGTAATTATGTGTATGTGTAACAAATTTCACATTATTTGGTTATCTGGATTTTGAGTTATAAAGGAACAGACAGACAGACAACAAATGCGTCTTATAAGTATAGAGATGTAAAAGTCCTAAATATTAAATAATAATAATAATAATAATATATAATATCATTCCAATAATTTTAGTTTTTATTACAACAGATAGCATTGTAATCAGACTAGGTCACAAGCGAGCTCGTTCGTAAAAAACCTATGACATATGACGTCCCGTTGGTACAATTTTTTTTTTGCAGAATGGGAGCGCCGTCGCTATAAATAAAAAAAAATCCTCTATGACGTCATTTCCCGATGAGTGCTGTATCGTGCCTTCGCACTGCAAAATGTCAAAGTAAAGTAGTTATTTTTTACTTTTCAGTGCATTTTTTTAAAGATTTGTTTTGATTTTAACTATAAATAGAATTCAGGGTAAAACGCTATAAATAAAAATCCTTCGTGACGTCAAATAAAAAAAATAATTCTGCACTTGATTTCACGTAAATCGGCTACGCATTTCACGTAAATCGGCTGCGCATTTGATAATCATGCTCAGTATTATAGTTTGTTAACATTGTGTACTGGAGGTTATTGTTCCCTCGATGGATTACTTTTTGATGATGGTTTGTTGGTTATGGCAGCCACATCTTTCGACGTATGAAATGTAGGTCATTTCTGCACATTAGGAAGGTGGCATAAATCAGCACCTAATTAAATTAATTAAATTGATTAGGAAGGGGTTTAACATTACACCTAGATTTCCCGGGTAACGCCGGGCTTAATATCTAGTATATCTATAATACAAAAAATCCTTTTCTGCTCTGTCGGCAATCCCGTGTCTGTCATACGAGATTTGTCTGTCATTCGAGATCGTTTCTGTCATCCGAGAGTGTCTGACATCCAAGATGGCGGCATAAACAATTCAAAGATGTCAGAAACATTTTCTATGTTCTATGTTAACATGCATGATCCGGCTCCCAACTGGCCGGCCGAGTAAGATGTCTCCTACTTGGCTGCCAGTAATGACATTGGATAAGCCATATATTTAGTGCTGAGGTGACCAAACTAACATAAGGCAGGTAAGGTTGTAAAAGCCAAATGGCAATCACAACGTTAAACTATTTTCGACCGCCACGATCATTACCAAAAGGAAATGAAGCGACCTTAGAAGAGGTAACATTAAATCATGCAAATATCCTTTATTTTATTAATAAATTTATAATTTTAATTATAAAATTAATGAAAATATAATAAAAGCAAAAAAAAATATTAAATTTATATTTTTTTACGCCGCCATTGCCAGCATGGTAGGGTGTAGTGTGCCTACCACACCAGCACTGTTGGCGGCGCTGATGCATGTCTGCCATCCCTACAGAGCGGCGGGGTGAGTGTGCCCGCTATCATCTTTCGGGATGGCAGAAAGATGGGTTTTATTCCTTGCCCAAACTGGCCAGACCAGCAGAGTGTGTGTACTGCTCATCGGCCAGAATGGCAAGGCAAGGGGTTTTTCCTGCTACTCGGACAGAGGAGATGGTGTAGTGTGCCCGTACCCCCAGCCCGAAATGGCAGGCTGCGCAGGTGTACTTGCGTGGGACAGAGTGGAAGACTGTTGTGTGCCGACCACATCAGTCACCACCGCCAGCTGTGAATAGTGCGATCTCGGATAAACCTCATTGACCACAGTACCACCACCCTCGCAAGAATGTTTTTTTTTCCCTGACTAGAGAACCCCTATGATCTATCATCCCTCATAGATCATGGTATGTCTCTCAGACCAGGATGGAGAGTTCATACAAACATCATGCCTAAATATTTATATGGTACTCTTCAAAGACCAACGAGCGCAAATATACCTTTTTTTTTTTTTTAATTTTTTTTTTAACGCCGCCATTGCCAGCATGGTAGGGTGTAGTGTGCCTACCACACCAGCACTGTTGGCGGCGCTGATGCACGTCTGCCATGCATACAGAGCGGCGGGGTGAGTATACCCGCTATCATCTGCAGGGACGGCAGAAAGATGGGTTTTAATCCTTGCCCAAACTTGCCAGACCAGCAGGGTGTGTACTGCCGATCGGCCAGAATGGCAAGGAACGGGGTTTTTCCTGCCACTCGGACAGAGGGGAGGATGTAGTGTGCCTGTACCCTCAGCCCGAAATGGCAGGCTGCGCAGGTGTGCTTGAGTGAGACGGAGAGGAAGGGTGTTGTGTGCCGACCACATCCGTCACCTCCGCCAGCTGTGAATACTGCGGTCTCGGATAGTCCTCATTGACCACAGTACCACCACCCTCGCAAGTAATGGGGTTTTTTCCCTGACTAGAGAACCCCTATGATCCATCCCCCGCGGATCATGGTATGTATCTCAAACAAGGAAGGAGAGATCACAAAACATGCCAAAATATCCTGTGATACTCTCCAATGGCAAAAATCGAACTGAAAAGAATTGCATATGTATACCTCACATTAATGTAATATATCTATGGTGTTAAATTTGTTATTAAATGAGAAGCAATCATAGGAGAAATATCTACAGAAAGCGTTCAATTAATATTCTGTATAATTTATACAATCTGAATTTTGTATTATAGATAGATCAATCATCATATATAATATTACTCATTTCCAGTGTGCGTTAAATCGAAAGTAAAGAATTAATACAACAGTATTCCAGTTTAAAATACAATCATGAAAAAATCGGATCTGTCCGAAACTAAAAATAACCTAGCCTACCGATCAAGCCTAAGGGGATATAACTCTATGCAAAGGTTTTGCACGGTACAGCTAGTATAATGTAATATTTATATTTAGTTTGTTATTATTTCTAAAATATGTCTATATCTAATGTATAATTATTTCTCTTTATAACTAATCTAAAATACGTCACTATTTTTTTTTCATATTTTTTACTATTACGTCACATGAATGAATTGAATAAGGGTTGAGTCTGAGTAGCGCCGTACACAATATTGACAATGCAAACTAACCCATTTATGATGGGGGCTTCACACAGAGGATGTGTGGAGGGGCCCCAGTTTGAGGAGGGCCCCCAAAATATTTTTACACTAAATATTAAGTACATTATCTCATGTCAAAATGTAGTGGCCCCCGAAGAGGTCCAAATACCTAGGTTCGGCACTGGCTTCACATAAATATAATGTTGAAAACTTTGATATTTCTTTCTTTTTTAAGAGGTCTAATGTTTTCTGCATCTGCTGCTGGATTGATGGAATATTTTTTTTAATTGAAGGTCAGATTAAAGCTACACAACGATTCTATCTTTCCAGGCCCCAGCTTGAGGGTTGCCCCAAAAATCTTTTTTACTATAAATATTAATTTCATTATCTCATGTCATGGTGTTGAATGTCAAAATTCAGAGGCCTCTACAGAGGCCAGGCCCACCGGGCCCCAAAATCCATAGGTTCGGCACTGCCGGGTTGGCAGTATTATCTTAGTTTATTCTCAGTACGATATGTTGTGCTATACTACAATGTGTATAACAGTAAGTAAACCACCTGCTAAACATGTAGCGTTTTGCTTAACTTACAGGCACTCATTCACGTTTCTCTCTATTTTTTAAATACGTCGTGTTGAAGATCATAAAGCATAACATGAAGAACTATTTGGAAAGGAATCCATTAAAATATTATGAAGGAATTAAGATTCATCAATGATAAGGTGTTGTGTGCGCAAATTATGTAGGCTATAGTTGGATGTTAGATTCAACGTTTAATAGTCGGGGGTTCTTTTTGTTAAGCTTCTGAGCCCATAATGAGGATTATTCTCTCGTAATGAGATTTAAGTATTGCAGCTTAACGGGGGCCCCAGAAAATATTTTTTACATTAAATATTAAGTACATTATCTCAAGTCAACATGCAGGGGCCCCCGAACAGGACAAACCCCCAAATCCCTAGGTTCGGCACTGGCTTCACAGAACTATAATGTTTAAAGCTTTGATATTTCCTTTTTTTAAGAGGCATGATATTTTCTGCGTCTGCTGCCACAACTGCATTGATGGAATATTATTTTTTTTAATTGCAGGTCAGATAAAAGCTACACAACGATTCATTCTCCTCTGGACCCAGCTTGAGGAGCGCCATAAAAATAATCTCATGTCAAAATGCAGGAGCATCTCCCCAAAGAGGCCAATGAGTTTCTCTTGAAATAATTCAAACATACCTTGTTCAGTAGAAGATGTATATTTTGCAACGCATATCAATCGCTCATGAACTTTATCTGTTACATATCTTATAATTATTGAACATTGGTCCTTCACACTTATATCGTGAGTTGTATCTAATTGAACGGAAAACATACCAGCAGATTTAATTTCCTTCGAAATGGTTTTCTTTATTATTTTCCCCATTGCATCAATGATATAATTCAATGTCGTCTTCGATATGAGGGTAATCAAATTTCCTCTCCCCTTATTCGCCAAATTAGATGCATGTCTGTCATTAATTTTCTCAATAACCATAATAAGATGTTTTTTTTTAATTATTGGGTCAAATTTTGACAAGAGTAATAATATTTCAAAGAAATTTCCATGATCTATCGTCGTTTAGTGTATAGGCAGCATCATTTTTTGACCGATAACTAAGACCACGTTTTCCAATCATTTTCAGAATCTCAATTACACTTTCCAGCACTGGTCTCTTTTCTTGAACTTGTTGGGACCTTTTTTTATTTTGCTGAGAGAATAAAATGCTATCAATGTCTCTTTCACTTACAGACATTATATATGCATCCACACACTTTTCGCGATATTTACTGTTTTCATGTTCCTCTAATCTTTGATGCACATGTTTCCAGGAATTCATTCCCGTAGTGATGAGTTCATATCGTCAGTCTTGCCATATGCTAAGCATACTGTGCAAAACAAAGCTTTAGATTCTTTACAGTATGACACCCAATTCCTATTGATACCATTGCTTCTGAAAAGTACTCGATGCGCATTTGTAAATGAGATTTAGATCTGCCACTGCCAGCGTTGTTTTCATAAATATTGTGCTGTCAGTTAACTCCGTGACATTTTCTAAATGTAAGGTGGGAATCAAGTTTGTTGGCACTACTGAATGCTGATTGTTGTCATCGCATAGATTTGTGTCGGGTTGTGTACTTGTAGAAGGTGTTTGTTGAGAGACGGTGTCTTTAGTTTGAATTGGAGTGGCTTTAAATAAATCGACTCGATTTTGGCATTAAGCTCCATCTTTTCCAAGAATTTTTAGTTTCTTATCTTATCTTAATTTCTCCACACCACCTTTACATTTACGTTTTGAATTTATATCACTCATAACCGTAAAATATTTTATTTAATTAATTATAATTATAATTAACTAACAAATAAAAAAGAATTTTTATCAAAGCAAACTCAGCAAAAGTAGATTGGAAGATGTTAATTCTAGCATGGCGGTTAACCGTAAACATTCCTAGTACGGAACTCTTTATTGACGTAAGAGTACGGCCGCTGTCGGTTTGGACATAATGGACCGTCATTTTGGTAGTTGCCTCTAATATCACCGCATATTAGTTATTAATTATTATATCACCGGTCATGGCGGCCCACCGGCCCTGGCGACCAACCGTTCCTGGCGGCCCACCGGGCCCCTAAATCCATAGGTTCGACACTGCCGGTTTGGCGATATTTTCTTAGTTAATTGTACTATGCTACAATGTGTATAACAGTAAATAAACCACCCGCTAAACATGTAGAGTTTCGCTTACCACAAGCACTCACTCACGTCTCTTTAAATACGTCATGTTGAACATCATAAAACATTAAATGAATAACTATTTGGAAAGGAGTCCATTAAAATATTATGAAGGAATTATGATTTTAAGAGTTGTTGTTTATGTTTACCCATAATGAGGATTATATTCTTTGGGAGGAACTATTTAACATATGAACTTTATTTGATGTATTATTAGGTGTCCCTATTCTCAAATGTATTTTGGCTACAATAATCTGTTCATGTCCTTGGGGGCAACTGCGAGTATATAAACTGATTGTTAACGCGCTCAAATATATATCACCATTTTCAACTCCAACTGTGTGCCTACTCGCCGGTCTGGGTACCGGGCCTTTGTTTACTAGTAGTATAACAAAAGACTTAAAATATTAAACCATAGCTGCTGAATCACAACCTGAATATTTCTATTCGTTATTTATTTTTATTTTAAAAATTTTAAACTTAGTTCAAATTAACGCATGTAGTCATGACTTTATCTTGCTGCAAATGGTGCCACTGCCTGAAGGCCGTATGTATCACTCAAGGTCATAAGTTTTCGTGGAAAAGAAAATTAGAGCAGTGCGAAAAGTAACAAATTGAAATTTTTGTGAACTGCCAAGAATGTTTGAATGAATTTATAGCAATTCATGGGTGCTGATTTCAAAACTGCCACTGCTTTTGCTGAATTGGCTCTAGTTTCTGAGATATTGTACACCCTTGAAAATAGGATTGTACACTTTGTGTGAAACAAATGCAATAGGTTTTGTGTCTGTTGTTTAATTAAACTATACCAAGTTACAACTGTTTTTTTTTCTGTTTTATCTCTGCTTTCTAAAGACATCATGAGTTCATCAAGAAGATGCTGCGAAAATAATCAGAATGTATTCTGTTAAATCTCTGGACAATACATGATTGAAAAGCAAAGAAGAAATATAACCGATTTTGTTCAGCAGGCATATTTGGCTTATTTCGGTGTGAAGCTGGAAGATCAAGACATGTCTTGGGTTCCCCATAAGGTCTGCAAAAACTGTGGTGAGCCTACGGCAGTGGACAAATGGTGAGAAGAAAAGTCTAACTTTCGTTGTACCAATGGTATGGCGAGAGCCGAAAGACCATTTTGGTGATTGTGGGATTATCCTGATCTTGAATCTGCAAGGAGACCAATTCCACTTAGCAGTGAAGTTCCTATACAGTGTTTTCTGGATTATTAGAGCTTTCGCCATCAGACTCCATCGAGGAGCAAGATCTGGAGGTTTTGGCAAGTGAAAACAGTGGAAGCGATTATAAAGGAAGTTCTTCAACACCTCAACCATTCAGCCAAGAGACCTAAATCTGTCCAAGCAAGCATCTGAGCTTTTAGCGTCCAGGCTCAATGAAAGACATTTTCTCAAACAAGAAGTTAAAATAACATTTTATCTGAAAAGAGAAGAGTTTCTTCTTCCATATTTCAGCAAAGAGGAAGATCTTGTTTACTGTAATGACATCCCTGGACTTCTGCTCCAAATGGGACTACAAGACTACCATTCCGAAGACTGGCGTCTTTTTATAGACAGTTCCATCAGAAGCTTGAAATGTATTCTGTTACTCAATAGTAACAGTTATGCATCTCTTTCTATTGCTCACTCAACAACACTTAAAGAAGAGTATGAGAATATCAAAACAGTATTGCAGAAAGTCCGTTATTATGAGCATCAGTGGTCAATTTGTGTTGATCTAAAAATGGTAAACTTCTTGCTTGGCTAGCAGTCAGGATACACAAAATACCCATGCTTCATGTGCCTTTGGGATAGCAGGGCAAGGCAAGATCATTGGACAAGAGTGGCATGGCCTGGAAGGGAAACCATGACTGTAGGTAAAGAAAATATCATCAACAAGTTGAGTTGAGTTGAGTTTACCACTGGTTAACAAAAATAAGATCATTCTTCCACCGCTTCATATCAAATTAGGCTGAATGAAACAATTTGTTTAGGCCTTGGACAAATCGGGCAATTGTTTCAAGTCTATTTGCAGATCATTCCCCGGATTGAGCATGGAGAAGCTGAAAGCTGGGATTTTTGACGGTCCTCTGATTCGGAAACTCATCAACGATCGAAATCACCTTGAAGCTTCTTCATGGAACAGTTTTGTTTCAGTTGTCAGGAACTTCTTAGGTAATAACAGAGCAGAGAATTACGAAGAACTGGTGCAAGATATGCTAGCTAACTTCAGAAACAGTGGAATAAATATGAGCATCAAGGTACATTACCTACATAGTCATTTAGACAAATTTCCAGGTATCCTCGGGGACTTCAGTGAGGAACAAGGCGAGAGGTTCCATCAGGATATGAGAGTGATGGAGGGGAGATATCAAGGAAGATGGGACATACATATGATGGCTAACTACTGTTGGAGCCTCCAGTGCAATTGCACCAACGACACATACAAAAGGAAGTCGAACAAACAGCGATTTGTTAATGAATCACCATAGAAAATTAACATATTAATTAATTAATTAATTAGACATAATTAGTTTTTCAAATGAAAATGTTTTCTTCTATAACACTATTACACATATTTTTTAAACAATTTTCTACATGACTATTAACAGTTTCACTACTATTTGTTAGTATACTATTATACTTCATGCAATTCTAGACAAATTCCTAACACGGTGCATATATTATTTAATTAATTTTAATTATCTCGTAAAATAGAGCCAATCTAGCAAACGCACTTACATATTCTAAATTAGCATTGTTGACTTTGTATAAAATGATTCAAATATCACTGGCAATGAATTCACTGTTTACCAGTGTTATTATTATTTTTGTAAACAAAAGTTGTTTTGGATTGGGGATGTCTATTAATTATGTCAGCAAAATAGGGAGAAGGGGGGTTTGAACATTGTTGACAGTTGTTGGAAAGTGGGGGGCGGGCAGGTCAATAAAAGTTGACGTCAACAATTTTACTTTTTTCAATAAATTTAATTAATACACACAGGAAAATTATGCATAGTTTGTAGTCTTCTGTTACACACTCGCCCAACCTTCAGAATCTTAATTAAACTACGTAAATTCCGGTAAAATCTGTAAAATACAAAGCAAATGAACAAGATGAATTACAGAGCGTCTTCAAGAGCGACTTAATTGGCTTGTATAAATGAAAAGAAAGTGGTGTTTAAAGTTCAGATCAGTAACAGGAACTAAAAGAAAAACAAAATAAGGTTGATTAGCTAGAAAAGAAACTGAAAAGAAAGAAATATGAACAAGAAAAACAGAAAATAATACCGAAAAAAGAAACTTTAGCTCAAATTTGTGCTGAAAATCCTGACGTCAGCAGTAAATTGAAGATTCGACAGAAAGCTGGTCGACCGACAATTAAAGAAGATCAGCCGCTCCTATTAAAAACCATTGTTGACATTGCATTATATGGGTCTGCAGCTCAAGACAAAAGACAGTGATATTTATCGTACTGTTAGAAATCTTGAATATTAGACAGAACAATTAAGGTTTTCAAATAAGTAGAAGTGTTGTTGCAAAAACGAAGTTTATCGTCGGAAGGCAAACGCCATGTAACAACTGTATCAGAGAAGTTGATTCGAGCATAAAATGCCTGATCACGACTGGGTAGTAGAATCTAGACACAAACATACCATCTGTTTATGCTGGCATTGAAATCCAAAAGACAGTTTAGGTAAACCCGAAGCAAAAATATATGCAGGCCCAACTTACATAGCTATCAGATCAGGCAAGCATTGCTCAACATCATCTCACAGCCATGGACTGGACTTGAATTGGAAAAGTTTGACATTGTTAAAAAGGATCCAAGCAACACGTTGATCAAACCGATTCTTATTATGTATGTGGGATGGTGGACATGATGAAAATCCAAGGTATCAAAAAGTTATTGATGTGGCATCCATCATTTTGTAAAGCAGAGCATTGATGTAATGTTTGTAGCAACTAATGCGCCTGATAGAAGTGCGTTTAATCAAGTAGAAAGGCAAAAGGTTTCTCAACTGTTGGGATTAATTTTGTCACATAAACGTTTTGGAAGCTACCTTGACACCATGATCGAAAAATTGATGACGAGTTGAAAAAATTAAACTTCAAATATGCTGGCGAAAAATTGACAGAAATATGGAAGCAAGTAAGCATAGACAATTTTCCAACAGTGGCATATTGTGCCTGAAAATTCTGAGTTTGTAGTTTAAAATGTAATAACCAAAGTTCAAGTTTGGTGCCTAAACTATGTAAGAACAGGTCAGTACTTTCTACAAATTGTCAAATGTTGTGATTTAACTGATTGCCAACCGATTAGAAGCAATTTATTTGATATTATTGCTGGTAGAATTTATCCCCCCCACCAATTCCAGCCTGCCAAACTAATGAGGGACTTAAACCAGATGTATCTGATATAAACTCTCATATATTTCCATCTCTTTTCTTCAATCAGTCTGTGAAAGTGGCAAACATACTATGCAAAAGCATTCAAATTTCTTCTATATATATTGCATCTATTTCGTTGCAATTGTTTGAACGGATCTGTAAAATCTGTCACCTTTTTGTTGCTTCGCAAAGCACGTTCAAATACTACATGCACCCCAACAGCAATGAGTTCGTCCAATACGAGTGACAGAGAGAGCTCATGGCAATTATTGCTCATGGGGAAATGTTTAGCGCATAATGGCTAGATGAAGAAAATGTTGACTTTCTGGTGTTTCGTTTCCACAAGAAATTATTCAGCCAGAACCAATGCCAACAATAACAATTGAGGAACATTTAACATCTCAACGGGACGACATAGAGGAAAGGTTTGGATTTGTTTGTAAAAAAAAATGTTAATCCATTAAAAGTATATAAGGTTTAACTTTTTAATCTCGTTTCTGCTTTAAGTCTTTGTAAATATTTAAATAGTCTTTAAAGTGTTATATTAATTTGAAATATGTTCTTAATTTAAAGGTGTAATGTGTATACATATTATTAAGCCTATAATCTCTTTTCTGTTTAGAATAAGCCTTTGTAGTTATAAATTGGAAATATGTTCATACACATTTTACTTTTTATTTACTTTTTGTTATAGTTCTAAGCTAGTCTATATTTAAAATATAGTTTTTTTTCCATTTTATTTTTCTTAGGGGGGGGGAATCAATTATTGACCTAATTTTATAGTTGGGGGCCCCTTGAAGTTTGACAAGTTTTAGACGTAGCGGGGGGGGGGGGGTAAAATCGCAAACAAATTGTTGACATAATAAATGGACTTGGCTACTATATCTTTATTATATACAAAATCGTCTAACATAGTCGACCGTACGTTTGACAGACCCTCACACCGTGCGGTGTATAGGATGTTCCTGGCAATAAAAGCCAAATGTCTGCACGTTAAAAATACACGGCACCGCACGAGATGAAATAGTACATCGCGCTAAAAAAAAAAGCGCGCGTCATCGACCGTCTGTATAAAAATAGTCTGGGGAATTCCAAAATTATATAAACTGAAAAGAGACAACTTACTAAATGAGATTATGTTTGGTGCGCATTTTGTTCTTTCTTGAATAAAAATGAAATGCTGGGGAATTCTAAACACAACAAGGATTTCTTATTAATGAATTAAGATTTTTAAATGATATGGAGCAGTGTTTTCGAAAATTATGTAAAGTTGGAATAAAAATGAAATAGTAGAAAATTAAAATAATTCATGTTCTAAGAACATTCAGTAATACTAAATGCATCTTTCTGAAATTTTGTGCCTGTGGTGCCAATAATATGTAAGATGTATGTATCTCTATCTAGAGATAGATAGAGATAGATAGAAGATAGAGATAGAAAGAAATAGATATACTAAATGCCCCTTTTTGTAATTTTGTGCCTGTGGTGCCAATAATACGTAAGACTTATGTATCTCTATCTAACGATAGAGATAGATACATAGAGACAAATAATGAAGAATTTGTTTGGAAATGAGTCCTTTAAATTAATATTAATGAATTAAGATTTTTAAATGATATGGAGTAGTGTGCGCAAATTATGTAAAGTTTGATGTTAGATTCAAAGTTTAATAGTCGGGAGTTGTTTTTGTTAAGCTTCTGTGCCCATAATGAGGATTATTTTCTTTGGGATGAATTATATAAAACTAGTTGCAAGTACCCGGCTTTGCCCGGGTTTGAAATATGGTTTTCTGTTTACCTTTTGTTTTCTCCCTATACCCCTCTTTCCCTTCCTCTCTCCCTCCCTCCCTCCCCCTCTCTCTCCCTCCCTACCCCCTCTCTCCCTTTCTCTTTCCCTCCCTCCCTTCCTCCCTCTCCCCTCTTCCCTCCCTCCCTAACTCTCCCATCTCCCTCTCTCTCCCTATCTCCCTCCCTCCTTCTCTCACCCCCGTCCCCTCTCTCTCAACCTTCCTCCATTCCTCCTCCCCCCTCTCTCCCTCCCTGCCCCCTCTATCTCTTTATCTCTCACTCCCTCCCATTTCTTCCATCCTCTCTCTCCCTCTCTCCTTCCCTCCCCTTTCTCTCCCTACCCCCTCTCTCCTTTCTCCCTCCCTCCCTCTCTCCCCCTCTTCCTCTCCCTCCCTGCTCCCCTCTCTTTTTATCTCTCTGTCCCTCCCTCTTTCTTTATCTCTCTCCCTCCCTCTCTCTCTCCCTCCCCTCTATCTCCCTCCCTACTCACTCCCTTCCTTTCTCTTTCCTTCCCTCCCTTTCTCTCTCCCTCCCTCTCTCTCCAACCCTCCCTCCCCCTTTCCCTCCCTCCCTACCCCCCTCTCTCCCTCCTTTCTCCCCTCCCTCTCTCCCCCTCTTCTCTCTCTCTCCCTCCCCCTCCCTCCCTCATTTCCTCTCTCTCCCTCCCTGCCCCCTGTCTCTTTATCTCTCTGTCCCTCCCTCTTTCTTTATCTCTCTCCCTCCCTCTCTCTCCCTCCCTCCCCTCTATCTCCCTCCCTTCCTTTCTTTTTCCTTCCCTCCCTTTATCTCTTCCTCCCTCTCTCTCCAACCCTTCCCCTTTATCTCCCTCCCTACCACCTCTCTCCCTCAATCCCTTTTCCTCCCCTTCCTCCCTCCTTCCCTCTCTCCCTGCCCCCTCCTTCCCTCTCCCTCCCTGCCCCCTCTCTCTTTATCTCTCTGCCCCCTCCCTCTCTCTGTACAATTAAACGTCAAATTACGCTGCTTAAATAAACAGAAAACCTTATTTTAATCCCGGGCAAAGCCGGGTACTTGCAGCATAAAAAAAAATAAACAACAATATTTTTTTTCCGTCCCTAACCCTTTCTTCTCCGTCCGTTCAATTACACATTCACTTGGTGCGCGAATACAGGGAATTCCCTGTGCATTGATACAATTTGAATGTAATAACATTTAAAGCACCCGCGAGCAAGTTCATCATCGGGAAATGACGTCACAGAGGATTTTTATTTATAGTGAAGGCGATCCCATACCGTGAATACTTTAATATAGTAAAATACTAAAATAATTAATTACAATTAAACTACCCATTGACATTGTATTAATAATGTTAATAATGTCACAGAAATATCTTAATTAACGTATTTCGGTTTATTAAAGTGCACCTTTAATTTTAATCCTCTGAATACATAAAACGATAGGTAAATAGATATGACCATTGATTTCACCATGTTTACATTTGGAGTTTCCGGAAGTTACCCCTCTTTTAAAAATGTATCATCAGAAAATGACGTCACAGAAGAGTTTTATTTATGGCGCCGTCGAGATTACTTTTAATATAGTAAAATACTAAAAAAAAAATAATTTATTACAATTAAACTACCCATCGAGATGAAACTAAACATGTCCTATAACGTTCCTCATGTAATTCAACAAATGCGTCTTATAAGTATAGAGATGCTATTTTTTGTATCTAGACTGATTGTTAACTCGCTCAAATATATATTACCAAGTCAGGGGAGGAAATAAACCAAATGGTTGCGGAAAAGGAGGGGGGAGAAGCAGACGATTCGAGATGCAACACCGTTTTTTTTTTAACCTCACGTCTCTCTTTTTTTTTTTAAATACGTCATATTAAACACTAGTTGCAAATACCCGGCTTTGCCCGGGTTTAAAATAAGGTTTTCTGTTTACCTTCTGTTTTCACCCTACCCTCTCTCTCCCTTCCTCTCTCTCTCCCTACCCCCTCTCTCCCTCCCTCCCTTTCCCTCTCTCTCCCTTTCCCTCCCTCCCTTTCTCCCTCCCCCTCTCCCTCTCCCTCCCATCTCTCTCTCCCTCCCTCCCTCTCCCCTCTTCCCTTCCTTCTCTCCCCCCTGTCCATCCACCCTCCCTCCCTCTCTCCCCCTTCCTCCTTCCCTCTCTCTCCCTCCCTGCCCCCTCTCTCTTTATCTCTTCCTCCCATTTCTCCCATCCTCTCTGTCCCTCTCTCCTTCCCTCCCCCTCTCTCCATCCCTAACCCCTCTCTCCCTCCCTCCTTTCTCCCTCCCTCCCCTCTCCTCCTTCCTCCCTCCCTAGTTCCCTCTCTCCCTCCCTGCCCCCTCACTTTATCTCTCTCCCTCCCTCTCTCCCACCCTCTCTTTCTCCCCTCCCTTCTATCTCCCTCACTACCCCCTCTCTCCATTCCTCCCTTTCTCCCTCCCTCTCCCATCTCCCTCCCATCTCTCCCTCCCATCTCCCTCCTCACCCCCGTCCTTCTCTCCCCTGTCCATCTCCCTCCCTCTCTCTCTCCCCTCCCTCCCTTCCTCCTACCTTCCTTTCCTCTCTCTCCCTCAGCCCCCTCTCTCTCTATATATATATATATCTCCCTCCCTCTCTCTCTCTCTCTCTCTCTCTCTATTATATATATTTATATATATATATATATATATATATATATATATATATACTTATTATTATGGCTTCACACTTCTTCTAAAATCCTTCTTCATTCCTTTACCTTCCTCAAACTGTACAAATCAGGGAGCATGAAAAAACAACACCAATTCTTTGCAGCACAAAGGCACGATACAGCACCAGCGCGCAAGTTTTATTCGGCTTTATTAGTAGGAAAATTTAAAAATGTAAAATGTATCATCGGGAAATGACGTCACATAGGAATTTTATTATTGCGCCACTAAAATAAAAATAATTTATTAAAATTAAACTACCCATCGAGATGAAACGAAACTTGTCCTATAACCTTCCCCATGTAAATAATTTGTGTAACAAATATCACGTTATTTGCTTGTCTGGATCTTGAGTTATAAGGGAACAGACAGACAGACAGACAACAAATGCGTCTTATAAGTATAGAGATGATACATTATAAAATTATAAAAAAAAGAACTGTTGGAATGGAGGTGTAGGGTTGGGGAAGGAACGTTTAACGGGGGGAAGTAGGGAGAAGTGTAACGTGGTATTGTTAACAGGGTTCGTCGTATGTACATTGAGACCCACTGCGATTCGAGCATTTCTTGAGTGGAAGGGGGTTGGCGGGCGGGGGGGGGGAAGGATGGGTGTGGGGCTAAATGTAAGAGAATTGATAAATTATAAAAAAATAGAACTTTTGAGAAAGAGTCCGTTAAAATATTATGAATGAATTAAGATTAGTCAATGATATGGTGTTGTGAGCGCAAATTATGTATTGTTGGATGTTAGATTCAAAGTTTAATAGTCGGGGGTTGTTTTTGTTAAGATTCTATGCCCATAATGAGGATTATTTTCTTTAGGATGAACTTTATAAAATAAAAACTTTTATTGTTGTATTATTAAGTGTCCCTTAAATGTGTTTTGGCTACAATAATCTGTTCATGTCCTTTGGGGCCATTTCGAGTACATAGACATGCTATTTTTTTAAATATAAACTGATTGTTCAAGCGCTCAAATATATATCACCATTTTCAACTCCAACTGCGTGCCTAATCGCCGGTCCGGGTACCGGGCCTGTTAACTAGTCTAATACATAATCGACTAACCTAGGCGGTAGACCGTTCGAACGTGGATCCCGGCTAAAAATAGTCTGGGGAATTCCAAAATTAAAGAAACTGAAAAGAGATAACTTACTAAATGAGAGTATGTTTGGTGCGCATTTCGTTCATCAAATGACTCTTTCTTGAATAGAAATGAAATAGAAGAAAATTAAAATAATACATGTTCTAAGAACAATCAGTTATACTAAATGCCCCTTTTTGTAATTTTGTGACTGTGGTGCCAATAATATGTAAGATTTATGTAAAGAGAGATGGATAGATAAAGATAGATAGAAGAGAGAGATAGATAGAGATAGATATATAAGTTGAAAGATACATACAGATAGATAGATAAAGATAGATACATAGAGACAGATAGATTAATAGATAAGAGCCAACAGGCTTATAAGAGCCAATAAGTGGCCATGAAACAGGCTTATAAGTCCTAATAGGTGGCTTTACAACAGAATTATAAGAGCTAATAGGAATACATAATCGTCTAACTTAGGCGTTAGACCGACCGTACGTGTGATCCCGGCTAAAAATAGTCAAGCAAGTGTGAATTCCAAAATTTTCGTCGCACTCAAGGGGAGTTAACTCGCAAGCGCGGCTAAAAATAGCCGGGGGAATTCCAAATCTTAACACAACAAAGATTTCTTATTATATCGCAGGTAGCAAGCAGCCAGCGTCAGCAGGCTTTTCAACTAGTAAAAACATAATATAGCTAAATTTATTTATTTATAGCACACATACTGCTATCGATCTGCTCTCGGTGCGGCACTACTGCAAATTTTAACATTCCTCATTGATAGTGAACTCGACTCATATGCAAAGTGTACAGGGTTCAATTTCTGGTAAGGCAGATTGGCTTGTTTGTCAAGGATATTAAAGATGGAGGAGTCCAAGCAATCATTCGAAAAAATACTCAAAAGCAGCATTTGTACATTGCAGTTCATATAAACTAAATCTTGTCTTGTCCTATTTAAATAATGTGAATGCTGTACAAAAGTAACAATTAAGTCGATTATAGTGTTTTTCCGAGAAAGTAATCAGCGAAGAAAACTAATTCTAAATGTTTCTTTGATATGTGAAACTAGATGGACACATAGAAAATTGCTGATTTTTGCTGAAAATTTGATAGAAATTGTTAAACAACTGATATATTTAGAACAATCTGGAAAAAGCAAGCAAGTTGCACATCAGTTCCTTTTAGCTGTAAGAATCCTTACATTTGTTGACTGTTTATTTAATTTACAAAAATATTCATCAAAGCTAGAAGCTGTGGCCCAAAAATAGCAGTCAGTGCAGTCAGATGAGGAATTGTTGACTACAATGGCTGTTGATCGACAGAATTGTGATGAGAAGTAGAGAGCGACCGATAATCGGATCGGTATCGGACCGATATTGGCACTATCGGTTAATATCGGATCGGCCGATATTTGTAGGGAGCGATCGATAGTCGAACCGATATTGGAACTATGGGTTAACTATCGGACCGGCCGTTTTTTGGCTGCCGATACATTGTTTTTTTTTTCACAACAGAGTTGCAGAAAAAAAATCCTTAAATAACCCAATTCTATAACCAGATCAGACAAGATTTTAAAAAAAAAGGAAAAAAAAAACCAGCACACAGAAATTGTCACGTCTACAAAAATTGCATCAGAGATATGACCTTGATAAATAAGGATTGGCAATTCTTAATTCTAATGTATGACCTTGAATGATACAATTAGTGAACATCTGTGTGTATTTTTCTTTGGGATTGGAAGTTGAGGGGGGGGTATAACGGTAGTGGAGGGTAAACAAGACCTACGTGTGGGCGAAGTGTTACAAAATATGACAGGGAAAGGGGGGAACAAAGGTTGACATACGCCATTAGATTGGAAACTACTGCACGAGAAAAACACGTGTTTGGCATAGTTGTTGATTAACAAGAAAATATCGGTATCAGTAAAAATGTTGGGGAAAAATATCGGTATCGGACTATCGGTAAAAAGGCGTATCGGTCGCTCCATAATGAGAAGTATGAGGATATTTTTAGAGTTAAAAAATATGTTCAACCTCTACCACAAGCTGGAAGACAAATCAACAGGGACAATTCAAAAGTTGGTTTGACGGAGGATTATTTTAGATAAACAGTTTTTAAACCCTACCTTGATTCTATTATATCATTGCTGGAAACTCGTTTTTGTGTAGAAAATACATCAGCATTTTACCTTTTAGCATCCCTTTTTGATGACAAAACTAGAAAGACTCGCATTTAAGGATCAAAACTTTTGATATTGCATTCGACAATTTTAATCGAGGAGAGTAACACCTGGTATATTATATGGAAATGTAAAACTAGTAAAATGCCCCTTTGCCCCCCTTGAATACGTCTTCTCTATGCTAACAACCTTTCTTTCCATCAGTATTGCATCACAAATTGTTGACCTACGTAGGGCTCACCACTTTTTGTGGGATAGGGTCACTTAAATGTTTAGAGGACAATTGGAAAACTTCATTTATCAAGTGTATCTTTTCCCAAATTTACTTGTGTTTCCTTAACGATTTTCATTTTAAAAAAAAATTCTTTCTATTTCTAACTTTGAATTATCGCTTAGATCTCTTTCAGTGAATATTTTAGGTCATTTTAATAGATGGCATCAGAAATTTTAACAGGTTTATAGATTACATACATTTAAAATTGATAACTTAGAAGGTTTGTTTTAAATAGAATATTTTGACATTCCCTTGTGCCATAGTGCGGCGCGGCCCTGAAGTAGGCCATGGAGCGGGAAAAGTGGAGAGAAGTAATGTGGCAGGCCAGAGCCCTACGTTGGCTAGGGAAAATGAGTGTTCAAAAAAGTTAGCCCCCCCTCCCTTCCCAGTTCACTTACATATGTTCATGTCGCTGAAGCAGTCCCACAATCCACTGTTCCAGTCTCGCTGAGGAGGTCTCCCGCCTGCTCCTGGCTGGGTGGTAATGACGATATTGTCGGTGGTCCTTTTTGTCTGGTGGTCGGCCATCTTGTTTTAGTTATAATCTTCCACTTGAATCAAATCTATCGAATGAATAAAAAAAAATTAATATTTGATTTTTCTTTTATGTAGGCTATATAACAAAAATATATTCTAGTTTATACTGGGTTTGGTATATCAACACATCACCATCATTAGCTTGATCCGTTAAATTATTATGGCACTCACAGGTGACTGTGTTTGGTCACCTATAAATTCGTGTGCACAATATGACTTATTTGCCAAGTAAGTTCAATACTTAGTGCCTTATTAGTATGCGACATGTCTCTTCTTGCCCATTACACATTTTGCTAGTAAACTATATAAATTATTATAAGGACCCCTAAAATGAAATATAGGATCTTCAGAAATTCTAAAAATTTAAGCCAGATCGTGATAGTAAAACAAGTTTCAATAAAGGAAAAAAAAAATTTAAAAGGTTTGGTTATAGATATGCGGGGTTAAAGAGGCTGAAGAAAAAGATTGCCCATCTTAGTTCCAGACAGACATACGAAACTAGTATAAGGGTGAATGAACACGTGGTATTTATAATTGACATGATTTTACAAGAGGGCCTCGCGGATCAATTAATTCATAATATCTGATATGATTTGCTTGACTTGTTGTCTTCAGTTATAGTAAAAAAAAAATTCTTCTGTAACATCATGGAAATTCCAAAGAATCGAATCGAACACAAGTTGTATAAGAAATTAAGATAGATTTCATTATATGAGCAGTATACAAAAACTGTCGTTAAAGTCCAGAGGTGGTCAGCAGCAGAAAAAAAAAACATATTTGAATTTTCTTGCCAAACCTAATCGCTCAGTATAACAATTTTATGGGTGGGACAGATTGAATGGACCAGAATACAGCCAAATGTCGCATAAATATTTGTATCAAGAAATGGTGGTGGGTACTGTTTTGCTTTGTGATATTTTAAAATAAATGCATTTTAATAATGTTATAATGTTATAAAAGCATCACAATTGTCACAAGCTAGTAGGTAGACTATTGTGATGACCGTTGTCTATGTCTATGAGTACTCAAAGTCCTGAGCTGATTGCGTGAGGTCAAATAATTTATTTGTGTACTGCCACAAACAAATACAGAACGACTCAAGTCGGGTGTGTGTATGATAAACAACACTGACTTTATTGAAACAAGCTGAAAAAAGCTCCCCTCATAAATCAAAGTCAGTTTTCAAACACAGGTGTGGGTGTTATAAGTTACATTCCATTCCATCTCCTGAGCTAACGGGCCAGGTACCTTATTAAATGATCAGGTACGGTCAACTTAATTTCCACAGTTGACCGCTGCGCTGACCTAAAGCAATTAAACTCCGGAAGCGACAGAAGATGGAATGTGGGAGGAAAAGGGGAAAGGTACGGGCGTTTTACTGCGTCCCATGACACGGGCTATTATTTTGATCCGTGCACATTTATAGGGAGTGGGTGCCATACATTCCTTTAGGAGAAGAAGTGGTGGCCTTGGTGGGGGTATGAAAAAGGTGTGGAGTTAAAAGGGGGTGGGGGGTTTCCATGTGGAAGATGTCTTAAATACAGTCTGTGACACTTAAAATTAAACCCACGATGCCGCCACTATAACTACAGAGCATGTTATATGAGTGCCCTTTAAAAAGGACGCCATGCACTATATGGTTCACTGTGCTGGGTAGCTCGGCAGTGTTTTTGAATAATCAGTGCTTTGAATTTCATATATGTGACTTAAAAAGTTAAAAGATGTATTTCCTATACAAATTATTATAAAGACAAATAAATATTAAAAATATTTCATGCGTTACAATTTGGCTGAAATTATAAGCATTCTGGAAGAATCTAATTTTCAAACTGCTGATGTTTTCACCTGAAGATTCAACTAAATCTGACCAGGATAGTGAAGCTGAAGCAATACTTACCGTTGCAAGTTATGTTCCTTTAGCTAACAGACGGATGTATTGGGAAAGCGCTGGAAATGTACACATTGAGGCTATTAGCAGAAATTTCGGGGCCCTGGGCAGAGCTGTCACGCCCCCCCCCCCGTGCTGATAATAATATTTTCAAAAGTTGATGGGCCAGATCAGTCCGGGCTCCACAAACTCGCCCTAAAACTCGCCGGGCCCCTGGGCATTTTCCCCCTGGCCCCCCCCTCCTCGGCGGACTGCCTACCTAGAGAGAGAGAGTTTGGGAAATTCGCAACAATACTAATCTTACTGTTGGGGACAAACTTTCCAAACTTCGTCCACTATTTTTGATGTTAAATGAACGTTTTGTTCAGCATTGGCCAACCAAACAGGACATTCCATTGATGAATCCATGGTGCGATACTATGGACGCCACTCATCAAAACATTTCATCCGTGGCAAACCTATACACTTTGGGTTCAAAGTATGGTGCCTGAAAAACCGTTTGGGTTACTTGGTCAATTGTGAGCCTTATCAAGGATCAAGTGGCTTGTTCAATATACATCTGGGACTTGGCGGCTCTGTAGTGATGCAGCTAGCGAATACGCTGCCACCTGGTCTTCCATACAGATTGTATATAGTTTTCCATACGCCCCTAAACTCCTAACCACGACCAAGACCCAAGTTGGGTCAAATTTATTACTGCTCACGAGGTAATGAAAGGGCGGGCCCAAGTATTAAAACAATTGCCAACACCGCTGTGAGTATTTTATCAGCCTCTGACACCGTTGTCAATGTTGATTTTAATCAGTTTGCTACACCGGCCGGGGTATGATAGTGGGAAAAGGGAAAGAAAGTGTTTTTTTTTTTATTTCTAAAAATTATACCATTAAATACATTTGTAAAAATATAGTGAAATAAACATGAATCGTTGTACATTTATTAATTTCAGTACCGTAATTCTTCTCTGATGAAAATATACACACTCGGCCTTCGTGCACAGCTATTTAATCACAACCCCCCCCCCCCATCCAATATTACTTCTAATTTTTTGAAAGCATTATGCGGCAAAGTCATTAGCAATTCGCAACTTTTGGAGGGAATTTTTAAAATATGTGCAACACGTAACAATTTATACACCTACTTATTTGTAATTTTCGCACACGCGCACAGCTTAGAGGAAACACTATTTCTATCCCATAACTATTAAACAATCTATTTTCTTATCTTTTAGAGTTTGCCCATATCCATTGCCATCGTCAAGCCGGCCCTGCTTTGTAAGCAATAAGTAATAAAAACAATTAAACTTAATAGATATATGCTACTCATATATTTCATTGTTAAGCGTGCGATCGTATTTCTTTCTTATGTGCCACTTATAAATGAAAAATATGTAGTACTAGTTGTACCCTGCAAAACATTTGCATAGAGTTATATCCCCTCAGGCTTGATCGGCAGGCTAGGTTATTTTTGGTTTCGGGCAGATCCGATTGTTTCATGGTTGTATTTTAAACTGGAATACTGTTGTATTAATTCTTTACTTTCGATTTAACGCACACTGGAAATGAGTATTATTATATACTAGCTGTACCCGCAAAACATTTGCAGCACTTTATAAAATACTAATAACTATGAATTAACCTCAACAATGTTTATATTTTACTTATAAATGTACCTTAAATAAATAAACTTTACTTTTAGGTGGTCCTGAAAGGAACTTTTTTATTAAAACTCATGCTAGCAAGCGAACTCAAGCTAATTGTAAAATTTTCATTAGCCCTGAAAAGGACTTTCAAGATTCAAAATATGGTAGTGGCCCTAAAAAGGACCGTTAAGACACAATAAATGGTAGTGGCCCTACTTAGGAACGTTAAATACAATAAAAGGTAATAGCCCTAAAAAGGACAGTTAAATAAAATAAAAGGTAGTCGACCTAAAATGGACATTTTAGATAAAATAACTGGTGGTGGTTAATTACAGTAAAAATAAGTTTTTGTACAATTTCTACTATGTTACATTTTTAAAATTATGTACTTAAGATTTTTTATTGCATCAAGACCTCTTTATACACAGGATTTTTAGAATTTTTTTCTCCATAGACTTTGACAGAATCAAAACTCATTGTTTTATTGCTGTGGATAGATTACTGAAAGATTTAATGGAAAGTGATGCATTATTCGAAGGGAAAGTTATTTTGATGGGAGGAGATTTCCGACAGCTTCTACCAGTTATTCTAAGAGCATCAAGGGATTATATAGTAGGGACCTGTATTAACCAAAGCCATCTGTGGTCCAAATTGAAAAAAATTGAAATTATCTAAGAACATGAGGACAAAGTCAAATGAAAAAGAATTTGCAGATTCATGAAATATTCTAATTTGCTTTCGCAATTTATTAGATCCCAAGCGCCATTTTTTTTGCCTCAGATGATTCATCTGCTCTGGATTTCCTGACTATCTTACAATTATTTTTAAGTAAATCTGACATATTACAATTTTATGCTTTTACACAATTTTATAGAAAATAGAAATCGTTGATGGATAGAAATCTTTGATGCAAAGAGAAATAGACTAATTTATTTGTTTGCAATGAAAAAGACTAATTTATTTGTTTGCAATGAAAAAACCCCAATAACTCTTACATAAAACTAATAGGCTTAACAGCACAGAAAGACTGTCAAAAAGCAATAATTATTACCAACCACCAATAAACTGAGTAGAACAGACAGACTGTCGAAAATTCTTTGTAATTACTATGAAAAATATAATTGCAGATGATATATTTTTGTTGAGTATATTAGGAGTAGATTTCCCTTAGTTATGCACAGAATCATATATAAAGATTTTTTTATTTTAAATAAAACTGACTATAGTATAGAGATAATACTAAATTTTACATAATTTACAAAAAAGCCATAATCATCTAAAGATTTGCAAGGCTGCGTTGTCTTTGTTATATTTACTTGTCATTCACTGTTCGTGAATAATAATTATTACTACTATGATGTCGAGGATGTTAATTGTTATTGTTAACAACAGCGTTATGCAAAACGCAGCTAAAATCATTCTGATAATATTTATTAAAAGAATAAGAAAAAGATTTAAAAAATTGTGTTTAAATGCATTAAATAAATTTGTAAAAAGGTCCTCTATATTCTATATAAAATAGAGTCAGCCATGTTAGAGATGACCTGCATTGTTTACTAAAAAAAAAGGCAGCTGCCAACTGCAAGATTATTAAAAAATACTGAAAGATAAGACGGTACTTTCAGAAAAACTAATGCCCAGCACTTAAAAAACATGACAAAATTATTTAAACCAAATTTATGTTAGGGGGATAGCTTCTCTTGGGGCCCATAGGGCCCTTTATCTTGTATCGCTACGTATAAAGTGAAGGATAAGGCCCTGAAAATGACATACTTATTAATATAGATTATATAGTAAAAAACGGTACCCTTAGAAACACTGTTGCCCAGCACTTAAAGGGCATGACACATATTATTTAAATCAATTTTATGTTAGATGGATAGATACTCTTGGGACCCCTAGGGCCCTTAATCTTGTATCGCTACGTATAAGATGTACAATGGGGCCCAGAAATTTTCATTTTTTTTAGGCTATGAAAGAAAAAATGATGCCTTCAGAAACACTGTTGCCCAGCCCTAAACAGGTATGAGAAAAATTAATCAACTCAGTTTTATGTTAGTGTGATATATGCCTATGTGGCTCAAAGGGCTTCTTAGTTCCTATCACTATTTTTAAGGTGTAGAATGGATCTCTAAAAACGACGACCCATTAAAATAATTACTAATAAATACTACAGGCGATAAATTGCAAAAAACGGTACCTTGAGAAACACTTAAGCCCAGCCCTTAATTGGCAAGACAAAAATTAATTAACCCAATTGTATGTTAGTGGGATAGATATTATTGACGCTTCATTGGCCTTTTATTTTCTGTCACTACGTTTGATGAAAATGGCATAATTTTGTGAATAGGCTATATCAGAAAAAATGATGCTTTGTTTGGAACAACTTTTTAACATCTAAGAACACTCAATGACGACTTTCGAGAGCTAACTGAACCCAGTGACAATGTTGAACAAGTAACACAATGCAGCTTTTATATAGCACTGCAGTCCAACTATATCAATGACCAGAATTTAATGTTAAATATCTTAAACCCCAAAGACAGAAAAAAAATCCATTGTGAAGAGTATTTCCCACATAAATACTAATAGTTGTTCTAGATAGCAGGGGTTGTATTAAGGGGTCACTTCGGGACACATTCGATTTCCTGACTTGGACAAAGGTGTGACATAAAATTTCTCCTGACAGGCGCTTCACAGCGGGTAGATGGGTCAAATTTAGACATATTCTGTTTACAACGTTGGACTTGGGCTCTACTGGTTGGCATAAGGCATAAAATATTTCTTGCATCTAACCTACTAGCACTCTGGTGTGGATGGGTCAGATCTGGACACATTCCGTTTAGACTGAACAATAGTGTGACACTGACCAACACAGGTGTATGCTTGTATGGGGCGTAACCGTAAACGACCGCACTAGGTAATTTAATCCCCTGAGAAAGTTGCGGGTAGCTTGTCCCCAGGTGATAGTCAGTGCTACTTGCTAGACACACTGACCACTTCAGTATTTCATACTAATTTGAAAAGAGATTTGATTTTCTTTGGATTTTCATTCTTCATCTTGGAAATAGTGATTGCTTTGTTATTATTTTCTTGTTATAGCTCTTAATTCAGATAAGTACACTTCCACTGTGTTCTGAATTCATTCTAGCTCATCCTTGTTTTTATTTTCTTTAATAGACAACAGAATTGTAATCTAAATGATATAGCTTTAGAAATGCATAACCAAGAAGCGACTATTCAGTGGTTAGCTATTAGGCGTCTATTGAGAAATAATATGCAGTGCACCACGTGCAATGTGTTATGTTATCTTGGAAATCATAATACCGGTATCGATGGGTTTCGCTGGGTTTGTCCGACTTGTCACTTAAACAAGAGCATTAGATTTAATTCTTTTTTTACGAGAAGCCATCTGTCTCTCAAAACAATAATTCAGATTATTTATTGCTTTGCATGCAACTTTTCCCCAAAATCCACCAAACGTGAAACGAAAATAGCCAATGAGAACACTTTGATCGACTGGTTTAACTTTCTGAGGGAGGAAATGTCCACTTTTATGAACCGCCGGCCGATAGAAATTGGTGGGGTAAATGAAAACTTTGAGCATATTGTTGTGGAAATAGATGAATCGAAATACTTACATCGTAAATACCACAGGGGCACTTGGAGGGAAGGCCATTGGGTATTTGGTGGCGTAGAAAGGGGAACAGGGAAATGCTTTTTAGTTGAAGTTCCCGATAGAAGGGCAGAAACCTTAGAGGCCTGATATTGCAACATGTAATGCCAGGTACCCATATCATATCCGATGGATGGGCCGCGTATAGGTGGATAGAGGGACTTGGTGGCGGAGTTTATTCACACTCAGTAATTATACATGAGCAACATTTTGTTGACCCCCATGACCCTAAAGTACATACTCAAAATATTGAAAATCTGTGGATGAGGGCAAAACGAAAACTAAGAAGTCAATTTGGGACAAGCGAGGCTCTCTTTGATTCGTATTTGCAAAAGTTTGTATTTCGAAATCAATTTAAACACCAAGATGATTTCTTCACTATTCTTTGCGTAATAAGTGAAAACTACAATATTTAGATAATAAGGTTTTACATGGCTTCTATGCTATTTAAGGGCCTTATCCTACACTTTATACGTAGCGATACAAGATTAAGGGCCGTATGGGCCCCAATAGTAGCTATCCCCCTAACGTAAATTTGGTTTAAATAATATTTGTCATGCCCTTTAAGTGCTGGGCAACAGTGTTTCTAAGGGTACCGTTTTTTACTATATAAGCTATATTAATAAGTATGTCATTTTCAGGGCCCCATTCTACACCTTAAACGTAGCGATACAAGATTAAGGGCCCTAGGGGCCACAAGAGTATCTATCCATCTAACATAAATTTGGTTTAAATAATATTTGTCATGCCCTTTAAGTGCTGGGCAACAGTACGGTTTTTTACTATATAATCTATATTAATAAGTATGTCATTTTCAGGGCCCTATTCTACACCTTATAAGTAGCGATACAAGATAAAGGGCCCTATGGGCCCCAATAGTAGCTATCCCCCTAACATAAATTTGGTTTAAATAATTTTTATCTTGCCCTTTAAGTGCTGGGCATCAATGTTTCTAAGGGTACGGTTTTTTACTATATAATCCTTTGTTAAGTATGTTTCATAAGTTTCTTCGTTGTAAAATGCTAAATTGGCAGCAACATCACGGAAATTCGGTCGTGTTTTTAAAAAATGTTAAACCGAAAATATACGAAACGAAAGAAAATAGTCAAGAAAAGTGTGATAAATTGCAATTTTTTTGCTATAAACTAATAAAAATGAACAATTTATTGTCTAAAATGGATAATATTGATAGGAATTCATTAATACTATGATTTCGGAATGTTTATAGAGGTAAATTATCAATAATATTTATCAAAATACTTTCTATTGGTAAAATAATGGATTACCCATATAGTTTTATCATTTTACGGCCCTACTTTTTAAAAAAAATATTAACTGTTTTAAGCAAGGTGCATATGTTCTCGACTGATGAAGAGGCCGGCATATTGTTTGGTTTATTTTGCTTTCTGAATAGCCTCCCTTAGGTTTGATCGGTAGGCTAGGTTATTTTTGGTTTCGGTCAGATCCGATAATTTCATGATTTTATTACAATTTAAAGATGTAATACGTTGTAGAAATACACAAAAACAAACCAAAAAATATTTAAATGGAATTATTTTACATTTTGGCATTTGGCTTTCACGGTTAAAAACCGCAGAATCAATTCAAAACTGTAGATTTTAAAAAAAACATCTCTCGAATCGGTACGCTGGCAAGACGCCATTTTGAATTCTTGTTTTCCGCTTTCGATTTAACGCACACTGGAAATGAATAATATTATATATGATAACTGCATGATACAATGTGAAGTCAAGTTAAATAGGGAACGGATTGTGGTGCGGCAAACCGTTCAACTTTCGACCGGAGGGTCTCGGGTTCGATCTGTGGTGAAACTCAAAGAATTTTTAGGTCATGGTGAAAGTTACCTCCATGACTCCCATTGCTTTATCGGTTTCAATGTAAACTGTTTATAGCCGTCTATATTGGTGTGTATTAGTTAGTGAGATGTGAGTTGTGAAGTATTGATGAATGAGATAAATTAGAGGCCCAACAAGATCCTGTACACAACATTGGTAGAGCAGCAGGGTATGCAAGTGCAGTTAGCAGGTTCATTGGACAAAAATATCCCAGTCGGATTCATTTGTCGATTCCCTGGAGAGAATAGCGAAAGTCGGAAAAGAAGTAATGATGTTAGAAGGGGAGGAACAAATAAAGTACGTGGATAAAAAAAATGAAAGAAGAAGCAAAGAAAAAAATGAAGAACCAAAACAAAAGGAAAGAGAAGAAGAAGCAAAGAAAAGGGAAGAAGAAACACTGAAACAGAAGGAAAGTAAAGAAGAAGAATCGAAACAGAAGGAAAGAGAAGAAGAAGAATTAAGGCGAAGGTAGAAGAGAGACTATCTATTAGAAATGCAGAGACTACAGATTGAGATGAAGAAAATTGAACGTTAATCCAACCCCGAGGTACAGGAAAAAAATACGTGAGTTTGACGAGTCAAAGGACGACATAGATGCCATAAAAAGAATATTACTGCAAGAACAGTAGTCCATCCTCTGGTGATACTGTTATTCGGTGTTACAAGTACAACGGAATAAATCACTTCTCAAAAGACTGCAAAATTCGAGTCTATTGGAATCCAGGCAGATATAAAAAAATGCTTCCAGTTCAGGTGATGTTAAAGACACATATCCAGAAAACCGTAACACATTGATGCCGTCCATATAAACTGTATATAGCCGTCCATATAAACTGTATATAGCCGTCCATATAAACTGTATACATTCGTCCATATAAACTGTATATAGCCGTCCATGATGTCACGGGTTGTGAGTAATTTGGCGAAAACATTCCCACTTTATTGCAACCCTTGATTCGCACGGCAACCCTCTAATAGTATATAATATATATTTATATATATATATATAGAATATATAGGATACACATATAATAGTATATGTTCCATTATTTCCCCTCCCCCATTCCTACCCGCACCCCGTAATAAAGTCATACCGCAGGTGGCCAGCGAAGCATTAGATGAAAGGCCTACATGCCGAAGAGGGGTCAGATGTTATGTTACACCTCAGGAGTTTGTCTTACGATTCGGCCGCTGTTCGGCTACGACAAAAGAACAGGAGCCCGTTCAGATGTCCGGCTAATTTTGTCTTTGTCGGAATGACGTACCTTCACCCCCCCCCCATTTAGGGCGGGGAATTAGCGAACACTGATTGACAGGCATAGATGGATGATTGGTCGGGGGGGGGGGGGTCACGTGTGCAAGCGTGGAAGTTGACTGAAAGCAGAAAATAGACATTCGACTTACGTTGCTCTTAGAGAACGATAGACAAAGAGAGAGAGAGAGAGAGAGAGAGAGAGAACGAGAGAGAGAGAGAGAGATCGTAAGAACGTCCTTTTCACTTTATTCATTTTTATTGGATTATCTTTGCTGTATTTATGCAAGCCACCAGATCCTGTTTAGGACTGGTGACTATGTAAATAAAGAACCTTTTCTATATTGTTACACAAGACCTGTTGGTTGATTATCTTCAATTACACAGCCCATCAAAAAAATGTATTTTGTGAATTGCCAGGAATGTTTGAATGAATGTATAGTAATTCATTTGGTGCTGATTTCAAAACTGTCACTGCATTTGCTGAATTGGCTCTAGTTTCTAAGATATTCGACACCCTTGAAAATATAATTGTACCCTTTGTGTACAACAAATGCAATAAGTTTGGTGTCTGTTGTGTCTTATTGAAATTATTATATCTGAAGTTTTACAGCGCCATTTCTGAAGCATGAAGTCGGTTGGAAATATTTCATTTTGTTACGAACCGCAGAGATTATATATTTCGATGACGTCATGGCGTTATAACATCACCAAGAAGTTTAGATCGATTAACGAGTGCGCGGTCGCTTGAGAAGTTTGTAGAATATTTGTATCTCTCTATCTCGCTGTAATTGGTGAGTAAATTTTGTGTACTACGTCACATTGTATAGTTTTAATTCGAAGATTGATTGTATTATATTACTTACAGTTTAATTTAACTATACCAAGTTATATCTGCTTTCTGAAGACGTCATGATTTCATCACGATGATGCTGCAAAAATAATCCAAATGTATTTCGTTACATCTGTGGAGAATACATGATTGAAAAGCAAAGAACAAATATAACCGAATTTGTGCAGCAGGCTAATTTTGGCTTATTTTGGTGTGAAGCTGGGAGACCAAGACAGTGTTTACTGGATTATTGAGCTTTCACCATCAGACTCCGACGAGGGGCAAGATCTGGAGTTTTTGACAGGGGAAAACAGTGGAGGCGATTACGAAGGAAGTTCTTCAACTCCTCAACAATTCAGCCAAGAACTCAATGACCTGATACGAGACCTAAATCTGTCCAAGCAAGCATCTGAGCTTTTAGCGTCCAGGCTTAATGAAAGAAATTTTCTCAAACCAGAAGTTAAAATAACATCTTATCGGAAAAGAGAAGAGTTTCTTCTTCCATATTTCAGCCAAGTGGAAGATCTTGTTTACTGTAATCACATCCCTGGACTTCTGCTCCAAATGGGACTACAAAACTACCATTCAGAAGACTGGCGTCTTTTTATAGACAGTTCCATCAGAAGCTTGAAATGTGTTATGTAACACAATGTTATCCGTTATGCATCTCTTCCCATTGCTCACTCAACATTACTTAAAGAAGAGTATGAGAATATCAAAACAGTATTGCAGAAAGTGCGTTATTATGAGCATCAGTGGTCAATTTGTGTTGATCTAACAATGGTAAACTTCTTGCTTGGGCAGCAGTCAGGATACACAAAATACCCATGTTTCATGTGCTTTTGGGATGGCAGGGCAAGGCAAGATCATTGGACAAGAGTGGCATGGCTTGCAAGCGAAACCATGACTGTAGGTAAAGAAAATATCATCAACAAGCCACTGGTTGACAAAAATAAGATTATTCTCCCATCGCTTTATATCAAATTAGGTTTAATGAAACAATTTGTTAAGACTTTAGACAAATCTGGCAATTGCTTCAAGTATATTTGCAGATCATTCCCCGGATGGAGCATGGAGAAGCTGAAAGCTGGGATTTTTGATGATCCTCAGATTCGAAAACTCATCAACGATCAAAATTTTACTAATTTCTTGGATCACCTTGAAGCTTCTTCATGGAACAGTTTTGTTTCAGTTGTCAGGAACTTCTTAGGTAATAACAGAGCAGAGAATTACGAAGAACTGGTGCAAGATATGCTCGCTAACTTCAGTAACATTGGAGCAAATATGAGCATCAAGGTACATTACGTGCACAGTCATTTAGACAAATTTCCAGGTAACCTTGGGGACTTTAGTGAGGAACAAGGCGAGAAGTTCCATTAGGATATGAGGGTGATGGAGGAGAGATATCAAGGAAGATGGGACATACATATGATGTCTGACTACTGTTGGAGCCTGCAGCGCAATTGCCCTAACAACACACACAAAAGGAAGCCGGGCAAACAGCGATTTGCTAATGCATTACCATAGACAATTATATTCATTATTTAATTAATTAGACATAATTAGTTTTTCAAATGAAAATGTTTTTTTCTATAACACTGTTACACATTTTTGAACACATTTCTGCATGACCATGAACAGTTTCACTTCTATTTGTTAGTATACTATTTTACTTCATGCAATTCTTGACAATTTTCAATCACGGTGCATACATTAGGACTCGTTCGTAAATGACGTAACGCAAAAAAAACACTTTTGACCCACCCTCCCCCTTGTCACAAAGTGTCACAAATTTTTCACCCCCTCTTATGTCACGTAACAAGTTAAAATAAATTAAAATACCTCAAATTACTTATTTATTTTTCTTTCGTCATTTTTTGGAGACAATCATTCTTTTACATGTTCCCACAAGGAATTCAGATGCTGATCGATAGAGATAATTTCAATAGCTTCTTCTTCTTTCTCTCCTTCTCCAACGCCGATTTCATAACTGTCAATTTTCAAAAATTCAAATTGAGAATAATAGTAATTTTGGCAGAAAATTCAACCAAATTTTGGATTCCCTCATAGATAATTATTATTTTTTTGTGACGTCACAATTTCACAGACCCCCCCTCCCCTGCCACAAAATCCTAGACCCCCCCCCTAAGCATTACGTCATTTGTGAATGAGCCCTTATTTAATTAATTTTATCGTAAAATAGAGTGTCAGAGATGGCGCGTGGGCTTGCTTATTATTACTTCAACAATTGCCTTCTCACACAATGCACAATAGTTGAATTACACAACCACTCTCAATAAAAACACAAGAAGTCAGTTTGACTCAAAAATATGAACATGATTGTTGCTTTATTTAATATAATGCAAGTCACAACATTTTATTCACTAAAAGCACTTAACAAAAGCCAAATCAATACTATGACTTCACAGAATCAATTCCTCGAATAATAAGTAATACTTCTATCAACTTCTTCACATAACCTATCTCCAGTCACAAAGTTCGTCAACTCTAAACAATTTACCTAACACAGTCAATCTACGCTTAACAATTCCTCCCGAACTAACTTACATTCTCTTATATAGGCTAGCTGGACAAAGCATCCTATCATTCTAAAGTCTCCCATTCAATGCATAATTAATTAAGAGGTTGGTGAACTTGGCAGAGTAAACGTGACATCGCAAGTCTCACGTTAATTGAATTCCCCCACACTGACACATTGTTTCTTGATTTAGTTGTAGTACAACCCTAACCCTGAACTCATGAACCTGCCCACGACGACGTATCTTCCTGAATTCTGCTGTGACATTATTCTTTATTGTCTAAAATCCCCCTACCTTGTTAAAGTTAATGGATTCTGTTTCCCTTTTTGTTCACCTGCCTCATATCGAATTTAATTAAACCGTCCCAACACTTGAACTTAAGTTCACATACACCCTGACCTACTTTCACTGTCCTGACATAGAGTCAATCTAGCAAAAGCACTTAGATATTCTAAATCAGCATAGTTGACTTTGTATAAAATGATTCAAATATCACTGGCAATGAAGTCACTGTTTACCAGTGTTATTGTTCGTTTGATTGCTTGGGAAACTCTGTGGCAGAAACACAAATACAAATACAAGTCACAGTTAAGTCAGCAACTCATACACTTAGACGACAAGCCAAGGATACCTCAAAAGGGGTCCTCAACACATATAAACTGTATATATCCGTCCATATAAACTGTATATAGCTGTCCATATAAACCGTATATAGCAGAAAATATTTTAAGGAATTTTCACTAGACAACAATTCTAATGGGGGGGGGGGGGAGTTTAGACATGACTCAGCATTTTATATAGGGTGGTGATGTGAATATGGTGGGGAGGGGTAGGGGGTGGGGTAAAATAATGTAATATAATAGGGATAGTTTTTAATATACAAAATGAGTTTCAGCTAAATATTATGCCTTTGGCTCTGTTTTGAGGTACCCCAAAGCATTTTAAATTTTAAACAATTTTACTTTTGTAACATTGCCATTGTATTGGTTAAACTTATTAAAACTTATTATCAACAATCACTTTTTAAAAAAAAATGCATATTTCAGCAACATTGATAAACATTTATTTATAAAAATGATCACATAACTAGAAATTAATTAATTCAAGTGTTAACAATGAAAACATTTAGTTTTATAAAAAAAATAGCCCTTCTTATTGTTAAGTGCTGACTTTTGTTCTCTCGATGCAATTTTTGTTCATGATGAAGCCATTGCGAGCTTTTTCACCGCACACTGAATTTGAGGCTTCGTTGACGAGTTTGATAAGTCTCTCTACAGAGTGGGTGTGACATGGAACATCAGTGAATATTAGCAGATCAGTGTTGTCTCCAAACATTATTTCACGTATTGTTGGAATTTGTGAAAGTAGAAGAAGTGCAGTAACGTCTTCACCAATCCGAGAGTATTAATTCGATAAAATCAGCAGCTTCGAAATTTAATTTTCGAATGACAACTTTCCTGATTCCTAACCCTACTGACGAGCTTTCAGGATGCGTCGAAGTCCAAGCTCCCTTACATGACGTCGATCATCAGTTATCATCGCCAGCAACACATTTTCTGGGTGACCAAAAATGCATTTCTTTGAATGACTGGATTGATGACAGCCTTAACTTCTACCGGTCCAAAAGTGCCATGCACCATCTTTGCAACTAGGCTTAGTTTTTTATGGCAAACCAAACAGGTGCATACACACGCATTACATAAACCGTTAAGTTTATTAAATTGGAAGTTGGATTACTTGTTGAGATATACAGCCGAAGAATTATGTTTGCTGTCGTGAGCAAACGCAAGAGAGCCAATCCGGATTTATTCCGGTAAGTTCTTCAGAGCAATTTCTACTACTTATGCTTAGACACATTTCATATAAATACATTTGATCTGTACTTAAACTCTTTACTTGTCACTTCTGAGTTCACATTTAATTGCAGTAAATTTACAGACAGGCAGAAGCTCACAAGTTGGTAGAGCTGATCCTATGAGGCCCTACAATCCGTTTGGTGCAGTTGTTGGACCATCAAGACGTTTCATGAGATGACGCAATGGTAATTCATTAGCATGAAGCAAACCACACATTTTCATGGCACCACTGCAACGGCATTCCAAGCTCCTATTCCACCAGTAGAACCATATTCGTGGCAGTACCATAAAATTTCCATGTATCTGATTCATGTCTAGTCCAACTTTGCTGTAATAGCTACTGTCATAGCTAGTTTTTGTATAGATTAGTTGTATGTATAATATTTATTATTTCCGTGGCACTTCTGTTTCTTGGTAGTTGTATATATATTTCAGTCTCTTCGGAGTATATGATTTAACTAACTTGACTTGAGCGTATATTAAATTATTAAGTATCCACATGTATGAGACGAATCACGTGTAAAAGCACTGAGTAGACTTGGTGTATAAATATATATATATATATATATATATATATATATATATATGTTTATTTATTTATTCTTATTCACGAAAATACATACATGGTATAAAAATGATGTGAGATGAGGAGGCCTTTCATCTAATGCTTCGCTGGCCACCTGCGGTATGACTTTATTACGGGGTGCGGGTAGGAATGGGGGAGGGGGAATAATGGAACATATACTATTATATGTGTATCCTATATATTCTATATATCGTCTGCCTAAAACTAATAATTTCACTTCCGCTAAGCTAAGTGGCCAGATAATTAAAACCATCTCTGTGCCAACTGTAAATTCTCTAGCCTAATCTGATTATTACAACATCCCCCTTTCCTTTAAAAAACAAATGTTATACATTTAGTTTTTTAGCTGTCGTTTTTCTGTCGTTAACTTAATAAAATTTACTTTTGTCAAAATAAAAATACAAATTTTTGTTGTACCACATCACCTCAATAGTAATCTATATAAAAAAATGTCAATGCTCTATATACAAAATGTCAAACAAAATGGTTATGATACAAAATATCAAACCAGTTATGATACAAAATTCATTAATAAAAATATTCTTGTCAATACTATATCTCATTTTCAATTTTTAAATGCATTTATAGCATAATATCATAATATTGAAATAAAAATTTATTCAATTTTCAAAAATATTATTATCAATTCAGTTTTAAAAAAAAAAAAAATTATACAATAATAAGTGGTTATTCACTTAAGTTGGTACCAAGTACCATAACTTCTTCATAAGTTTTAAGTGCATTTTTAATTATCATTATTATCTCCCCTCTTTTTTTTTATCAGTACTGCACTTTTTTTTATAGTGATTTGTTTCTATCACCTTATGACTTAATTGTCATTTCTTTGTACATATTCAATTACTGAATTTAATTTTCAATATTCAACAGTTTCATATTTTTCTTCACATCATTATCATTCTTTTCTTTTGTATGAGAGCATTTTATTTCAGTACAATATATTTTTCATGTTATCTTTTGACAAACTTCTTCAGTTGCAACAATATTTTGTTCAACTTATTATTTACATTGCTTTTTCTAGCAAGTCATTTTTCTCTCATCTCATATGAAGACCTTTTCTTTTGTCTTCTGTCAATAACACTTTCCTTAGTGATTTGACAATATTCATTTTGCACTCATCATTTATATAAGACATTTTTCTTATGTCTTTCTCATCATTTTATATAGTGTGAATATATTAACTTTGCACTTCTCATGTCAATTTATCTGGACATATTCAATATAATCATCATGTACAATTCATTATGTCTTCTGACATATAAAAATTTTTTAACATCATTTTAATAAAATTCATATATTATTACAATCTTCTTTAGTCAATAATGTTCAAGTTACATATTTGAGACTAATAAGTCTTCTTGACAATAATCAATGTCATAATCAATAATCCTTTGATAGGATTTAACAAAATGTTTAACTTTTTTTTAAATCATAAAAAATTGATCAATTAACTTCAAACAATGAACAAATTCAATAATATTTTCATCAATGTGAATGAAATGAATGAGTAATTAATCATTCTTACCACATATTTTCATGTACATTATACTTGTTTAGTGTATGTGTTTTATTTTAAACACAATCTCTCCTCATTCTCATCTTAATTAAGTATGCATATTTCTATTTTAAATACATTATTTAATATACATGATTTTAAAAAATATTTGAGTCAATATACTCAATACAATAGTGTACTTGACAAGCTTAAATGTCATTATCATTATTCATATATTATATTATATTTTCAATACATACAAATCTGTTCTTTTCAAATACAACTCTTATTTGTATTAATCGTTCCAATATCCATATTATTTTTACTTATAGTTCCAACATTCATCTTATTTATTTTAGTCATTATCCTTATTGTTCTACTATATTTCATTTCTACTTGTACCAATATAATTTATATTTTCTTATTGTTCCAATATTCATTTATTTATACTTGTTATTCCAATTAGTTATATCTATTTTTGTTGTCCCAAAATATTTATTTTCTATGTTTAAATAATTCAATAGGTTTTTAATCAAAATATTTATTTATGACTGAGTCTCGATGAAATATCTGGTTTGCTGGGCTCTTTTAAACTGCATGTGTTTTCTTTATAAAACCTATGACTTTTATTTGCGTCATGTTTATGTATTTGTTTAAATTTCTGATTCTCACTAAATGATTTACATCTTGATTGAGTATGTCCTTTCATCTTAAATTTTAAGCAACAACTATTTTTCAGTTTAAAAAAATTTTTTTTAAGATGACAATTTTCTTACACAAAGTACATGTAGGTCCATCAAAAAATTTTCTACTTCCATTTCTTTTATATCTTATTGTTTGATAATTATTTACTGATTTGTGTGTGATCCTGTTTGAATGGTAGTTGTGTGTATGTCTATTCCTAAAGTTGTTATCCTGTGGTTGGTACTTATATCTGATATTAGTCTTATGCGTCTCAATGTCCCTTGTTTTAAATGGACAAAATGATTGTTTAAGTCCTAAATTCTTACATGTGTAACAAGTTATGTTTTTCAGTTTGAGGGTACATCTATTACACTGGTAAACAGTGATTTCATTGCCAGTGATATTTGAATCATTTTATACAAAGTCAACTATGCTGATTTAGAATATGTAAGTGCTTTTGCTAGATTGGCTCTATTTTACGAGATAATTAAAATTAATTAAATAATGTATGCACCGTGTTTGAAAATTGTCACGAATTGCATGAAGTAAAATAGTATACTAACAAATACTAGTGAAAATGTTAATAGTCATGCAGAATTTTGTTTAAAAAGATATGTAATAGTGCTATAGAAGAAAACATTTTCATTTGAAAAACTAATTATGTCTAATTAATTAATTAATATGTTAATTGTCTATGGTAATGCATTAGCAAATCGCTGTTTGCTCGACTTCCAATAGTGTGTGTCATTGGGGCCATTGCGCTGGAGGCTCCAACAGTAGTCAGCCATCATATTATGTCCCATCTTCCTTGATATCTCTCCTCCATCACCCTCATATCCTGATGGAACCTCTCGCCTTGTTCCTCACTGGTCCCCAAGGTTACCTGGAAATTTGTCTAAATGACTGTGCAGGTAATGTACCTTGATGCTTATATTTGCTCCAATGTTTCTGAAGTTAGCGAGCATATCTTGTACCAGTTTTTCGTAATTCTCTGCTTTGTTATTACCTAAGAAGTTCCTGACAACTGAAACAAAACTGTTCCATGAAGAAGCTTCAAGGTGATTCGTGAAATCTGAAAATTTTGATCGTTGATGAGTTTTCGAATCTGAGGACCGTCAAAAATCCCAAAGCCTTAACAAATTGTTTCATTAAACCTAATTTGATATGAAGCGGTGGGAGAATGATCTTGTCAACCAGTGGCTTGTTGATGATATTTCTTTACCTACAGTCATGGTTTCCCTTGCAGGCCATGTCACTCTTGTCCAATGATCTTGCCTTACCCTGCTATCCCAAAGGCACATGAAGCACGGGTATTTTGTGTATCCTGACTGCTACCCAAGCAAGAAGTTTACCATTTTTAGATCAACACAAATTGACCACTGGTGCTCATAATAACAGACCTTCTGCAATACTGTTTTGAGCAATAGGAAGAGATGCGTAACGGTTACCATTGTGTATCAGAACACATTTCAAGCTTCTGATGGAACTGTCTATAAAAAGACGCCAGTCTTTGGAATAGTAGTCTTGTAGTCCCATTTGGAGCAGAAATCCAAGGATGTCATTACAGTAAACAAGATCTTCCTCTTTGCTGAAATATGGAAGAAGAAACTCTTCTCTTTTCCGATAAGAAATTTTTAAAAATTCTTGTTTGAGAAAATTTCTTTCATTGAGCCTGGACGCTAAAAGCTCAGATGTTTGCTTGGGCATATTTAGGTATCGTATCAGGTCATTGAGTTCTTCTTGACTAAATGGTTGAGGTGTTGAAGAACTTCCTTCATAATCGCTACCACTTTTTTCACCTGCCAAAAACTCCAGATCTTGCCCTTCGTCAGAGTCTGATGGTGAAAGCTCTAATAATCCACTAAACACTGGTATAGGAACTTCACTGCTACGTGGAATTGGTCTCCTTGCAGATTCAAGATCAGGATAATCTCACTTTGATTTCTTGTGGCGATTGAAGCCTTTAACATTCACAATACAAAAATAAAAATCACCAAAATGGTCTTTCGGCTCTCGCCATACCATTGGTACACCGAAACTTAGACTTTTCTTCTCATCATTTGTCCACTGCCGTAGGCTCTCCACACAGTTTTGCAGACCTTATGGGGAGCCCAAGACTTGTCTTGGTCTCCCAGCTTCACACCAAAATAAGCCAAATATGCCTGCTGCACAAATTCGATTATATTTTCTTTGCTTTTCAATCATGTATTCTCCACAGATGTAACAGAATACATTCGGATTATGTTTGCAGCATCTTCGTGATGAACTCATGATGTCTGTAGAAAGCAGCTATACAAGAGAAAAAACTAAACAAAGTTATAACTTGGTATAGCTAAATTAAACAACAGACACCAAACTTATTGCATTTGTTTTACACAAAGGGTACAATCATATTTTCAAGGGTGTCCATTATCTCAGAAACTAGAGCCAATTCAGCAAAAGCAGTGGCAGTTTTGAAATCAGCACCCATGAATTGCTATAAATTCATTCAAACATTCTTGGCAACTCGCAAAAAATTTTTTTTTGTTGGGCTGTGTGAGCTTTATGTCCAAAATCCTTACAAAAAAAAAAAACACATTGGTTTGTCTCTATATTGTGTTGTTGAATCTATTTTATTTCTATTTTGTTTATTAGTGTCTGTAATAACAGAACAAAATGATTCTGCAGTTTTTGAAATTGAATGAATTTTCTTTATCAAAGGTGTATCTGTTTGTGTTTCAATTTCACTTGTTGTCTTGCTTATTGATGTCTTGTTTAAGTTTACTTGATTGTTATTTTTATTTGTTAATTGTGAATCTGCTATTTTCGTTATTATTTTTTCTTTAGTGCTTGACTGTTCATGTAGAATGTTATATGAATCAGTCACATCAGCTGTAATACTTTTTCAAATTTTTCAAATTTACTTGTCAATGTTTCTAAACTTTTTATTAATGTTTGAATTTGTCGACTCTGATCTTGTACAATTTTTTTTAAAATAGAATTTTCATTTTGTTGATCTGAATTTATTACAGTACTGTGATCATTTTCCTTTATTTTTAAATTAGTGTTTTCTAAGGTGTTCAATGTATCTATGTTATGACATACTTCATTGTTTAAATGAACAAATAATTTGTTTCTTGATTCGAATTCTTTATTGCAATTATTGCATTTTATGACAGGCTTTGTGTTTATTATTAGATTATTATTTTCTATTTCTGACTTTTTGTTAATGGGTTTTAGTTCTAGTTTTTCTCTGTGTGAATCTAATTCTTGCTCCATATCTGCTCTCATTTTTAGAGCATTTTCGAAAAAAAATGCTCTATTGTCCCCGTTTTGTCTGTCCGTCCGTCCGTCCGTCATCACCCTAGATCTCAGCAACCATAAGTCCTAGACCCATGATGTATATATCATTTTGTAGGTCTTGGCCTGCCAAGAAATGGGTTTTTTCCATTTCGCGATCTGACCTCTCAGGGCCGTAAAAGGGGCCTTAGTACCGTTTTTTACTATATAAGCTATATTAATAAAGGAGCGCTATATCTCAGCAACTATAAGTCCTAGACCCATGATGTATATATCATTTTGAAGGTCTTGGCCTGCCATGTGTACATCAAAAGTTCATTTTGCGATAGGACCTCTGAGGACCGGGCTTCAGGGCTCCTAAGGGGCTTATATATTATATATACACCTTGTACGTTCAATAACCCGTTCATTTGGTGCGAAATACTGCAGCACGTAGTTTCACCAAGATTTATTAAGAAACTCATCAAATGAAATAGTAAGCTTGTGTTCTGAGTTTAATTGAAAGTATCAGATCTATGCAACAATTGACGGAGTTTTCGGACGATTAAATGACTATAATTTAGAATGTTTTCAATTATGAGTCCTATTTCAGTAACCACAAACCACTTGCAGTTAGATTTAAGAGACACTATTTTTTTTTCAAATATAAAGAAACGTCTTTATAATTTTTTTTTTACAAATATATGCATTACACAATTGAATTTATAAACATTTCCAAAATTTACAAATATTTACTGAAAGCTAACAAACGTACTGATACATAACACGAAAATGCGCTAACACGTTCTGTGTCCAGAATGGAGCAGGCTTACTTGCTTGTTTCTATTTCTCTTTGTAAAGCTATTTCTTTTTTTCTTTTTTCTTCTTGTATTTCTGCATCTTTTTTATTTTTCGCAGCTTGTATTTCTGCATCTTTTTTATTTTTCGCAGCTTGTATTTCTGCGTCTCTTTTATTTTTTTCTTCTTCTATTCTATTTTCTTTTTGTCTGCTCGATTTTCTGCTTCTATTTTATCTTCTTTATCCTTATCTATTCTCTCTGTAACAAATTTGGTTAATTTTTCACCTGTCAAACCCAACATTTTGCCTTGTCCAACATAGTATTCAAATGATCCTAGTTGCTCAGCCATTGTAAAATTTATTTATTTTTCTTTATCAAATTATTTATATAATTGATTTCTTAATTTTAATTTATTTATGCTGTATTGGTTTTTCATTGTATATATGTATATATAGTATATTTCAGTATTCAATATTCCTGAACCTATATGCAATCTTATGACATGTCAAAATAAAATTAAATTACCAATGTAAAAATAGTTCTAATAATAAGTGGCAAATGAAAACGTACAATAAATAAAATATTTCTAAGCTTAATATGCTATTACTAAAAAATGTAAAAAAAATTTTACAGACTAAGTTAATATTATTTAATTAAATATATAGTTTGACGAGCGAAAACAAGTATACAACTTTACAAGATTACTTGTAAAAAAAAAATTTACGATAGGAATTACTTCTAAACAAATATTTTAAGTAAAATATCTAGATGAAAACAATATATATTTATTTTGATTTAACTAATTTTCCAATTAGAACTTTTCAAATAGATATTTAACTATATACTAAGGATGTAAAAAAAATTGTTTCTAAGCATTACATACTAATATAATAAAATTGACATAGTTTGCAAATAAAACAACAATTATAATTAAACAACATGAAATCACTGTAAAATACTTGTCATGGGTATATTTTTGTGTATATCAGTTGTATGTATAAAATATATATTATTTCCGTGGCACTTCTGCTTCTGGAAAGTGTATATCTATTTCAGTTTCTTCGGAGTATATGATTTAACTAACTTGACTTGAGCGTGTATATTAAATTATTAAGTATTATTTGTATGAGACGAATCACATGTATAAATCACTGAGTAGACTTGGTTGTATAAATATATATATATATATATATATATATATATATATATATATATATATAGTTTATTTATTTATTCTTATTCATGAAAATACATACATGGTATAAAAATGATGTGAGATGAGGAATCAAGTCCGTCTGCTTGTCTCTACCAAAAATCTATCGTCTGCCTAAAACTAATAATTTCACTTCCGCTAAGCTAAGTGGCCAGATAATTAAAACCATCTCTGTGCCAACTGTAAATTCTCTAGCCTAATTATTACAGCTACAAAAAGATTATGTTATGCCACATGCTGTTGAGGAATCTGGCTCTCAATGTGTGAGGAATTAACCCCCAGGTTCGCATACAACAGGTTATGCTCTTCGTTCAATTGTTTTGTGATACCAACGATTTCCTTTCTTCTCTAATTTCAAAGTCTTGTCCTTGCGCCCATCAAAGTACAGCGTCTGAATTGGATCAATTGTGTGTGAAAATTGTTCTCTGGTTAGCTTGCATTCACAAAGCAATTTATATCGATCAATCATGTTGAATGATTGAATATTTGCTGCCTTAATTCGATCACAAAGGCTGAAGACTAAACATATTTTTGTGTTTTTTTTTCTTTTCCTTGTAGATGATAGATAGATAGATAGATAGATAGATAGATAGATAGATAGATAGATGATAGATAGATAGATAGATAGGTAGATAGATAGATAGATAGATAGATAGATAGATAGATAGATAGATAATAGATAGATAGATGGATGGATAGATAGATAGATAGATAGATAGATAGATAGATAGATAGATAGATAGATAGATAGATAGATAGATAGATAGATAGATAGATAGATAGATAGATAGATAGATAGATGTAAAATTAAATTAAGTTTTTTTTAATGTTTTAGAATGTCTGTAAGGAGCATTAAGTCGTGAGGAGAGGCATATTTTTTTTTATTCTGAGTACATTTTTCTACCCCTTTGTATATTTTGTGAGAATTTAAATTATAACGACATTTTTAACAAAATAAATTCATTAATACAATTTTTGTATATAATAAGAAATAATTATAAGAATAATTTCAGTCGTCCAATGCTGATAATATATAAAAGACATTCATAACAGTAACTAGGGTGGGGGAGGGGGGTCCAAATTTGAACGTCTCCCTGGGTATCCGCTTGAGGGGAGCCCCCAAACGAGTTTCCAACATTTTTATTTTAACACTAAATATGAATTACAAGCTGTACCCGCCACTCACTGCCGTGACTAAGCGTTCTGTAATGACCACAGTCAATGATGCTTTTATAACACACTTTGGAATGGCTGGAAATGCACCATAGGAACAATGTCGGTCACATTTAGAGAGAGCTTGTATTTTCAGGGGACACATACCTGTTAAGTTAGATGACCTAGTTAGGCTGGAATTAAAAGCAAGGCTAAGCGACCTTGTATTTTCGAGAGAAAAATGTTGTGATAAGCTAATTATCTACTGTCTGGTTTCGTATACATGGCGCCAAACTTCTACATGGGCTTGCTTAGACCCCTCAGCCGCGGCTTAGAACTGATGATGGCTGGCTTAGAATTTGTTATGGCTGGCTAGCTGGCTTAAGCCGTGGCTTAGGACAATGGGCGGCTTACGATGACTTGCGGCGGCTTACAGCTTACAGGCTATAACTAAACACAAATCGAAACTAAACAACGCAAAGTTGGACTGAACAAGCATGTTCACTCTTACACTCAGCAACGGCAACGTCCCTACATAACATTTTTTTAACTGTTCCCTTAAAAAATGTCAACTTAAAATTGCAATATAACATGAACAGGCCGTGCAGGCTTGAAACTAAAACCAAACATTCATTAAAAAAACAATCAATTAATGAATCCAATGATAGTTAAGTTATAATATATAATCATCATATATCATATTATTCATTTCCAGTGTGCGTTAAATCAAAAGCGGAAAACTAAGAATTCAAAAATGGCGTCATCCCCTGAGTCTCGATTCAACTTTTCTTTTAGAAATATCTACAGTTTTCAATAGTTTCTGTGCTTTTAATTATAAAATGTAAAAGTCCCCAATATTAAAAATTAATAATTAGCATATAATATCATTAAAATCATTGTAGTTTTTATTACAACAGAGCATTTTAACATCGTCAAACATAAAACAATAGTAATAATCGAAAATCTCCGATAAGACTATTGACCGTGTTTTCGTATCTAATTTCGTAAATAAAGATCTTTTTAAAAGTCGATATAATATTTTAAAAAAGAAATTCTGCAAATTTCTATACTAATTAAGTTCTTAGCTTTTAAAATACTTATGATTTTAAATAAATACGGCTTTGAATTATTTCTTAATTACAAAATAACAATATAGACCTAAAAAACTACGTCAAAAGGCAATGAAAACATAACCGAGGAATATTTTTCTAACAGTACATTAAAATTGCACACTTTATTTGTACGGCGCGGTGGCTGAAAGGTAATGAGACTGGCTAAGGAACCATTATTATGCATACTCTCCGGGTTCGATTTCTGCAAGAGACTTTTTTTTTCAGAATATATCCTTTTAGTTGTTTTAATGAAAAGTAACTAACTAGATCTCGTTGACATTTTTTTTTTAATTTAAATAATTTATCTTTTAGGATGTTGTAAGAAAAAGAAACAATAACTAATTAGATTTTAAATTATTTCATAACTTTAAAAAAAAATTAACACAGAGGCGTAACTAGGGTGGGGGGGTCCAAAATATTAAGTACATAATCTCATGTCATGGTATTGAATGTCAAAATGCAGGGCCCCCAAATCCTAGGTTCTGCAATGGCTTTACAAGTCTATCTTCCTGCAAAGGCTTTGACATTTTTTTTTATTGTTTTTTTTTTCAGAATATATATCCTTTTACTAACTTTTAGTTGTTTTAATTAAAAGTAGCTAAGTAGATTTCTTTGACTTTTTTAATTTAAATAATTTATCTTTTAGGATGTTGTAAGAAAAAGAAACAACAACTAATTAGATTTTAAATTATTTCATAACTTAAAAAAAATAACACAGAGGCGTAACTAGGGTGGGGGAGGGTCAAAATCGAAAGTCCCACCGGGCTCCAGCTAGAGGGGAGCCCCCAAAATTATTTTTTACATTAAATATTAAGTACATAATCTCATGTCATGGTATCGAATGTCAAAATGCAGGGCCCCCAAATACTAGGTTCGGCAATGGCTTTACAGGTCTATCTCCCTGCAAAGGCTTAGCGGGGTACAGGTAGTATATAATAATATTCATTTCCAGTGTGCGTTAAATCGAAAGCGGAAAACAAGAATTCAAAATGGCGTTATGCCTTGTGTCTCGATTCAATTTTGTTTTTTTGAAATATCTACAGTTTTCAATAGTTTCTGTGCTTTTAATTATGAAATTTAAAAGTCCCCAATATTAAAAATTAATAATTAGCATATAATATCATTCGAATCATTGTAGTTTTTATTACAACAGAGAATTTTAACATCGACATACGTAAAAAATAGTAATAATCGAAAATCTCCGACGTCGGAGATGATAAGACTATTGACCGTGTTTTCGTATCTATTTTCGTAAAACAAGTTCTTTTTAAAAGTCGATATAATATTTTAAAAAAGAAATTCTGCAAATTTCTATACTATTTAAGCTCTCAGCTTTTAAAATATTTATGATTTTCAATAAATACGGCTTTGAATTATTTCTTAATTACAAAATAACAAGATAGACCTAAAAAAAACTAGGTCAAAAGGCAATGAAAACATAACCCAGCAATATTTTTCTAATAGTACATTAAAATTGTAACATAATTTGACTGGCGCGGTGGCTGAATGGTTATGAGACTTGGCCAATATTCACTTTTTTGCAGACTCTGCGGGTTCGTTTTCTCCCAGAGACATTTTTTTTTATTGTTTTTTTTTTCAGAATATATCCTTTTAGTTGTTTTAATGAAAAGTAACTAATTAGATCTCTTTGACATTTTTTTAAATTTAAATAATTTATCTTTTAGGATGTTGTAAGAAAAAGAAACAACAACTAATTAAATTTTAAATTATTTCATAACTTAAAAAAAATATTAACACAGAGGCGTAACTAGGGTGGGGAAGGGGGTCTAAAATCGAAAGTTCCACCGGGCTCCAGCTTGAGTGGAGCCCCCAAAATTATTTTTTACATTAAATATTAAGTACATAATCTCATGTCATGGTATCGAATGTCAAAATGCAGGGCCCCCAAATCATAAGTTCGGCAATGGCTTTACAAGTCTATCTCCCTGCAAAGGCTTTGCAGGGTACAGCTAGTATCAAATAATAATATAATATCATAATATAATAACATAATATCATTGAATGAATAATACGACCATGCAAATGTTATGATAATGTTATGATACAACATCAGAATTATCATGGAGAAATAGCACCATGTCTGCTTTGTACGGCGCCATAGACGATCTCCTGGAGTTAAGCGTATAGCCAGCAGTGCTGAACATTGGAACTTTATCTAAACTGTTAGATGCAAGCAATGCGCTGTGCAATCCACTCTCTCATGGCCAAGTACTTTGGACAACAATTTCATATTGGTTGCACCGTCGGTTGTGTTGAACAATATCATCTTTTACAACGTTTTTCTTAACTTCACTTCTTGTGCGTGTGTCCGCGGAATTTGGCAATCCAATTTTAGACAACTTTCCGATAAGCTATAGCTCTGATACTTTCAATAAAACTCAGAACTCGATGACAATGCAATAATCGTACTGTTTCATTATGATTTGATGAGTTTCTTAATAAATAAAATTAAATATGTAAAATTGTCGTGGCTGAAGACAGTGACGTCAGAGCTCTCCGATATGTTCTTGCGTGGCGAGGTCAAGTGAGAGGTCATGAGGTAATGTTTGCGTGACGAGGTCAAGTGACGAGAGATCGAGACGGGTCTTTAAGAGTATGACGCGTCATACTTGTAGTTTAATGCTACACTTAGCCTCTCATACTCAAATGCCAGACATCAAAAACTAAAAAGTAGAAAATACGGCCAAAATTGATTTTAAAAGCGAACGCAGCGCAATAAAAATGATATTCGAATACGTTCCACTACTTTCTTTGATTTCTGCGCATGAATAAGTGTGACGTCAGAGCTCTCCAATACGTTCAAGCAGAACTATATATAGTTTAATCGGGTCTGTCTTACATCAACATTTTTTAACTCTTCGTATTAATTGAAAAAAACAACAACTAAAAAACAACGTCTTTCTTGCGAAAATAATTTCTGAATAAATTGGTAACATGGTAATAGTAATAGACTTTATAAGAGCTTCTGATTTTTATAAAAAAGAAAAACGTTGGCCGCAAACTTTCGACATTTTTTTAAAATTAACAACTAATTAAAGTTTAATTGAAAACTTTAATAACACTTCACTATTAAACTGCCTTAAAATATAAGTATTAAAATAACTATCAGATTATTAAATGATTTTAATAGTAGAATAACTAATTGTCAACAGTTGTCTCAGTTATGCTTAGAAACAGTAACTCAAACAATTGAATTAAAAAAAAATTTGCAAAAATTAGACTTGACAATTATATAATAAACATCATTTATCTGCTATCTATTCATTTACAATGGGTGAGGTCAACTTTGAGATAATCTTCCGATTATGCATTCTATTGACACAGGATATGAAGTAGATTAGCGAAACTTGATCTCAACCAGTGATTAAATAATAAAAATGGAAACAAAACAATGCGACTTAAAAAAGGGACTAGATTGACAAATTATGTGAGCATCTCTTGTGCTATATTGAATATGTTTATAGTAGGCCTGTGAATTATGTCTAATTAAAAAAAAATATTCACTAGACATCATCTATTCATGGTGAAGTGAAGTGTTCATCCAGTTACGACTGACATAAATCTTACCCCATCATCGTTTCCTGGAAGGATAGTTGCAGAAAGATCAACTTAATCCTCATCTAGCCACTCAACATCCTCTGAATGTGCATTTTCCATTCTGCCAATGGGCTAATGGAACTTTACTTTTTTATATTCTCCTACGCCCGAGCTCTGTGTTATCCTGTATGTTTCTTCAACATTGTTTGTGAGGCAAAGTATAAGTGACACACTTTGCAAATTCGATCATGTAAGTTGGTCTGCAAAGATCATACGGTTGCACTTTAAAAACTCCTGTTGATCTTGGCATAATGTCATCAAATTTGAGAGTTTGTGCCACAAACAATGAAGGAAATTTATGAGCATCTGCATCTGCTCTTTCTGAAGCTCTGGATGAAAAAATAATCTCCAAGGTAAAAGTTTAAAAATGAGCAACGTACTTTGTCGCAACATTTATGTCCTGACATTTCACAAATTGAGTGAAGTATTGGCTGGTGCGAACATGATGGTCGAACCATTCCTTATCCTTCGACATCAGTCCTGCTGCATCCAATTAGGATTTCTCAGGGTTGATATATTCTGCAAGTGTAGGAAATTGGTCAACATGTGACCAGATTTCAGCTAAAGTTTCACCTGCAAACTTGAAGTTTGTTCTCTCTAAATCCTCATTTATTGTTCTGCCTGCGAATCAAAGTGACTGCCATAATGTTCATTTGGCAATATGACATCACACAGTTCTCTGCTAAATTGAGCCATTCGATGTTCCACGCGATTACAAGCACTTCTTCCTGGTGCACTGGTTGCAAGGAATAAGGCATCAAGATTATTTTAACGAAGTGATGGATTGCAACTTCAATTACTTTTTTGTATTATGATACAAAATCCAAATTGTTTGATCAGTGATATAATTATGCAGCAGACAACTAAGAAACAATAACACTTCCGGAAACGCTACACATAAAACAAGGCTTCGCAACAGTATACTAGCGCTCCTAACTAGCATGAAGAATTGTGAACAACACATTGAAAAGATATGCATTTCGTGCTATTTTGACATAAAACTAATTCAAGTGTTTCACAAAATTTGTTGAAAATTATATTTAAAGCTATTAAGTTCAACTAAAAAAAATAGAAAATTAAATTAGAAAGAAAATTAAAAATATATAAAAAATGTGACGTCACACTTGGCCACTCCCCCCCCCGCCCCCTGTCACAAACTGTCACACTTTCTTATACCCTCCTCCCCTTGGAGCGTGACGTACTTTATGGACGGCCCCTTTTGTGTAAATGTCTGCGTGCATTCTAGATTTTTAATATAATTTTACAAGCTATAGCATATTTTATTTTATGTTTCATTTCATACTAACGACAATATATTTATACATAATTTTACCTGTTAAATTGCTTAAAATTTAATTTAAATTTATTTTTAAAAAAATTACAATGGAAAAAAATACTAATATTAACGAGTTGTTGTTTACATTAAATAAAGAACAGAAAATAAAATTTCGTAACATTGAAAAAACATAAAATTAACAACTGTAACAACACATTGATTTCCTGATTCACTGCATACTTATATATATATATATATATAATTATATATAAAATGTATATATATGTATAATATATTATACTATATTTTAATAATACAAATTCTCAGTTAATTACAAAACTAAAGAGCAATAATAACACGATCGTCATAAGATAAAATCGTATAAAAAAGTACAAACCATGGGAGTAAGGAAGTAAGTAAAGGTAATATCGCTCACAACGCTCACGAGAAATGTCGAGAATTTAATCGTAAAAACTCAATTAGACGATTTTTCTTGAAATTGAAAGACTATAATGAAACTATTATGAATAAAATAAAAAAACATTCCTTTGCTGTGTTCAATGAGTAGGTTAATATAGTAATAAAGTTAATATACAAAAAAAATTACTCAGACTCGAATTCGACTATTTTTAAGTTAGCAACGTTAGCTAGATAATTCCCAAAGAATCATTAACATTGTAGTATTAAAATAAAATTAAGTGGTGTTGGTAAACTATTCTCAACCTTGTGTAGCAGTGGTATTGTGAAACTGTTGTACAACAGTACAACGTATTATGGAACGCAAAATTTAAACGGTAATTCCGAATTTCCCACGACTTAGGAAAGTTTTTGACAGCTTGGCTTAACATTTTTGTGGCGGCTTACAGCTTACATGGCTTCGTGGCGGCTTAACAATGGATGAAAACAACATTAACTTAAAATGGTTTTAAATATATGACTAAAATAAAATAAACAAAGCTATAGGAACAAGAATATATTTAAACACTCTAAAACAGCATTAAATAATTTATATACAATCAACAAGTACAATGGTCATTGTTATACAATATCGGCTTCATAATCACAACTCTGCTGCTCTTACGTCACCTACTGAATGCTTTCAATAGTAAATTTTACGGTGCGCGTGTCTACGGGAATTCCCTTTCATAGCGCACCACCGAGGGCAAGGATATAATATTATCTAATAAGGATTGTAAGCAATTGCAACATTCTGTGACTAAGTGTATCTATGAGTAGCCTATTTGACAACTAAATTTTTTGTGTTATGAACCAGAGGCGTTCCTAGGGATTTGGGGGCCCGGGGAGATCGGCCTTTTTGGGGGCCCCTGCAATTTGACATACGATATCATGACATGAGATAATGTACTTAATAAATATATGTCTACATTCAAATTAGTACAGTATATCAATAAAATTTACAAAAAATAATCAAACTCTTTTAATGAATAATTCCATTGTTTTGTGACGAGATAATGCACAAGTGACAAATCTCAATTCATATTGTCTCAGGTCGTGTTTTCTGTGCAGTAAAGGTATTTATAACATCATCTAAATCAAAGTTGTCTAGTATTTTTGACTTCACTGAGATTAAAGCCATGCTGCTAAGTCTTTCTTGCGTCATTGTTCTCCTGATATAGTTTTTGATTAACTTGAGTTTTGAGAATGATCTCTCACATAATGCAATGGAAGTTGCCTGAGATAGCAGTATTTGGATGAAGGTTGCAAGGTTTGAGCACACATCATTATCATATGAAGCCAGCTTCCTCAATAAGCCATTGGTGATTGTGGAACTGCTTTGTTGATGAAAGTGGTCGTGCATCAATGACATCATTGAAAAAATGATTAGCCAATATGTCATCATACAAATAGGAAAAAGTAACAGTTTTTCCTCAGTTTGTGATCATCTATAGCATTCAACAGGTATCTTGGTTTCAGAAGAAACCCAAAGGTGTCCACATGGATTTGCAACCTTTGGAATCTATCCTTTTTCTCCATATGAAGTCTGTCCAGCACTTCTGTCGCAACACGTTTGAATTGCAGTTCTATTCACAGTCCTACATAAGAACTCAACTCCCCATCAGTCTTTCCTTTCTTCTGGTTGTTTTGTCTACAGGAAATCCATAGCATTCAATGCCTCCTTTTGCTCTTTCGATGGATTGGATGATCAGTTTCGTCCATTTCTCATCATTTTGCAGAAAGCATGAAATGGTCTTCAGCAGCTTTGTCAATATGCAAAGAAACTGACGACGCAGTTTCTTCTCTTGAGTACCATCATGTAATACTCTCCTTTTTTAGATTCCAGGCTCCAGTTTCTTTCAGTTTGGTCTATCTCTGGGGAGAATTGGGAAAAAAGTTGAGCAATTCATGAAAAAAGGTGACAATTAATAGATCTATATCAGCAGAATGAAGAGCTGCCCAGTTGAGAGAGTGATTATCACAGTTCAGAAATGTTACGTTTGGATTTATGTCTAAGAGACGTTTCTGCAGGCCAGACCGTCGGTCACTCATTGTGACTGCGTTATCATAGGTTTGACCTGTGCACAGATTAAAGTCTAGTCCAATGTCTTAAAGGGTTTTCAGAACAAGTTCTTCATAATGTTGTGCATATGGCTTCAAAATTTCAGAATAACCAAGAAATGACTCTTTTATTTCAAAATTCTCGACATCCAAGTAACAAACTTTAAGGGATACTTGTTCTTTGTGAGAAACATCTGGAGTGAAATCAAACATCAGAGAAAAGTATCAAACTTGCTTGACTTTCCCAACAATTGATTCCCTAACTTTATTGCCCATCAAATTCATTTTAAATTATTCAAGTGATTTTACGTAACTTCATGAAATTCTGCAAGAAATATTAAAGATTCTAGGAAGTTCCCAGGACTGGGAGAATCCAGTTTTTCTTTGTGGCCAAGTAAGCTTGAGCTGGTTTTTGCTAAGTACTTGACAGCTATTGCCACACTTCTGTATCTTTGCATGAATTATCTGAATGGAGATACTTTTCTTCGTCATGTTCATGGTCTTCTTTGTTTTCAATGCTATTATCAGGTTTAGTCCTAGAAAAAACCCTTCAAGTTTTTCTGGATTTTGCAGCGTCTCGTCTTTCTGTAGCACGCTTTTTCCGTTTTGTAACCCCACTCTGGTAAACTCGTTCTTTCGGCATGGGAGAAGTTTCTCTATAAAGAGTAACATTCTTTTCATCCACCATGATTATGAGATTTTGTCAGACGAATAGACATAAGTATACGAACTATGACCCTGCTATTTATGTCTATGGACAGATGGATTAAAGCATGAACAAAAAATGGAAGATAAAATGCCGTCAAGATAACGTGTTTTACAACAACTAAAACTATGTTTTGACACTTTTAGTAAACTTTTTACCAGTTTTTATTTGCGTAATAATTTACGTAATTTTGACATTCTTAATCTGTGTGGAATACATGCAACAGTGTCACTAACTCAGTGGCATCACTATGGTTGGTGTCACCCGATACGGACAACTCAGGATGTCACCCTCTCCCCCAAGACTTCCATCATGAACAATGGCGCATATTTTGAGTTTTCCTGCTCTAGACGGTCTTGGCCTTAGAGAATTTACTTCAAAATATCTAAGTGATGAAAACGATAGTATTACTGACTGTATTTCAGAAAATTTTCTCAATACTTACTTTTACATTAAAGTAGGTGTCATAACTACTTGTTTTATTAGTTATGAATTGGGAGTCCTTGTGACGATCTGTCTATGTCTTTTCTTCTCTGGTTGGGATTGACACTTTATCTAAGCGTGTACTCACTCACATACATCACAAATAAAGTATATAAACTGCCAAGTCCTATTCATATAATTTATTTGACGATTACACAAAATATAATTTCAAAATATAAGTAGAGTGAAACTATACACTGCAAGATACATATTCACCGAAACATCACTACTCTATTCTGTGTGCTGCCTATTTTTGTCGAACTGCACCTCTGTTCTGTACCTCTCTGTTCTCCTCCTGTCTCCCCTTAATTAATTAACTCATCCCTGACCCAATGATCAATATTCTTGTAAATACAATGCTCAACCTAGAAACTTTGGGACACTGATTCTTTGTTACATTAAGCAAGCGGCTTACAGTATGAGTGTATAAACAGCTCTGCTTATAATGTGAGCTTTTTGTCTTTACTTATATTGTAATTGCAAGTGTTTAACTTATAAGATAAATGGTTTGACTACTTATTTTATTTTATATTATTTTAAATAAAGCAAATAATAATTTTTTGCATTACATTTATAATCATAAGCCAAGCTACACCTTTAGGAAGTCTTGTTACTTGTTCTTTAGTTAGTCAGTTACTAAAAAAAAATAGCTGCATCAGTCATCGAAATCACTATTTTACACTTAGAATATTTTATTTGTAAAAAAAAAAAACCAAAACAGTGAACTGAATGTTATTAAATTGATAAGTATCATGCAAACATAACTATGTTAAACATGCAAGGAAAATTAAATTCGCAAGAACCATTTCAGAAGTCATTTATAAGTTTCTTATTTATATACTTGGTAGTTTTTATTTTTGCTTAAGTAATTATAATTAATACGACGTCATTTACAACATGATTCTATCATACTCTTTTTGTTCCCTCTAAGTTTTGAAATTCATTGAAAAACAGCAAAAAAAATGTGTTTTGTTACTGAATGTATTCATAATATACTTCTGAATAATTTACAATAGTGAAAAGCATTAGAGTTTTTTTTTTACTTTTTTAATCATTTAACAAATTTTTTCACAGCCATTTTTCTTCAAACGTTATATAAAAAATATAATTTTTTTTCCACAAAGTGAAATATAATCATTTTGGCTTAGCACGTCAAATCAGCGCTATATATTTTTTTTAATATGTTAAAGATATTAACATATTCTGTAATGAAACAATTTAATATAAAAAAAAACTTAAATAAATTGAAATTAAAAATCAAAAGTTGAAAAACAACAAGTTCCATGCATTTAATGTGAAAACAGCAGAAGCAAATAAAACTAATTCGGTTACACCTCTTATTCATTGTTATTTTTGTTCTTTGTTTCTGTTTTAGAAACTATAAAATCTACAGTAACAAACATATAATTAAACATTTTTCAATAGTTTCTCTTATAATAAATAGGTTTATTGGCCTGTGAGTACAAAAAGTAACATTCAGAAAAGTCGAAAATTAAGACCCCCCCCACCCCCCACTTGCATTATATGCATAATCTGTGCAACCTATTTAAGATAGATTAGTGGTAAATTTTCTTTTTTTTTTGAAAGTAGATACACAAATCTATAGCATACTCAAATTTCATCTCAATATCTGAAGCGGTTGTAAAGTTATAAGCGGTTTAGTGAAAAAAATCTAAATTTGGGTAACTAATTCTGACCCTTTTTTGCCCTGTTTTCACAGACACAAAAAATGTCATAACTTCGCTTCTAATTAAGCTAGAGAGATAATCTTTGCTGTTTTGGAAATGGTTTAAAGAGATCCTTAATATGGTAACATTCATTTTGATGAATTTTGAATTCCACTTTTTTCACTGATCTACCTAATAGATGTCTTTAACAAAAACTAACACGACTAATACCAGCTAGGAATTACAAAAATTAAAACAATTTTTTTTATGTATCGGCAATATCTTATTTTTTAGAATTATGACTTGACTGCCTTTGAAAAAATATTATTATTTTTTTGTATAGTGATATCTCTATAAAATTGTAATTTAGCATAAAATATTATAAGTGTATGAAACAAATTAATAGAAAATTTAAATTAAGAATAAAAACGTAGTGAGGTGTTTTTATCTCTAATACTTACGGTATCTGTTCAGATGGTGATTCCAAGATAGCAGTCTTTTTCTGGCTTTTTTTTTACATGAATAGGCTCTCAAGTTAAATATAGAGGTCAGAGGTCATGACCCACTTTTAGAACCACTGACATAGACATCGATACAGTTGAAAAATGTTACGTTATATAGAAATAAGCTCTTAAACCGAAAATAGGAATTGGAGAAACATAACTAAAAAAAATATCGTTTTTACTTTTACTAGTTTAGTTACGTTTTATTTAATGTGCAGCTTCAATGTAAAAGACGTCTTGCTATTTTTACATTACACATAACCTTTGGTCGCCTTTATAAACTTCACTTCACGCGCAAGTTGGCACAAAACGTATGGCGCACAACAACTGAGGCAGCCCCCGGTCACAGTGAAGTCATTGCAAAGAGACCCCTGAAATGAAATGATCACACAAGAAAGAAAAACACTATAATTTCTGAAAATGGCTACACCACACAAAAAAACACTATTTATCCCACCAGACTGAGCCGCATGTTTTATTTTCTTAATACATGCTAGAAATGATGGGAACTAGTCAGTTTAGAACATAGATATATAAGACCATAGATATAAAAGACTAGATCGCTTATGGGTTATGCATAGACATATATTGCGCGGACGCTAACTTTAAAAAGAGAAGAGTACAATTCTGTATAACCTGATGACGTAATACGCATAGAAACCTCAAGTAACCGAAATAAATAGCAGAAGACATTTTGCATTGTTTTCCTTGACAAATTTTCAAAAACTTTTTTTCCAATTAACTTTGAATAAAATATAAAATGCCTTCCTGTTGTGTACCCGGCTGTTTGAATAATGACAAAACACAACCTTCAAGAACTTTTCATAGGTAATTACTTTCTTACAAAAATATCTTAAATATACTTTGGTTGTTAGAACCTGAATGCGAATTTTTATTCTTTCATTAAAAGTTCCATTTTTAATTGTACAGCAGTATATTTACAAGGGCAGCACCAACCCATTAGACCTGATGGATGGAAAAATTTATTCATTGATTTGGCCTTTTATTGTTATTCATCTTTTGTAAGCCATGAACAGCTAATATCTGAATTTGCAATTGAAAACATGGATGGGCATATTGTTTAATCCGCGAGCCACAATGGATCGTTACATTTGGAAGAAGAGCTATATCAATAGAGGATATAAAATAACGCACTGGCTTCGGGACCATACAGATGGTCTCCGTATTTTTTTTTCAGGGACCATAAATATATGTGCGCATGCGCGACGTTGAAACCATAACGTAATTTTTTTTTCAATAGTACATTAAAATTGTAGCTTAGTTTGTGTGGCGTACTGGCAGAATGGGTTACTCGCTTGGCCGTGACCCATTTTGGTTGACTATATAGAGGTTCTATTCCTCTCAGAAACATAACTTTTTTATTGTGTTTTTTTTTTTCAGAATGTATCCTTTTAGTTGTTTTAATGAAAAGAAACTAATTAGATCTCTTTGACATTTTTTTTTAAATTGAAATAATGCATCCTTTTGGATGTTGTAAGAAAAAGAAACAACAACTAATTAGGTTTTTTGAATTATTTCATAACTTAAAAAAAATATTTTGTAAATATGTATCAAAGCTGAACACAGAGGCGTAACAAGGAGGGGCGGTGTCCAAAATCGAAAGTCCCGCCGTGCTCCAGCTTGAGGGGAGCCCCCAAAATTATTTTAACATTAAATATTAAGTACATAATCTCATGTCATGGTATCGAATGTCAAAATGCAAGACCCCCAAATCCTAGGTTCGGCAATGGCTTTACAATAGTCTATCTTCCTGCAAAGGCTTTGCAGAGTACAGCTATTCCTAAATATTACCTAACTTGTCCTTACCATCATTTTTGCGTCACACTTTAAAAAATTCAGAGTAGCCTACATATTTCAAATTTACTAAATAATAATAAGATTAAGAAACGAAAATAGAGGGGATGGGGAAGCATTCATATCCAAATACTGACGGAGACGAATTAACGAGTGTTACCTTTCGGGGGGTGGGTTACGATAGATACTAATTTAGCGCATAATTTTTTGTTTTATTCGATCGACTTTATTAGGCTTGGGCAGACCCGAAAAAAAGTAATAAAGAATAACTGCCGTGCATGTGCACATCTTTACTCTTAGTCTTAGACATATATCCTGACAACTGAAATATATAATTCAAAGCCGTATTTATTTAAAAAAAATATTATAAAAAATATTTCCGATTATTAACAGCAAAGTGACTTTATTAGGCTTGGACAGACCAGAAAAAAATTAAAGCCAAATATAAAAATATCTCAGATTATTAACAGCAAATGACGTCATCCATCAACGTCTGCAGTAAAAAAGAGTTCTCATTCTTTCTGTTTACTGACGTCATCAAAGTTTGCTGGTCGTGTCTCGAAAAAAAAATACGTAGCACGCCCGGTCGTATTCGAAGCCACTGCGTTTTCTAAAATACTTTAAGTTACTGTTACTAGATTAGATAGATAGATAGATAGATAGATAGATAGATAGATAGATAGATAGATAGATAGACAGACAGACAGACAGACAGACAGACAGATAGATAGATAGATAGATAGATAGATAGATAGATAGATAGATAGATAGATAGATAGATAGATAGACAGACAGACAGACAGACAGACAGACAGACAGACAGACATACATACATACATACATACATATATACATACATACATACACACATAGAGTTATGTGCTATATTAAATTTAAACAAGAATATAGTAGCTTACATGGATGTTGCACAACTTACCCAGAAATTGAGTCCCGCTGGTGTCTTTATAGACTCGTCTGAATGACAAAACTGGTTTAATGAGGAAGTCATGAATATTTTTATAGAAACATTTTTTTTCTTTTTCGTAAGATAAATCCTTTGAACGAGACTGTCGTTATCAGCTAAACTCAACATTGACTTAATATTTTCTTTTAAATTCTAGACTAATACAGTAAGAATCAAACAGTTAAAAAAAGGGCGATGCCCACACTCAAAGGTAGTTATTTTGTTTTACACTTGACCGATGTGTTGGTTTTGAGGAAAGAATTGACACATCATCAGACATGTAGCTGCTGTACGTCCTTACTGTGGACGTAGAGACTTAGTGGCGCCCATCTCCTCTACAAGTAAGCAGCGAATATGTTTTGGCTTTACCAGGGATAGAACAATATATCACTATTGACTTCGCTATCCATTCACTATGTATGTCTCAATGTCTGTTTACGTATGTTTGTCTGTATGTATGCTTGTCTGTCTGTTTGTATTTCTGTATGTCTGGTTGTATGTATGTCTGTATGAGTAAATGTCTGTTTACGTATGTATGTATGTTTAACTATGTGTGTATGGATTATATATGCACTAGCTGTACCCTGCAAAACCCATACATAGAGTTATATTCCCTAAGGTTTTACAAGTAGGCAACGTTATTTTTGTTTTCGAAGAGATACGATTTTATAAATGCAATATTTTGTAGAAATACAGATAAACAAAAAAAAATATTTAAATGGAATTATTTCACATTTTGGCCTTTGGGTTACTTGTTTGAAAACAGCAGAAACTATTCAAGAAAGTAGATATTTTAAACACCTTTATCGAATCGAGACGACGGGAAGATGCCATTTTAATTAAATTCTTGATCTCTACTTTCGATATAACGCATACGTGAGACAAATATAATTTATATAGATGTTTAGGTATTTTGTATATCTTTATCTATGTATGTTAGGGTGCATCACCACAATAGAGGAAAAAATTGATTGTTTGTTTTTGAGCTGTCTATGTTTCTAATTTGTTCTAATATCATTAATAATAACTTGTGTAAAATATTTTTCAAATCAGAGTTGATTTAGAGGTCCCCCCTCCCCCGCCCAAGAAATCATAAAACATGACATGTAAAGAAAAAAAAAAGTTTATTCTAGCCTATATAAAATTACATTAAAGTATTAAATTATTTATTACTGTTGCATTTAATTCAGTTTCACTTTGTTGCACGTTTGTATGGTTTACGCACATTTGAGATGTTTTTGCTGTCCATTTCTAACACTTGTAGAATGTTTTGAAAATGTTCATCCGTTCGCGCTGCTTCAACAAAGTCAGATAACAGTTTCACTCCTCTCTCGGCACAATCGTTAACAACGTTAATAGCAGCAACATTTTCTGCACTGGCAATGTAAGAAGCTGTTTGGCACCAATCATCAACAGGCAGTTGGAGGAATCCTGTGTCCAGTTGAAGTCTGTATATAGTAAACCACGAGTCAACTCCAGTCAGATCACACAACCGAGTTTTAGAATCAATTGATTGGAATCGTGGTTTTCCCCAACCATTTCCAAATCGATTCTGTGGAGTTTCCAAACTCCACTGGTCGAAGCCTTAGCAGAGCATCTGCTAGAGCTCGCTTTTCCAACACAGGTACTTCATTGCTGAACAGAGCAAGTGGGATCAATTCAGCAGTGAGGTACCACAGATGCCTATTCAGGGCACGGATTGCTGACTTGGATATGTCTCTGTTGACATCGTTGTAATCCAAAAGTCGCTTGTAAAGCTGTAGATCATTCCATGGTGCATCCACACTCTTTTTGCAAGTGAGCCACCACACGACATAAACATGTGTTACAAATGTAGCAAATGCACGAATCTTTGGCACTTGATCACGTGTGGTAATAGTACCTGGAGGCAATAAGTGAATTTGTTTCTCACACAGTGCAATCTTGAGGCAATATATCAGCTTTGCCATCCATCGTGCTTTGTGCAGGGCACCTGGTCTTTTAAAGTTAACCTCCTTATTTGTAGCATTCAGGTAAACAAGGGACAGCTTAAGGAATTCGTGGTAGTCGTCTCGCAAGAATTCGGTTTGTTTATAAGAGTTGGCATGTGCAATTACCGCATCTCTATTTATCGTCAGTCGCTCTTGAGCCTTCAGATCATGATCAGCTAACGTAAACGAACTACAAACGTGAGACCAATCATGTGCCACCAACTCCCAATTACTTCGGAGCTTGGTGGACAAAGTTATATCCGGGGATTTGGAAACTTCTATTTTTATGTCTGCAAACACATGCGAGAGGATAACTTCACCAATGTGATGACGACAACCTGACCACAGAAGAGCATGTTGCAGCATATTTTGTATGGCAATGCATGCAGCAGTCTGATGACCAGTGTTTGATCTTGTGTCGAATGTCATATTAACGATACAATCATTACAATGCCACTCTGTCATTAGCTTCATGGTTAATTCTGCAATTATTTCACCAACGGGTTTCTTTGTTGCCTCGGCATAATGTGGCACTCCTAGAAGTTTCAATTGCTTTGCATCACCGACAACAACTGTTATGCGTTCTTCAGTGACACGATGATTTTTTAGAGAAGGTGTCAGTTTGCCATCCCAGCGGAGAGTGCAGAGTTTGGGTGGTTCCCAGGAGTCGTGGATCTTTGTAGATATCTCACTTACAACTTTGCGACGTGAACGATCTGCAGTGGCATAGGAAGAAGCCACCATTGATACATCACCCCCAGACTCGCTAATAAGGCCCTGTGTGAAAGCTGCCTGCTGTGTTGGTGTAATATTTAATCTTGTCGCTAGTGACACAAGATTTGGTTGGCTTAAAACATCTGGAGGTACAAATACCAAAGCTCCTGTTGGCTTTCTTCGCTTTTGCAATGACATTATATCATCCAAACAGTTATCAACATATTATCTTCAGATTTAGAAGTAGAATTATCGGGTTCGTCACTGCTACCCTCGCTGGAAGGCACTGATATCGTTGAACATGCTGCATTTTCTTCTCTTGGGCGTTTCTGACGTTCCAATGTTGCGACATCTCGTGAATGGCGTCGAGCGACTTTTTTTGCAAGTGTTTTGTCAAATGATCCAAAGCTGGAAGACTTGTCTCCTTTCATAGACCTCAAGAATGCTAGATCTTCTGTATTCTTGATAATAGTCTCGACATTTGGTGGCCACAGTTGAAAAGTTGTTGCCAACATAGATTTCATTTGTTCCAGTTTACGTTTGGTGGCTGGTGTGTTTCGGCCACTTTTATCAATTGAACGAAGTTTATTGTATTCATCAAGAAGCTGAACAATCTTCTCACAAGCTCTCCTCTCTGTCACCATTGGAATGTTTGCTTTTTTGTAGAAAGCAGTAACTTGATTCAGCACAATTTTGGCAGTTGTAAATCGAGAAGGTGCACCAAGAGAACCTGGACGCTCACTGTGTGCTGTTACATTGCAGTGATACATCATGCACCTCAAAACTTGTAAACAAGTTGGTAGTCGAAGAATTCCAGTAATTATAGCATCATCAACACAGATTGCAGGGCCAATGCCAAACAATCCAGTTTTCAGAAGAGTTTGTGGTTTCTTTGTTTGCGAGGCAGGAGACGCAGTAATAACTGGATATGCAACTGTTGAAGTGATGCCAGGGTCAGCCAGCATTTCCTTAGAAGGTGTAAACATTTTATTGTTGTTTTTGATATCATTTCCATGTTCTGATTTTATAGGTCGTGTGTATCAGAAATTAAAATAAAATAAATAAAGACATTAAAATGCTTGCCTTGGTCATCAATATGCGTAAGGAAAAGTGTTGTTTTTGCTAATAAAATGTGAATTTTAAATTTTATTTCTAGCACAACTGCTTATCAAAATCAATCATAGCTACCAATTATTATCAAACCAAAGACTACAAAACAATTTATATAGCGCTTCACTTTTTGTATGTAAGTCTGTAAGACTTTACAAGAAGGATGGTTTTATCTAGTTTTCGCTTAATTATGCAAACTTTGTTGAAGTCCGGGGGACCTCTAAATATTGTCAAATATTTTTTTTATTTTTTTACACAATGCTTTTTTTGATCAATGGAACAAATTTAAATAGCAGACAGATCAATTATTAAAATTTTTTTTTGGTGATGCACCCTAATGTATGTATGTCTATATATATATATATATATATATATATATATATATATATATATATATATACATATGTATGTATGTAAGTATGTATGTCTTGATGTCTGTTTCCACGTAGGAAAATCTCATATACATTCGCTTTGTCCCACATATAGAGTCGCATTATTTTCAATTTAACTAGATTTAGTTTAAAACAAAGTATAGATATTTCGTTTGTGAAAAAAAATGATATATTTTTTTTTTAATTCAAACAGAAGATTCTAACAGCCGCATTTTACCACTGTCCAGTAGATATTCATAGGCCACTGTCCACTGTGTGTGAAGTAAGGATGAGATGAAACCTCTTAGATCCTATAAACAACTAATGGGACGGTGTAGCTGTGCCCTTCTTTCATCCCCACCATGGCCGGATAGTGCAGTGCCCATGGTTGCACCATGAGAGATATAGTGATGACTTTAGCCATGACTTTACATATCTATTGGTCCTCACTGAAGATCAAACCAGTGACCCTCAGTTCGACGGTTGAGCGCTTTAACACACGACCGTCCGTCCACCCACTGTGCAGTTGATAGTCATAGGCCTAAAAGTTTGTAATGCATTTAAAGTTCACAATATTTTAGAAATATTTTTTATAACGACAATGGTACTTGCAAGTGTCAATAATTAAAGAAAAAAGTGCTATGTATTTGTTTTAAGAATCAGTTAAAAAGTCACAGGCTTTTAAACTTAGAAAATTCGAAACCCTTTTGTAAGTTGGAAAAATAAAATGTGAGATGTCGAGTAGGGTTTGACTGTTCTTATTTTTTATTATTGTTTTGCATTTTAGTTTAATTTTTTTTTTAAATATAACTGAATGAAACTGGCATAGAAGATGTTAGCAACCAGTTAAACAGTGTAATATTAATTCATTTTAGTGTATGATTGCGCAGGAGGGGGTGGGGTGTGAACAGGAAAGTAAATCAGAAAAGAAAACAAAGTTATCTCATGCCTTTCATAGGAATGTTTTCGTTTAAGTTAAGTGTTCGTTTGGCTTTCTCAACTTTATTGGTAAACTTCCTTTTAAAAAAAACATTTTTTGAGATATAGAATTGATAAGCAAATTAACATTTTTAAATCAGTTATATGGTAACCTATCGTTGATGCTCTGTAAATCATAGTGAAACTTTATATTTTCCATGTCAAACACATATCACACACTGAGGGCAAAGGCGGCAAGCATTGAGCATTATTACAAAGAAAGCAATGGGATCTAGTACATGAAAGACTTTAGGTCCTGGTACAAAGAAGGCAGAAAGTACTAGTACAATGAAAGGCAAAAAAGTACTAGTACAAAGAAAGGCAGTTGGCTTTAATACCAAGAATGGCAGTCGGCTTAAGTACATAAAATGGCAGTACACAGAAAATCTGGTATAGGACTTAAAGGTTTCTACTTATAAAATATGTTTACTATATAAAAACATGGAATGTGGCTCACAGTAATCTCATGCGTCGCACCACTGTAAATATTCTGAGCTGTCCCCCCCACCCCAGCTATCTCTGGTCTCATGAAGGGCCTCTCGGATCAACTCACCAACTATTTGCTGTCATCTTATAGCAGATAAATGTGCCCGACGGGGCCCTAAACTGCACGGGCCCCTGGAACGTGTTTGACTTGACTTAGCCTCTTGCGGCTACCATTATATAACTTACAATTACGACTATCGGCCCGCATGTAACAAGCAAGTCACTTTTCAACTTTTACTAAAACTAAATATTTGTTCAATGGCATGGTATAAAAGTGGAAAGCTGGGATGGCAGTTATAAGGTATGCGAAGGTTTTCCTTGCAAGACACAAAGTCAAAAATGTAAAAAAAAAATAGTGCACCCCCTATATTGTCTAATTGGGGTGGGGCGGGGTTTAATGTATGGAAATGTGCGGAGCTAAAAGTCGAGAAATAGTCAAAATTGGTAGATAAATGTTTGCGTAGATATATATGTATATATGTGTGTAGATATATGAGTATATAATATATGTGAGTAGACAGTGGCGTCACTATGGTTGGTGTCACCCGGTGCGGAAATTCAGGGTGTCACCCCCCCCCCCGCTCCAAGACTTCCACCATGAGGAATGGTACATATTTAGAATATTCCTGTACTGGACCTAAAAAAGTTCATTTTAAAATACTTGAGCTATAAGAACGATAGTATTACGACTGTATTTCAGAATGATGTATATTACATTTATTAAATTGAGTTTGTGAACTATGTTTCCAATTGCATTAAACCACGTGACTACATGCATCATTTTTTAAAGAACGTTGGCAAAATACTCTAGATTGATCTGAGTAGCTTTGAACTGTATTCATTTACCTAAGTTCCAGATGCTCTGTAAAGTGGCAGCCTGTGCTACTGCTATACATAGTGACACCCTGTGCTATTGCTCTGCATGATGGCACCATGTGCTACAGCTCTACATGGGGACACCCTGTGCTATTGCTTTGCATGGTGGCACCCAGTGTTACTGCTATGCATGGTGGTACCCTGTGCTACGGCTCTGCATGCACTATGTGCACAGTTTGGACTTAAATTTCATTTGTTTACTGTATGATTCTGATGTGTTGATTCCAATGGTGACATTTGTTCTTATGCTGCGTCAACCGTTTCTCTGTAAATTTCAGATTTATATTTTTTTCGTTTAAATCATTTTCATGGAAATAGCGGGTATGTTTCTGAAAACGTTGACCGCCAGGGGCGTGATTTCACCTCCCAAAAAAGGTTCTCAGCTACGTCAGAGATGTGACCTCATTTCCTATTTAAATTGCTGTACATAGCCAGGCCGTGTGGAGAGTATTATAGCGTCATCAAGGTTACTATAGAGTGATAATAATGGTGTGACGTCATGCGCCACGAGCGCCTGCATGAAAACCAAACCTCGGCGATCATCGGTTACTGTGTGTCAGCCCCGTAGCGTGAAAATTCTACAGCAAGGGCCAGGCATTCTACAGCAGGGGCCAGGCAATAGCAGGGGGCAGGTAATACATTTTACTAAGTAGAGCAAATAAGCAGAGGGGGGCCAGATAAAAACGCAGGGGGCGGCCCCCTGCCCCCCTTCCCCGCACGCTACGGGCCTGCTGTGTTTTATTGATCAACGAGTTGATATAATAGCTAATTCATTATCTCTAAGTAGTTATCGTATTTAACAAACGGCATGGCTAACAGAGGTTGCTACTAAACCGGACCAAAACAAGTGCAATATGCGATAGCTCATGGTACAAAATATTGCATCGGATATGAAGCATATTTTGGTATGCAAGTTGGAGATCAGGATAAACTATGTATTTCCTACGTTATCTGTGGTTGATGAAGAACATTAGAAGGGTGGCTCCGTGGTTCCAGAAAGCGTATGCCATTGGCCATCCCTAGAATATGTAGGGAACCAACCAACCACCTAGATGATTGCTACATCTTTATGGTGGAAATATCAAAATATAAGAAGCAAGTAGGCAAAAAGCCCTGGTGTATCAGAAAATCCCGTCCTCCATTGCACCAATGTCACACGATGAAGATTTACCCATCCAAATTCCACCTGTCAGCGTAGAGGCTGATGATAACACCCATGATTCTGATGAAGAGAGGGATGATGATAATGACTGGGAGGGATCAGATACTGAGTTTCATGGACAGCCCCATTTTCCTAATCAGAAGGAATTAGACGACAGTGAGAGACCTGAATCTTACAAAATCTGGCGTGAGCTGTTAACATCAAGGCTGAAAGAATGGAATTTATTGGATCCCAGATGTAAAGTGTCCGTATTCCGGAAAAGACATGTGCATAAAAACTCTCTCATACTTCTAGACAACGATCTGTTCGTGGCAATGATTGGCATTAGGTCGTCCCACCACGTAACAACCGGGGAATCTCGTCGGAGAGCGACCTAACTCAAGGGATTGAGAGTGTAGTGAAACTGGTGACTGGGGGCTCGAAAACACAGCGTCAGGGACCTCTGACAGTCACAACAACCTGACCGGCTGCACGGTAACAAGAAGTGTAGACAGACGTCATCTCACAGTAGGCTGACAGTAATACGACTGAATCACCTACATCACATCTACAGAGAGAGAATTAGAAGTGCGCTTCACTGTTTCTCTCGTCAAAAGTACCTAACTGATTTGAAGACCAGGAACGTACGCCTGAAGAAACTAATACAGACGGAAGCAGTTACTACGTCAGGACAGAAGAACCAACAACAACAACAACCGCTATACTCCTCGCAAAATAGTAACGTCTTGCGTAATACGACCAAGAGTTACACGTACGTTATCAACCGATCACCTGTAGGGGGAGATTAGGCAGCACCAACCACTGCTTCTCTCGTAAAATAGTAACGTCTTGCGTGATACGACCAAGAGTTGCAAATTACCGACGGCAATAACTACCATCATTGAGCGTCTAATCGAGACAGATTGACGACCTCGCTATCAAAGAACCACCGACAGAAGAAAAGGACAACACCAATCCCATCATCCGAAAAAAACAGCGACCACCTCAGGAACAATAGACGTAAGAACCAATAGACGGAAACCGGAGACTGCAGTGAACAAGGAACACTAATTACTGACTATTTCATTTTTAGTTGTAAACACTGATAAATGACTAAGTTAATTTGGCATTTATTCGATTATAGTTCGTGTATGCGTGTATTTCTTGTAGCAGTTCGAGGGGGGGCATCTGATTGGATTCTCAACCGGTAAGCTGCTTCATTTACTCTCATGTACATAACTACGCAATACCTGCTGTTGGTTAATTGACTTTGTATTAGAGAACGAAGTAGATTTCTTTTATTAATTGACTGAAGGACAGAGTTAAAATGGTTCAAACTATCCAAGAGTGGTTAAGCTTTGCTAAATCGATTGGGTTGGAGGGACAGGATGCAGTGACTTTTGCACGCGCAGAACGCGATAAAGAAGTCGAGCTACTTGAAAAACAAAGGGATGAAGAGAGACAACAACGTAGGGAGCAGTTAGAAGCAACTAGATTAGAACAAGAAGCCACCAAACATAGATAAGAACAAGAAGCCGAGAAACATAGATTAGAACCAGAAGTCGAGAAACATAGGTTAGAACAAGAAACCGCGAAACATAGATTAGAACAAGTAGCCACAGGTGCAAAACTTCAACTTGAGCATGACCTTGAGCTGGCCAAAATCAATAGAGAGATAGAACTGGCCAAACTGCAGTCCTATGACACCGCATACACTAGGGAAATGTCAATGAGCCCTAGGTCAGATACTACTAGCTTATCGGGGGGCGCGTCTGTCCCCAAGTTGCCGAAGTTCGAAATATTAAAAGACGCGCTACTAAGGGAATACGGTTGTACTGACGAAGGGTTTAGGTAACGATTTAGGACTTGTAAACTAGAAAGAGGGGAGACTTACCAAATGTTTGGAGCAAGACTAACTGATAATTTTGACAGGTGGGTGGGGCTTGGTAGCACAGAACAGTTCTACGAAGGGATAAAGAGTATGGTGCTAAAAGAGCAGCTTCTTAACAGCGTGCCCAAGGAATTGTTGGTCTTCTTACGAGAAAGGATACCAGAATCCTGGGCAGAGATTCTATCTCTAGCTCATAACTTTAGGGATGCCAATCCCAGTAGATACAATGGGACAACTCAGGGAGTGGGGCAGGATGTTTCGACCCAAGGGGCAGATGGAAGTAAAATAGGAACCCCGAAGACATGACGAGGAAAATGGAATCGGGGGTGGAGTCACCCAGGCAAGGGCAATGGGCTCCGACCGCCCCGACCTTTCAGGGGAAAGTACAGAGAGGGACCTTCCGTCATGAATGTTATCTATATGGGTCCAGGGGCCATAGGGCTAATCAATGTCAACAAAGACAAGTACAGCAAGTGGGCGTAGGGGTAGTCGAGGGAAAGGGAGAAAGTAACCTTCCTATTATGGACGGCCACGCCAATGGCATCCCTGTTAGGGTACTGAGGGATTCTGGATGCTCAACAGTGGTGATTAATAGTGCACTAGTGAGCGATATAGCTCTGACAGGGCGTCGGGTAATTTACAAGAGAATCGCTGGAACTCTTGGTAATGCACCGGTTGCCACGGTTCATTTAAAGACCCCATTTTATAAAGATACTGTCGACGCGATGGCAGTTAAAGACACAATATTTGACCTCGTAATAGGCAATATTGAGGGCGCGAAACCTCCATGGTTTCATGTAAATCCAGCAGTGGAACAGATCGGCTACAATATAGCGATCAAGCCAAGCAACCCAATAAACACAAAGGGAATGTACAAATCCATTCGACCGTAAAGGGATGTCCTCGGAGATATTCGAAAGACATACAGGTGAAAGGGGAACACGAGACGTTAATACATTCTGTTGGTCTGTGGAGGGAAAGACAAGGTATAGATCTTTCAGGACAAAGGAAGAAAGTATCAAATCCATCATTCAATGAGGTCAGGAGGAGACAAGGGGGGACAGAGAACAAAGTCACCACTTCTCCCGATACTGACAGAGGGAAAGGGACCCTTGAAGGGGCCAATGCTGTCGTAAAGCGCGACTAGAAGGTCGAACAAAGACTGGTGACCATCTCAGACACACAGACAGATACGATGATGTGTAGAGTCTAGAATGTGTAATATGTTTAGGATCCAGTCCAGTCTAGATACGGAAAGGGAACATTTACTTTTGTTCATATTTCGTTTAAGGTCAATTGTCTAGCAGTAAAAACAACAGGTATTGAGTATTGTGTGGGAGTGGATGTAGTCCAACTAAAGGTTCCGGGTACATTCAACTCTGCTACTCGACTGTTTATTTGTAACTGTGTGTGAAAGACTAAAGAATCTATTATTTGTTTATTAATTACTATGATCATGCTTATGTATCTTACTTTTTAGATTTCTCTATTTAGTGTTATTTTTAAGCATGTTGCTCTATACTATGTTGGACCGATAAGGTCAACCGTTACATTTACTTTGATTTTAAGATGATTATCACTATTATAGAGTGATAAACTGTGTGTTGCTACACATGTATTTAGTAGGTAGTGAGTGAATGGTTGGTCCTTCACCCTGTAAACAATTGGCTGCGGCTAATAGTTTACTGGTTTCAGGAACAAAAGTCAACTTGGGAATGGGATGTGTCATTGTGACCAGATAGCTGAATCACTTAAGCGACAGGTTACCGTGTCAGATCACTAGGTGGGAGGTCGTTACTTGATTGGGAGCCGCGGGTGGTACTGGGAACTTATGAGAACAAATACATACAGAAGAATGACCGTGAGAGGTGGGATAAAGTTCTATTGTCTATGAACCAATCACCGAAATTTAGGTAACACTATATCTATTCTGGAAGACCGTTACGGTAGAATTTACTCAGGGGGGAACGCTTAGTTAGAAAGTTTTATAGGCCCCTTGTTTAAATGTCAAATCTCTTTCCCTTCTGCCAGAACCGTCATATAATTTATTTCGAGGGTAGAGTTAGTTGGGCTAGGAGTGATTAGGGGTAATAAAATCACTGATGCCAAGACAATAGTTTGCTGTATAAAAGCTGGACGATTTTGTGTGTAAGGCAGAGAGACAGGAGAGAGACTGAGAACTAGATAGCAGAGTGAGAGCAGGAGTGAAAGAGCGGGACGTAAGCTGAAGTGCTGTATGTGAGGATAACTGGCTTCAACATATGTACATAATAAACTTGTTTTGTCGGCAAAGAAACCGGTATTGTTGACCTATTAGCGGAGACTGAACGTGAGTTGTGAAAATACAAATATTGTCATCAGACCATCTACATAAAAACTCTCTCATACTTCTAGACAATGATCTGTTTGTGGCAAAGATTGGCATTATGACGTCCCACCATGTAACACATGTACCATACGCTAAATTATATAAATTATATATTATATACTATTGCCGACTCCCTAAGTTGCTGTACTGACGTTTCTGGACTATTTGAAGAAATTGGTTTAATCATGAGAAATGGCGTCTTTTCTCCTTCCAGGAGTCTTAAAGCAGTGCTTGTTCACAACGAAAATATTCATCATTCAATTCCTGTTGGTTACTCTGTTCACCTGAAGGAAGATTACCAGAATGTAAAGAATTTGCTGGAAAAGCTTAAATATAAAGGTTACAAATGGGATGTTTGAGGGGATTTAAAGATGTTGGGATTTCTCTTGGGACCTCGATCGGCAAAAGCATTCAAAAGTCTTCCATATGATATATATTGTCCATCTATTCAGCTGCTATGGTATGAACGAATCTGTAAAATCTGTTACATTTATGTTGCTTTGCACGTTCAACAGTAAATAAACAATACTCGTTGTACTTGTATGTGTTGTGTTCTCATTTCTCGTTGCGTTGTGTGCGTCCTGTGGAACCACGTGGCTGGGAAAAATACAAATGCTAGCCCTAACTCAGTAGGTGATCATACTCATATACAACAAGCACAAGGATTCCGCAAGGAGCCCTTTGACACCTACAACGATAACTTAAGTTGATAAAACAGTTTTGTGACGTCAGCTCAAATAACAATAATTCAATCAACGTATGTTTGTGTGTGATAAAAGCGTTGAACATCTCAATGACGACGACGACAGTATAAAATATCTCCATTTATGAGTCTTTAAGTGTAATCCATATTCATTAATTGTATGTAGATTAGAGTGTTTCAAAGGATAATGGTGGAAAAAAAATTAATTCACTTTCGCATACCCATCAGAAATGTGAGGTTTTGGGTCAGTAATACGTAAGCCAAATTATCGGAAAAATATTGAGTCTACGTGACTTCTCATTAGCATCAAACTTTTAAGTTTATTTTATTTGCAAAAGGGTCATTCCATGTCAACTCAATCATTTTTTTTTTGACAATTGTTCACCCGACCCTCTCAGTTCTTTTTGAAATTTTCAGGGCTTGTTGTACATTCAAAGTTGAGTGATTCCTGAAAATTTCAGATCATTTGGTCAGAAACTTTGTGAGATATGATTTTTTAAAGTTTTAAGGGTAGTCGTGAGTTCGCGTGACATTTACATTTTCGCGAAATTTGAACGTGAATATTTCAAAATTAATCTAAAGTGTAGCTTACACAAAGAATGCCCTAAAAATTTCCAAACATTGCACTTCAGACATTTTTCATCAATATTTGACCCAGTATAGCCAAGAACCTATAAGACATGAAATGATGTTTGTTATACAATTAGTACGTAACATATATGTGTATACTATTTTGATAGAGAATTCCTGTTAATCAAATAATAGTGTACTCATGTTGGGCCCCTTTAAGCATCATGGGCGTCCATTTTTGCACGCACTGCGACCCACAGATGACCATGTGGACAGTAATTCACACTTTTCATGGCAAGTACTAGCTATGGTTGAAATTTCATGTTGGTATCTTGACGCCTTCTTGGTGAAAAATCTGCATGAAATTGCATGATTTCTAAACTATCGTGGACCATAGTAATTTTGAATGTTTGAACTGACATCCTTGATGGACTGGGTTTTCTTATTTTGAATTTCGTTTTTTTACTTGACACATGTATTCTGATATGTTTCTAAGTGAATACTTTTAAATGAATTTTTTGTGTAACATTTGTTTGCAAAAACATCATGAATGTAATCTGATAAACTCTTCCTCTGAAATGACACAACTGAATTGGGATCTGTAATGCCATAACCATGGACTCCTTTTCGCCATCTAAAGCACTGTCAGAAAAGAAAGACAGACCGATCAAGTCTTCAGACACATACCACAAGTGCCCTCTCATTTTCTTCAGCGCAATGTCTGCTATTTGTTTGTCAACCCCAGCATATGACTAAAAACTCTGCAGTAAGCACAGATCATTCAACGTGCATCACAGCTGCTGGTGGCACTAAACCAGGCTTTCACATAAATTGTAACGGTGAACAAGAATATACGCCAATATACGGCAATAAATTCCTTTAGCCATCCAGCGGGAACGATGATAGGCACCTGGCGGACTGAAATGATCTGATGATTCACCAACGTCACTATCATCGTTACTGCCGCTTAACATGATTAGTGTCAAGTTAAAAAACTCAAGATTGCCCTGTCTCGGTTGAATTTTCTGACCTGTGTGAAGAAAGTCGATAATGTCTGCTTTTCTCTCATAAAGCCAAACTTTCTCACTGTTTGTCAACTCTGAGCTGGATGTAGAGACATCATTAGCAGCGAATCGTGATGTATCAAGGGTCGGTCACGTTTCCTTGAAACATTTGAACAGTGAAAAGTGTGGTCCAGATGATTTAAACATCTTGTCAAACACTGCTGCTTATATTATTTCAAAGATGTGATGACGGCATGCTAGAAATAGAAGGCGTTTGTCAAACATCCGCTGAATAACTGTTATGGCGCCAGTATGAACTCCTGTGTTAGAACTTGTTGTATCAAAACAAAGACCAGCCAGCCATTCTGGGACCCCTTTGAACTCATGTAGTATCTGAACCACAGCTTTACCCATTAATTCACCAATTGATCTTGGAAGTTGTAGAATTGTCAGAAGCTCTTCAACCTTCACTCAAGACACAACAATTGGCATTCGATCAACTAGCTTGTCTGATTGGCCACCAACATCTGGTAGTAATTTTCCATCAAAATGAGCAACTAATGGTGTGCTTGGCACAAAGATCTCCTTCTGGTTTACTGTGACTGATTGGCGAACATTTTTTTCTAGCTCTATATATTGTACTTGTTGATAGTAATACTGTTGTTGATTCATCAGCTGGGAAAATTCAACTTTCAACTCCATCTGCCTATCACTTCGACAGCCTTTGTTCTTGCAAAGCTTAACATATCTCTCGTACAATGCTTTCAGCTTGGCAACAGCATTGGGTTTCTGTGTCGTTGGGATGTGTGCTATAAACCATATAGCAAAAACTTCATCGATCATGTTTGAGCAGTTTCAGAGAGAGTAAGCTTCTGACTCTTCAAATAATAAAGCAAACGACGCAGAGTGAGCCGCATAGATGGTAGGCTGTTAGAACAAGTGACTAAATCAAGAGATGCTAACTGTTGACCAATCAACCAGACATCGATTTCAGATCTAGTTTTGAAAGTCTTTTGAGGTACAGATGTCGTATTAATTATTACAATACTGAACTCTAAATCTGAAATCTGAAAGAAAAAGAACGCACAGCCGTGTACATTCCAGAATGAATAATGCGGAATTAACAATTTAAATGTCAATAATAGTACACTACAAAGACAATTTAAAAAATCCACTCAAAAATTGCATCATATAGGCTTACGAATATTCGAAAAGAAGGAGACCCTTTGAGCAGTCTGTTAATGTCAATCTTTTTTAATGAAATTTTTACTGGTCACCTAATACATCAATCCTCATCCATTAATGCCCTATGCGGTTAAATTAAATTTTTTTTTTAAACACTCTAATGTAGATGTCCCAATTATCATTCTAGACAATATGATTGTTGGGATTGAATACTTGTTTTCTTGAATCGTATTTTATGTCTTGTTTGTTGCCTAGCTTCATTTCTTTTTCTTTGTATCCAGTTCTTTACGATTGTTTCTGTGTGATCCTCCTGGCACATTACCAATAATTAAATCACATACAGGATTATCTAGTATAATAGCTTCACATATACAAGCTAACCATGGTGAGTCTACTTTAATGGTTGCTACGTCACACGACTTTATAATACCATCTCCAAGCTTGATGTGTGTTTTCTTGGACATGTACTTATCTTTGTTAACCAGATATCTTTTCACAACTACAGTAGAACAACCTGAATCTCTAAGACATTTTATTTGTTGACCATTAACGATAGCAGGATGAAATAATATTTGACCTTTAGCACTTATAATATTTGCACATTATTGTTCTGTTTCACCATTATCTTGAACTTTCTGTTTTGGATACTTTCTACTAGCATACTTCTCAGTAGAATTATGTTTTGATCTGTTTCTATTTTGACGTTAGTAAAGTTTTTCACCATTATCTTGAACTTTCTGTTTTGGATACCTTCTATTAGCATACTTTTCAGTAGAATTATGTTCTGATCTGTTTCTATTTTGACGTAAGTAAAGTCTTTCTGGCCTATGTCTAATAGATCTCCTGTTACATCCTGTACCTGTCCTAACCACTGTTCTTTCTTTCTTAAGTAACAGTATTTCAAAATGTTACCTTTTTTCTTGCAATGATAACATATTCTTCTTTCAGAATTAAAGTATTATCTTTAAGTTGAGTCATGTATCTTGGTTTGTATCTATTATTCTTTACATTGTATGTTTCATTCCTTGGTTTGAATTTATCGACAGATGCACAAATGTCTGATATACCTATTTCATCATTGGGATAGCAATCTTTATAGTCACTTAGAACTTTTATGAGGTCATTGACAGTGTTTACGTTCCTTTTTTTAATGAAGGAAAAAACTTCTCTAGAGCACATGTTAAGAATCTTGACGACTACCATCAGTTCTAAAATAGCAGTTGGTTTATTTATGTCAATTTCTGCCATCATAAGACATGATTTTAAATCACTCATAACTAAATCAATGAACTGTTGAGGTTGTTCTTTATTTGACATTTTAAGTTCATGAAATCTGTGACGGTAATGTTCTTCTGTTTTATTAAAATATTTCAGAAGTTTCATCTTTATATCTTCATAACTTAATTCAGCATAGTTATGTATGGTCATAATTGCTTTTCTTGCATCATCTTTTACAAGCTTGAAAAGTTCCGACTTCCAGTCACTGATCGGAATTTTTTGTAGCTGACATTGTTGTTCGAAGAATTGTAAACATGTGTCAATATCTTCAGTTATACCATTGAAAGGTGGCATTTTTAATGGAGTCGAGTAATTTCCCTTTGATTCTTCTATTACACCTGTTTTGTTATCTTTAGTTACAGCTATTCTTGCTAGTTCTAATTTATGATTTAATTTTCTTTCTAATTCTCTTTCTTTTATTCTCTCATCTCTTTCTTCATCCTCATTTTCTTTTTTGTCTATATATTCCAGCAATTTTTCACCTTTTAGACCTATTTCTTCTCCTCTAATTTTGTATTGTCTCCATTTTTCTTCTTCTGGGGTTTCAATTTTGGTACTAGCCATTGTTATGATCATTGTTATGAAGTATAGACACAAATGTATACAGAGTTTCTTCAGAATGATCTCGTTAAACTTGTAATGGACTTGAAAACAGTTGCAGTGTGATACAACAAATTGTGGGCTTGAATACAGTTGCAGTGTGATACAACTAATTGTGGGCTTACTTGTGCTTATAGCTCATGGCCACAAATCAAAACATTTGAATGTCACGTGGTAATATAACGAATCCAAAATATCAAATGTTATTCTTACCGTTAAGATTCAGAAAATTCTACAATTTCTTTGAAATTTTCCTTTGTAGTGTATGTCCAATGGAGGAATGTACAAATAACAAGAACGAAATCCTTGAACACTGCAGTAATGAACAACTTGATTTACTTTCACTTTTAGCTGCCACCATAAAATAACTAGAATTAGTATTCGATGAGACCATGTGGCATTAAATCACAACTGTTCTATCGTGGTATAATACTATATACGCTACACACGAATTTATATCATTATTCCCGACTGCCATCGCTGCCAGATAAATAAGGAATATTATTCGAAGAGGAGATGAAGCAATAATATCACATGCAGCTGCTCTGAATACCGCCCTATAACTTAATAAACGACTCTGTATCAATTATTACACCACTGCACTGTTACTGGTCACCTAGTCCTCGAATCACATCTAGTATCTCCCTGGGTCTCTTGGGTCTCTTCCTAACCGTTATCTATTCCCCTATTTATAGGTAGTGCACCCCCGCATATTACGTCATTTTCCCGCCAAAACCACAGAGGTCAATGTGTGGGCGATTCGCGCCAAACTCATTGCGTGGGTGATGACACTACCTCATCAAACATGCTTGACCTTACAAGCCTTTAACATTACCAAATAAGGAAATAACACAGTAACTAAACAATCCGTGGTAGCAAGGTGTCAAGGTCCCCTTGCGGGGTCCCTGTGGTCGTTGTCTATTGGTATGATCACCTACTGAGTTCTGGCCAGCATTTATATTTGTCCTAGCCAACTGGTTACACAGGACGCACAACACAACGAGAAATGAGTACACAACTCCAATGTAAGTGTAACACAACGAGTATTTATTTACATTAGAAAAAGACAATTTGTCCTAAAAAGGACAATAGCATCATCGGAAATTAACACACACATACTACGAATCAAATATCTTACACCGAATTACCTGGGGTGGGTAGTCCTCACAAGAACTCAGATCTGTGGTGGTCGAACGTCTAGGTTCTGCCACCTAAGAGCCTGGTTTCCCCACCCCAGCTGGAGTCTGAGCACGACTTCTCTCTTTGACTGATCAGCGCTCTCAGAATGACAAATTTTGACTGAATAACCCACGCCAAATGCACCGGAAGGTCAGTCTCGCTTTCCATTCTGCCGCGGCGAGATTGACCAATGGCCGACGAGCTTGTAGGTCAAGCTTATCACGCGTGCCATCACTTGTGCCTTCACTCGTGACCAATCCCAACCTAAGACATAATACCCATCCCTCTCGCTCGTCCGAATGTCAAGGGCACAGATTATCTCCCCCTATAGACATTTCCCAAGTGATGTCAGAATTAAAGGGGGTTAATCTAGTGCCAGACGCACTGACCACAGTGCTGATACCTGAGAATACAAAAGCCTGTGGCTATCCTATTTATTATCCCCCCCTCTCAAGTGATAAAATAGGAGAATGTTCTGGATTTCATAAAACTTAAGACACAGAATGTGACACAAGGAATGGAACAATACCAAATAAGGCAATAACGTAATACATAAACAAAGCGTAATCATAAGGGATAGGACAATACACACACACACACACACACACACATATATATATATATATTTATATATTATGGTGAGTCATAATTTTTTTTAGTTGCATATCTGAGAAATGTGTAGAAAGATGCCCCATAGCATCCAGATGAAGGGTTAAAAAACAATTTTCCAAACAAACTATGTCTACCACCTGCAACTTTAAAGTTTATAATCCCATAGTAACAAGAAAAAGACAACACAATTTAAAATCATGCAATAGTTCTCACTTCACAAGAAACTGGATTTTGATACAACAGAATGTGACTGATCCCTGGATTGTTTACACTGCAACACCATTCCATGACGTGCGGTATGTCCAATAACCCTAGAAGTGGTTGCTGATACGTATCGCACAACTCGTTCAACGGGCTGAGAATGGCATAATATGCCACGTACTGAAAAAGCAGAGAAGTGTTCTAGGAAACCATTGATAGGAGTTGATGTGTGGTCACTGTTGTTGTATCCCAAGAAATCATATCCATGTATGGTATGACGATGCAGATGGATTCAAATCGATCGACTGTTTATCAAAAAGTCGAATGTTATTTTGGGAATGTATTCGAGCATGAACTATCTTCCCTTGTGCGATTTTTCTAACAGATTGATTTTCATTAAGAATTCCGGCATAAAGGATGTTCTCAGCGTGGGCAACGTAAGCATTGTTATGTAAAACTGGCTTAACGATTGCCTAATCATCAGGACCCAGTTCAAAACATAGTTTCATAAGATGAAAAAAATTCTGAGCACCATCGTAACATTCTGAATGAAATTTTATATAAAACCATGAAGGTGCATAAACGTTTACAATGAATCTGACAATTCTGTATAAAGACGATGTACAATTGGATGAAGACATATATAATCGTAGGATTCGGTTAGCCGTTGTTAACCATCTGGCATGGTTAAGATTTCCTGGCATACAATTTTGAAGAAATTGTTTGTTTTCAGTTCCATTGATTCCGTTCTGAACTGCTAAGCAACTTCGTAGAAGTTAACTTTGATCAGTACTAAGATCTTTCTTCATGTCATCGGCAATGTCAACAACTTTTCCTGGGACTGTTTTGAAATTCGTGAGAGGTAAGTCTTTGGGATCAAAGTCTAAAGGACTAACGATTTTACCGGTTGACGTACTTGAATCTGTTGTGCGTCCGCCATCAACCACAGAAATGTATTTCCGTAGAGGAAGTTCATTTGCATGCAATAAACAAATGATCCACTGCAGTGGTCTTCCAACATGTAGATCTACCTCTGGAATCACTCCATTCGTCTTACCAGTGTTGATGACTGTACCATCAC